>BGPR01001574.1:186137-229694 GCA_013235015.1 Araneus ventricosus
GTCGATGAAAGAGATCTCAACAGATTAGTCGATGAATTGCCTACTCCTTTTATCATTCTTGGGGATTTTAATGGTCATAGCCCATTGTGGGGCAGTAAGAATACAAATCTTCGTGGACGACAAATTGAGGAGTTTGTTAATACTCACTCTCTTTGCCTACTTAACAATGGAGAAGACGCCCACTTCCATCAACGAAGTAGAACTTTCCACTCTTTGGACCTCGCACTATGCACGCCGTCTCTTGCTCCTTACTTTAACTTTAGAGTTGGAGTTGACTTGCGTGACAGTGACCATTTTCCAATTTTTCTGGACCGTGTGAATGTCGGCTCTAACGATGCTCCACGTCCAACACGCTACTTGTTTCATAGAGCTGATTGGACAAATTTCGCATTAAGAGCATTGATTACTCGTGACATGGTGGAGGGTGAAAATCTTAATGAAGTAGTCAACTTGGTTACTAAAACCATCATTTCAGCTGCAGATGACAGTATTCCCAAATCGGGACTGAGCTTCCCTAAGAATAGGAAACCATGGTGGAATAAGTATTGCACTGATACCAATCGTGACCAAAGAAGAGCCTGGAATGTTTTCCGACGGCATCCAACCTCGGCTAATCAAATAGCTTTTCAAAGAGCTAAAAGCATCGCACGGTGGGCTAGGCGGAAAAGTGAACGTGGATACTGGATTAAATTTGTGTCCGGTATTAATTCCTCTGTTATAGCAAAAGATATGTGGGATAATGTTAGAAGGGCGTGCGGTATTTATCCCGAAAAACGCATCTCCTGTCTGCGAAAGAACGGTCAGGAAGTTCGAAATATTTCAGATATGGTGGATGTTCTTGCTGAAGCTTTTGCCTCTATTTGCTCAGCAAGCAACTATACCGAACCTTTCCTCACGCATAAAAATCGTACGGAACGCATTAAGTTGCGCTTCCAGACGACAAAACATATATCTTGCAATACTGACCTAACTATCTTTGAATTGCACACATTATCTGTTCTTAAACACACTTCACCTGGTCCTGATGAGGTTACCTACTCTATGCTTCAACATCTTTCAGAACACTCCCTTCTAAATATTCTTTACATGTTTAATCGCATTTGGAAAGAACGTGTCTTTCCAGATTGTTGGAAACATGCTTTTATTATTCCTATACCGAAGCCGGGTAAAGACCCACAGGATCCTCTAAATTATCGACCAATAGCCCTAACCAGTTGCATGTGTAAACTTTTTGAACGAATAGTAAATGTACGATTGGTACACATCCTAGAAAAGAATGAATACATATCTCCTTTCCAGAGTGGGTTTCGGAAGTCACGATCCACAATTGATAATTTAATGTCATTAGAAACGGATATTCGCGTTGCTTTTTTAAAACGGAATCATCTAGTGTCCATTTTCTTCGATATTTACAAAGCATATGATCGTACCTGGAGGTTATGGCATCATGAAAAATCCATACGATCTTGGTTTTAGAGGAAACTTACCTATATTTGTTCAAAACTTTTTAAAGCAAAGATTTTTTAGAGTCCGGATGGGGGAATACTTATTCTAATATTTTTTGCCAGGAAGAGGGTGTTCCTCACGGCTCTGTCTTAAGTGTGACTCTTTGTTTTAGCTATCAATCCCATTTTATCAGTAATCCCACAAACTGTACAAAAGAATCTTTACGTTGATGATTTGCACATTTCTTGCTATGCTCGCAACATGCAACTCATAGAAAGACAGCTTCAGACAGCCATCAACAATATTGTTGAGTGGTCAAATAAAAGCGGGTTTACTATTTCTGCACAAAAAAACAATAGGCATACACTTTTGCAAACGGCCTCTTCATCCTGACCCAAAATTGTTGCTGAGTGGTGTCCCTATTCGCTTCCAAGATAACTATAAATTTTTGGGTATAGTATTTGATAAACGTTTGACCTTCCTTCCGCACATTGCCATCTTACGGAAGAGGTGTCTTCGATCATTAAATATTTTAAGAACTCTATCCAATACTTCCTGGGGAGCAGACCGCTCATGTTTGCTTCGTGTTTATCGCAGCATTATCCGGTCTATGATAGACTATGGAAGTGTAGTATATGGCTCTGCTCGACCTTCTTACTTGAAACGCCTTGATTATGTTCATCATCAAGCTCTAAGGCTGTGTTTAGGGGCCTTCCGAGCATCTCCTATACCTAGTTTATATGCGGAGGCTTTTGAACCATCATTATCATCTAGAAGAGATAAATTGTCTCTTTCTTATTACTTTCGTATTCTGTCAAACGACAACCATCCTTTACGTGGGACATTATTAAATGGCAATAATAATCGCCTCTTCAATGCCCGCCCCTCATGCATCCCTCATTTTGGACTGCGTATGCGTAATATATTTCCAGACACATTTCATGATGTAAAGATTCACACAAATGATTTTTGTGACCATCCTCCATGGATGGAAAACAGCATATCTTACATTAACCCTTTTGGAAATTTTACCAAGTCAGACTCCAATAACTCGGTTTTAATTTCGCTTTTTAATCAACATCGACAATTTTTTCAGTCTTATCAACCAGTTTTTACGGATGGTTCCAAATCCTTGAACCATGTTGGCTGCGCATTTTTTACTAATGGTCACATCGTCAGTTATAACCTACACTCTTTTACTTCTGTATTCTCTTCAGAAATTACGGCTGTTTATTTTGCACTCAAGTACATTGATGTGCATGACATTAGAAAATCCACTTTATACACTGATTCTATGAGTCTTCTGGAATCTTTACGTAGCTCCTCAACTCGTAATCCACTCATTAAAGAAGTTAAAGACTTCTATAGGCATTTACTTTCAAAAGGGGCTCGGATTCTATTTTCATGGGTTCCCTCCCATGTTGGCATTACTGGAAATGAATTGGCAGACAAATCTGCAAAATCGGCTACAGAATTCTTGACACGACCAATTGTTTATGCTGATGTGCAATCAGCCGTCAATCAGTGGTGCCATTGCCAGTGGCAGGAAAAATGGAATATGGAAACAAATAACAAGCTCCATGTCATTAAACCCGTTCTCTCGCACTGGGTTACGAAACTTAACAGACGCTGTGACGTCGTGTTAACTAGACTTCGTATTGGGCATACACGACTGACGCATAAATATTTGCTCTTTGCGGAGTCTCCTCCAACATGTAGCCATTGTGGTGACATACTAACTGTCAAACACATCTTAACAGACTGTGTGGCTGTTAATAGACGTCGGTTGAGGTACTTTCACTCAAGCAGTTTCGATTTATCATTTTTATTGGGACAAATTCCACATTTTAACCTCTTCATGTACTTGAAGGACATTGGTGTTTTCCATGATATTTTAGTTTTCTTATCTTTTGAACTGATCTCTTTTAAATTTCTTGTTTTAGTATCTTTGTAGTGTCGGTTCATTCATCTCGCTTCTTTACTTGGATTTTAACTAACGATTCTTTTAAGCACTTATTTTCTGTACCGATTCTTGGTTTTCGGCGCAGCTTATCCCATTCGAGGATCTTGTGCCAGGGAAAGTCAAATCAACTTCAACTTCATTGTCATTTCTTGTTGTAAATACAATCAGAAGTAGCTAATAAATATAATTGAGTTCTTTTAAATGATTCATATTTACCACAACTAGAATCACTATAAAATATTTTAACTGTAACAATGTTTTTATTTCCTAACTGTAAGCAAAAAAAATGTGTTCCAATTTGCATCATTTCTAATTTGTCTTAATTTGCTTGTATCTTTGATTCTATGTTTGTAGATTTTTTAAGTGATAATTATTCAAGTTTATTAAATTTAGACTGATAAATATAGTGAGAAACTATAAACCTATAAAAGATACTAAGCTTCTAGAAATCGAAATTAATGAAGCTGTTTTAAAGATTGAAAATAAGTTTCAGTGCGAGAGCTGCTTATAGCTGTTGAAATTCCCTTCTCAACTTTACCCTCTCGCTTAATGAAGTTAAAGAATCCATCAGTAGTAAAATATGTGGGAATTGTTTCTTATATTTCTACAGGACATGGGAATGAGTTGGTTACTTGCCTAAAGAGTGCAACTAGATGGAGAGTTCCTTTTGTCTTCTAAAGAAATTAAAATAACTTTTTGATTTTGCAATTAAAAATAAAGAAGGTACAAATGAATTAGCTATGCACTTACAGAAATATTCTCGCTTTAAATGCCAGGGGAAAATCTGATGAATTTATTTATGCATAGGCTTAATTTATTGGCAAAAAAGCCCTATATTTTCACAAGATCCCAAACATGACAAAAGTGGCATTGTCAAATATATTTTTTATGGTCCTATATTTCCTTAAATGGAACTGACCCATTTACTGCCGACTGTGCAGCAATAAACAGTGCATACTATAAATGGTATAAAAAATTTTGCTAAGATTTTTTGGAAAATTTAAAGTATTAAGTTTTGTTGCTTTTTTCAAATAAATCATCTTATCGGCTGCTTAACTATGTCTTGTTAGTTTAAAAAATAATACATTAAATTAAATAATTACTGTTGTATAACCATTTTTAAAATGCCTCTTCACTTAAAACACTAGGTGATCAGGAATTACCTCAATCCAGGGGTAATTCCTGACCACTGAAAATTTAAAACATTTTAAATTCTATTTTAATTTTTCAAAGAAAAGAAGGTTGCATAAGACTAGTCTTGTAAGTCATCAAACTTTTACCGAAAATTTAAATTCTACCTTAAACTGGTTTTCTTCCCCCCACGAAATGGATGTTTGCATTTTTTGTTCAGGAATTACCCCAGGTCACCCTAATAGAAATTTTATGATAATTTGTAATTGGTTTCATTTCTTTTCATCTTTGTGGTTCTGAATAATTATTTATGAGAATAAATTTAAAAACCTTGATCCTATTGTCCTACTTTCATGTAGAGTTAAATCTGAATGATTATCATCTATTAATGATAAATAATTTGGGATAATTCAGATGCTTGACTTTTTAATCTTATTAAAAAATGTTTTTATATTGCCTGTAATTAAATGTCAATATTAAAGTTATGACATTGGGAATCTAAGCTATATAAAACCTTATACCTGAAAAGTAATTAAGTTTCATGTGGATTAAATCTTTATTATGTAATTCTAATTATGAAATTGAAAGTCTGATGGGGGTTGATTTTAGAAATCCTACAGTTTATTTTGATCTTATCTTCTGGATTCTTTTTCATAAAGTTTTGTGTTCTTTTACGCTGGAGAAGGCTGTAATGGCATGATAGATTCTTTTATTCATATTTTAAATATAGTGGGCTTTATTCTACTTTCAAAAATATTGCAGTAGAATCTCACTAATGCAGACCCTTCTTGTCTAGACATCTGGATAATCTGGACGGAAAAGATAGAAAAAGTTGTATGTATTTATGAGGGAAAAAAACAGATTTTTGTTTTGCACATTTTAAGAAAAATTTCGTTTAATTTGGACTTTCAGTGATCTGGTTAGCGTCCGGTCCTATCTAATCCAGATTAGTGGAACTATACTGTATATTTAAGAGATTTATCTATATATATAGCTTTATGTATATTCACTTTTTTTTTTTTTTTCTTTATGTGCATCCAGACCGTTAGACTTGGATCAAATTTGGCATAGTGATAGATTAGCACAAGTGGAAGTTTAACATCATAAAAATTATTTTGAAATTGGATTTTTATTTAATTTTAAGTGATAAATTTGGCTGTTTTTGTCTATTTTCGCGAATTTCCTGCATACATTCTCATGAGAGAACCCTAATTTTTATATCGCTGTAAAGTTCTGAATATCCCTGTTCTAATAAGAGTAATTTGAAGTTGCTATATAATTTTTCCAATTTTTAGTTATTTATTTTTTAAAGTCTTTGGAAGTACCATTCTTCTATAAATGATTCACGATGCGAAATATTATGCTCCCGTGTTTTAATTTATTGAATATCGCGGGGGGGGGGGGAATTCTGGATTTTTCCTCCATCTTTCACAATATTTTGAATGTTCTGTTAGTTATTGCACTGCATATTATTTTTTAAAAAAATTTAAACTTCTTGCATTTTTAGTCAAATCATACTGTTATAAGGTAATAAAAAGGCTAGGTTTAAAAATTTTTATGTAACAAGAAAGGATTCAAAGGAGACCCAAGTTTGTTGGGGAAAGTTAATGGCAGTGTTTGTAGTAAAAGAAATGGATGGGGCATATGAAAAAATTTGGAACCCGAGCAAGCAATAGAAATATAAGGGTTTCACTGTAGTGTTGGTAATGGGAGCTTTTAAAAGCAAAGTGTCATTTTTTCTGAATAATACATACAGCTACATAAGTTTCTATATAGAAACTTATGTAGCTGGACTCAATCATAATGGTCATGTGCTGCTTTAAAACTGATTAGCTCTTTTACACCTTTTGTAATTTTGAGGTGCTTTTTTTATATTTAGGTTATCACAAAGCTTTTCCTAGCAAGCTTTTTCTTCAATATTAAAAATACTCTGTTTTCTTGTCAGATTACTTTTTCTTTACTTGACAAAAAATAAAACTAGTTTGAAGCGAAATCTTTTACTGTAAGAAGTCTCGATCAGAAAAGAAATGCTATTTCTTTTCAGTGAAAAAAAGTAGAAATTTAAGATTTGCTCTAGGTTTTTGGGTCAATATTGAAAAGAAATCAAGATTTGTTACTTTATTTTTTAGTTACCTGTTTTTGCATCATGTAAATTATCAAGTAACAATCACGTTTTTGTTGTAATTGGCAAAACAGTTTAAAATGTTGTGTGTCTACGCCTTCCCTCTTTATATTTGTTGCAGAAATTTTACTTTTACCTACTTAATTTCATTGTATCATTTGAAGAAGTAATCTATATTAAACATTCCATTTATTTTCAACTGCAGCAAATATTTCAGAAACTTTTGAAATTTGTTTTCTTTTCCTCTTTTTAATGCTTTAGCCAATTAAACTGTAGTTCACTATACGGTCCCTTCTGCCATTTTTTCTTGACGCAACTCAGAGTGGCATCACCAACTTTTTGAAAAGAATGATTCCTTTTTAGATACTTTATATTTTCAATGAGCAACTGAAAGCTTCTAGGTTCCCACTTTTAGCAAAGCTGTAGGATGTTTGTTTTATTTAAGTTAAATAAATTTTACCCAGTACCTACCTCGGATGCTGCAGGCATCGCAAGCACAATCCATCCTTCCTCATTTCATTCTTCAATCATTCCTTGGCTACAAAAAGGCAGCGATGCTACTCGGAGTTGCGCCAAGTCAAAGAGGCAGAAAACAAGACATACTGTAAACTGTAGTTTTATCCTTGAGCCTTGTAATTTTGGTGCTTCACTTTTAGCTGAACAGCATCTAAAATTTATATGCATTGCTGAATAACCTCATACATCAAAATAAAATTTTATCACAGTATATTGCTAAAATTGTTTTCTGTATGAATTGAGAACTGACGATTTGCATAGACATGTACACTCTTGTCCAAAAATAATGCACCATTTTGAGGATGCTATAAAATTGAACTTAATATGGATGCTATGGTTTACAATCAGTTGCTAAGAATTCTGGGACATACTATCATCAGAGCTCATATTTTACAGTGAAGATTCGGTCCCGAGGGCAATTAGGGTACCGTGTACAAATTGAAGACGAAAATTATTTTGGACCACTTCGCTTCACAGAAAGCTAACGAGATGAAATTTTCAGCAATGGTTATGTTTGATGTGCATAATATTTACATGAATTTTTGTGAATGCAGCATAAATATTCAGGAAGATATAAAGGTTTTCTTAAACTCTCAATTTTTTTGCCTGTTTTTCTTGTAACATGCAGAGTTTCTAACGAAATTATACGAAACCTGCGGACTACTTGACAATACGTAAAAGAAGCGCTCTATTTAATTTGAATTCAACAATTTTAATATTAAGGAAAATATGAGCATTTGTAGTAAATGTTTTACTGCTCATGTGCGAAATGTAGCGATTTTTTTCCCCCATAATTTTAAAGCCAGATATATAGGCCAATTTATATAAAAAAATTCAGTTCAATATCGTCGGTATTCAGAAAGATATTGGCATTTAATCTGGTAAATTTCGGTACATTCCAAGAGAAGCGAAATGGTGAGGGATCATGCACAAATTAATATTTAACTTGAATGGTTAGATTGAAATGTGTAATGGTTGCAAATATGCTAGTTTAAATTTATAAGTATGCATGGGTATTTAGCATATTTGTCACCTTGACTCGTTTCAATCTAGCCATTCAAATTAAAAAATATAAATTTGTGCATAGTCCATCATTTTGGTACATTCTCTTGGAATGTACCAAATTTAAATGCCAATATTTGTCTTTAAAGTTATGAAGAAAAAAAAATTACACATGCGTAGTAAAAAATTATTTATTACAAATGCTCTTATTTCCTGTAATGTTCAAATTCTAATACAGTACTTTTATGTATTGTCAAGTGTTATGCAAGTTTCATACTATTTTGTTAAAAACTCTACATGTTATAATCAAAAAACAGGCTGAAAAATTTGGAAGTTTGAGAAAACCTTTATCTTCCCGAATATTTGTGCTGCATTCACAAAAAATCATATAAATATTATATACATCAAACATAACCATTGCTGAAAGTTTCAGCTTTCTGTGAAGCGGGGTGGGTCAAAATAATTTTAGTCTTCAACAATTTGTTGACTGTACCCTAATTTCCCTTGGGACTAAATATTCACTGTAAAATGCGTGCTCCGATGATAGTATGCCCCATGATTCTTAGCAAGTGATTACAAACCATAGTATCCATATTTAGTTCAATTTTATAGCATTCCCTAAAGTGGTTCATTATTTTTGGACACGAGAGTATGTATGGAAACAAATATCGAGTTAATGGGAAAATGTTCTTTAGGCTTTTCCCTTAAGAATTTTTTGAATGTTTTAAGTGAAATTAATGAATCTGAATGATAGAGGACATGATAGACATGTATTTGCTTTTTTTATTAAATATAAAATGTTTTGTGATATATTCGTACTGTAGCAAATTCGGATTATTGGAAGTATTTAGAAACTTGATAGAAAAGCACTCTCATTTTCTAAAAAAAAATGTCAAACCTCTGAAGAAATAAAAAAAAAATTAAATGTTTGAAGACTAAAAATTCCCTTCATTTCTAATATCAAAATGTTTGGCCTATAACTGAATACCAAAGCAAATGCAATTTCAATTTTGGCTGAATTCTCCTCTGTTCTGCCAGAAGCAGCTTCGTGTAAGCTTTTCCTGCTTCCACAATATTTAACCTGTAGATTCTAAATTGTTATCTGGTGATCTTTTTGGTTGATATTCATACTTAACATTTTGATTCATAATAGCCATAAGATGCATTATTTTAAAACATTCAAAACTACAGTTCTAGTTCATTGTCTGAAGAATTCGGTAAAACTTTTAATGCTTGGCAAGTTTTATTCTCAGTCAATTTAATTTTTGAGGGAGTATACTTGTAATCATACATAAGCTTTTATTCTGTAAATTCATTATGTAATTGGCCCTTCTTATGGATATTCTGTTTTGAATATATTTCCATAATCTATTAATAGATAAGTTTTTCAAAAGCAAGGTCTTGCATAGTAATCTTAAATACTGTTTGGATCATATGAAAACATCTTCGGTCAATTTTTTTTGACAAATTCTGGCGTCTTGTCAAAGGGAAGGTTCCCCCCCCCCCCCCCCCCCCGCCCGCCCCCCCCCCCCGGCGTGATGTCATTCTTGAGAATATCTTTGAGTACTTTGATGTTAAGAAGCAAAATTTCTTGGACACTAGTCTAGAATATTAAATTCTAAATTCATTGATTATAATTTTGAGTCGTGCCATGTTATAAAGAAAAGAATAATTATTTCAAATTTTTTTAAAATCCTTTTAATTGAATCTGGTATTCATGTTGGTACTGTGGTATGCATCTCTTCTCAAAAAATATATATATGGCTGTGATCTATTATAACTTCATATAATCTATAGGTAAAAGTATGAATGCTAGCTTTCTCTTTTAGGTCTTCTGCTTAAATTTAAATTCAGCTTAATTCTAGTGAGACATATTCATTCTATAAAGCAAGCAAACTCTGCAATTTGTTTTCAGTATAAAATTTTTATATGTGAATTGCATCAAGTTTTGAATTTAGTTTTGTAGCTTAAAAATGAATGAAATACATTCTTGAAAATTTCTTCATGATTAAAACTTTTTTAGAGAAGTTCAAATTCTTTTTCGATGCTTGATTTAAAATGTTAAGTGAATAAATGAACATTTTGATAAGTATCATTTTTTCATTTCAGAAGCCTGCAATATCACAAAAGAAAACTGAAGTTTTTCAAGATGAACTATTAAGTAAAGAAAACACACCTGTTGTACCTACTGTTAGACGATCTAAACGAAAAAATGCAGTTGCTCAAGAACAAGTTAAGAAAACGACATCCAAGGAAGGAACGGAAGCGAAGGCATCTTCTAATAAGGTGTCAAAAGTTACAAAATCTAAAAAAACTTCTACAAGGAAGGGTAAAAAACAAAGTTCTGCTGACTCAAAGCAATCTAAAATGGATTCTTTCCTTGCTAGTAGTTCTACTTCAAATACAATTTTCGAATCAAATCTTGAAAATGATGGAAGTTCTGTTTTTAATGGTATGTTAATATTGATGGACAATATTTCAGTTAACATATTTTTTTCTTGTATCTTTCTTGATTAATATGGTAATTTTTAAAATATTTAAAAATGTAAACTGTATTTCTGTAATAGTGATTCTTTAAGAAGTATTAATAAACATATTGTAACGGTGAGCTGTATAATTTGTGGCAGATGATTTACTAGGAACTTTTCCATGCATGAAATCCCAATTGTTGCCCAACTGAAATGTTGGCATTATTCTGTTTCAATACTAATGTTGGCATTTACCACTAAGAAAGCTATTCCTAAGATATGGTGATCTGTCTCTAGGATAATGATGGCTTTTCTGTGGGGTTCAGTTCATGGGAAAGTACCAAATACTAAATTATTTACCCATTCTTTAAAAAATTAATCAATAAGCATTGCTTTTATAAAAGCATCTATACTTTGCTATTTATTGTTTTTATGCAGTAATACTATCGGACAGTTTATTTTAAAATAATTATTTAATTTTGTTTAAAATCAGCTTTTAATCTTGTATCAATAGTGAGATTGCTGTATAAAACTCTTGGTATACCTTAATGTATCTCAATTTTTGTTTTTAGATATGCAGTTGCAAACGTCTGAAAATTGTGTAGAATCTTCTGTCAGTCCAAGCGTTGTTCCTCATTCTGGTATGTAAAGAAATTTTGTTAGAAAAAGATTTCTTTCTTTAAAAAAATCTATGCCTTGGGTCTGGTTTCAAGATTCATTATTTTTATATTCTAGATTTCTTTTCTTTTTTTTAACTGAAATGTAATTATGTAGTTTTCTAAAATGACTTAATTTTGTAGATGCATCATTGCAAGATTCTAAAGACTCGGGAGTTGCTGTCAGTCCAAATATGCTTACTTGTGGTAAATAAATATTTTCTATATCTGATGGCTTTCTTTTAAATAAGTTGTTGAAAGTTTTCAGCTACAAATAGTGTAAATAAAAAAATTAAAAACGGAATTGATGTTTAGATGTACTGCATATTATATTTTTATCAAGTTCCGAAGTTGGCTAACAGAATGTGGCTCGAAGATTTGATATCAAGAAATCTGCTTGGTTAAAAACATCAGTAAAATAATTGGTTATTTGACTTTTTTTTTTCTAGCATATTGAGCTGGCACCATTCAAAATATGTACGACAAAATCTTGTGCATTTTCATTGTACTGACGATATATTGATCGTGTATTGCAATGTTTTGATATGGCATGTTAAAATCTTTAAGCCATATTCTTTACATAAATGATCATAACCCATGCAGGAAGTATAAATTATAATATGCATTATAAGTGTAGAATCTGTATTTTTTAATGCCAAGATGTCTTCCTCTTTTGAAATGCTTTGCAACAAGTTAAATGCCATAATAAATCCTTGTCTTTTTAAAATTCATTTCTACCTCATAAAAGGCAAATTATTTTACACTTTTGAAGTTTTTTAAATATGCTGTCCATTGGAAAAATTCAATACTAAAAGCTTATTTAGCTGTATTTAAAATTATAAACAAAATAGCAGATGAAAAGCAATAGGTCTTTAAATTATTCTTTCTTGGAAAGTCATTGAATAAAGAAATGTTAAAATGAAGCCTTCATTCTGTTGAAGTCTATTCATCTGTTCGTTATAAAATTAACTTAAGTTAACATGTTGTGGAGCAAAATATGCATACTATTATACTTAATATATTAAATACATTAATATTTTTAATATAGTAAATTATCAACAATCTAAAAAATATTCATTATAAAAGTTTATTATGAAATTATAGATAAACCTCCAGAGAGTTATTGGGAAATACTAGCTGAAGAGAGAAGAGTTGCTTTAGAAGAAGCATTACGTGAAAATGAGCAGGTAATCCGTACTCTTTAACTATTCATTTTATTTGTATATGTTGGTAGTTATAATCATTATACAGGATGTCCACTTTAATCGTGGCTCCATAGCAAATTTCTAAACTGTTGGAGATGCATACTTCCAATTGGGGAAAAAAGCTTTTAAATGAATTTTTGTCTGCTGTTTGAGTCGATAAATATATTGCTGAATATAATCTTCATAAAAAAAAAATTACTATATCTAAATTTTTATATAGTCCTTAGGTCTTATTAATCATATTTAATAAAATATTTTCATACTAGCATTTGAACCAAAAAAAATTTTTCGTCACTTAACACTGACTGTATTATGAAGCTTTGAATACCACTACTTTATATGATTTTTAGACCATTTCAATGGCTTCCTCTAGGAAGGTCCGCCAATCAACAGACGACTCGAGGAAGCAACAGCCCTTGATTGGCTTAGAATAATGAAATGCAAAGTTTCATAACTCGGTCAATTTGGCCTCTGAAGAGTGAAATCTTTTTCTTTTTAAAATTTTAGTCATATGTCGTAAAATAATCTTGATGTAATAATAGGACCAGAGTTTTTATAATCTTTTCAGCAATAAATTTGTTTCAAACTGGAAGTATAAGCTTATCTCTAATGTTTTAGAAACTAGCCGTTGGGCTATGATTAGAGGTATGTGTCAGATGGTTATTGTAGTGATCTTTTTGTTACTGTATCCATTCGACATTCTGTTTTTAAATTTGTGTAACTTGAATCATTTCTATCTTCATATACCATTTTTTGAGGCATGCATTGTTTTTTAATTTCCAAGTAATGCCATAATTTTTACAAATTTCCTTGATATTCCGAGTAATGAACTAAAATTATATGCAATACAGATTGCTTTTTTAAATACTATAAAAAGTATATAAACAGACTTGCTTTGTAGGAATCTATCGGAGTTCCTTAAGCTTCAGATTATACATTGCTAAGTGTACACTCATTTGATAAAAGAAACATCACTCCAGGATTCAAATTAATAAACTAAACTTTATTCTTTACTCAACATACAAAACTAGTTTCCATTCTCTAAAAGGTAATTTCGCTAAGTCATCGCGCACACACACACCTTTAATTATATGTTAATAATGAAATTGTTCTAAATGCTCGAGCTCTCGTAAATCTTGAAGGCATTTTAACAGTTCTACCACTTCTTGTAGTAAGAGTTCTTTCACTAGAAAGGCACTCCTCATCTGCAGACCTTATTTCCAGAGGATAAATCTGTCGAATGGGACGTACAACCTCGCCTCTTGAAGTCTTCAATCACCTAACCCTAATTGTTTTATCCTTACCTGGAAAAATCCTCAAGGACCTTAGCCATTGGCCAAAGTAATCTTTTCATTGAATCATTTTCAATTAAGACAACATCACCAGGCTTTATTTCATAATTGCTTTTCTTTCGAGGTTGTAATAAGATGCCCAAGTATTCATGACGGAACCTTTCTCTCGAGTGTTGTCGGAGACCCTGCTGGTGTCTCCAATGCCTTTTTAACATTGGTATCGTCCAGTTTATCCAAATCTGGAACTCCCACCGTGGGAATATCTTAAATTTTCACTTCGTTCAACAGTTGCTTTCATTTGGTTGATTGTAGATTTCAAAATGTATATCTCTGAGATCCTGTATCAAATAACACTCTCGCCATTTTACTTTTTCCACCTGCCTCAATTAATACTAATAGCGTTTGCAAAATAACTTCCGGTTGGCTTTGATTTGATAACACTATATTTTCATCAGTTGTTTGGTTCTGTGTAATGTTAATCTTTGTATTGTTGGACGTTTCGGGGCATAATATTGTCCAAGGTTTTTTTCCTACAGATCATGCATTGAACATTAGACTTGCAATTTCTAGAATGGTGTCCGACTTTTAAACATACAAAGCAGGCCTTGCTCTTCCTTAAAATGCCTTGCTTTTCCTCAAGACATTTTTTCATTTTTTTTGTCCTTTAAATAAATCTTGAGAATTGTGACCCTTTGCACAGAATATGCACAACTTCAAAGCTTTAGCCCCATATACCAGAGCATTAGCCATTGGAACTTAATACCTCCTTAAGTAAATTTGCATTTATCACCAGTTAAAATATTTACATAAATTTCTAATAGTATAGTCTAGTATCATATAAGAATCTTGTGTATGCAGAACCAAGAACACCATTATTGCCTCGTTTATTTAAAAGTTAATTGTTTCTGTACATTTTTTAATTGTAAAGTAAACAAAATCTTAATTTTCAGCTACATGATCAATTACAAGTTCTTGAAGTAGAAAATAGTCAACTGAAGGGTTGTTTAAAAGAAGCTGAAAATTTAGCTACAGTACTCAGAGTAAGTATTGGAGTTAATTCATTGCCATTTTACTTATTTTTATTTCATCTTTATTTTTCCAATGGTGTTAATACAATACTAGACTTGTCATTTGATTTTTTTTTTCAGCAAGCACTTGAATAGTGCTCTTCACCAAAGAAAGCACTGGCTGTGATGTAGTTTTGCATTTGACTGGATGAAGCTGTTCAGTGCATATTCTAAATATATATTTCTCACTGTGCTTGTATGTGTGATGTATTAATGTTTCATTTAAATAGTTTTTTTAATTGCTTTTTGTATGATGTTAATATAAGTTTTCTGTAAAACCATGCTTTTTAAAAAGTTATTGAATTTTGAAAATTAAAATATACTTATATCTTAAAATGCTATTTTGCTGTGATTGTTTTAATTAAAATTTGATACATCATGAACCCTCTGAGCATCGAATTATTTTGATCATATAACTTTCAGGTTAGAAAACTTGGCTTTTAAAGTGAAAGAACCAATCATTTTTGTATTTAATCATATCACTGAAATCTTAAGAGTACTTTATCCATGGATGTTTAAAAAAATATGCATATAAATACATATTATCTGCTTTTGAATTGAACATGAAAAACAAAGTCGTTTCTGCTGCTAGGAGGGTTAAAAACTACATTAAATTTAAAACTTTCTTCTGTATTATATGAAAATTGAATGGAATCAGATTGATGAGTGATCTTAAAGTGTTGCAGCCATTTGTTTCATTAAAATTGCTATATGGTATTGAAAAATTATAACATTATATTGAACTGATATTCAATATTCTGCTGCTTATACATCCTTCTTCCCCTTCCCTTCCCACATGTAACTTAGCTTGAATAAAATGTAATACTTTTTTTTTTAACAAAGTATATTTTAAACTTGTGTAAATAGGTTTTGTTGTCGTAAAATTTATGTTGATTAAAGATAACCTAAAATTACTATGATTTGCCTACAAATTTGAACTTTTTTCTCCCCATGGTAGAATATAAAATACTTAAAGAATAGAGTAATATTCTGAATTAAGCTGTATTTTATTAGTGTTTATTAATGAATTTAGGAAATCTAAAACTTGACCAGCCTTTACCATAATTCATGTTGGGAAAATTTTACTCTGGTTAAATCACAAGGCTTTAATTGATGAAAACTGCAGTTTTATTAAATTTGAATTTATTGCACTACTGTATCGAAGCTCTTGCCTAACTGCATTATGAAAGTTTTATCTGGAATAAAATGCTTTTGCTGAAATGTGTGCATGTATTTTAAAATAGGCTTTTCTTCTGAAGGGATTCATTTCTAGTTCGCCTAAACTGTATTTTAGTCCTGGAATATTAACCTGCTTCCCCTATTGGTGCCAAAGTCAAATAAAATTTCTTCACTAATTTATATGTGTATATTAACACAACTGTATATATGATGCATTAGTGTATAGAGATTTTTTAACAACTGTTCACCATTTTCAGAGTAATTTTGGCTTTAAATTCTATTTACAAACCAGATTTTTGTAGTGTCATTAGCATAGTTATATTAATATTGTCATTCATCTCTACAGCTTTCAATTTGCTACAATTTGTTTTTATTCATATTAATTCCGAAATATAATTGTCCAAATGATTTTGAGAATTCAATATAAACTGATTCTCGGGTTAATTTCCCTGTAATACAGGATGGCGACACAACCGGGGAATTTTATTATTTTAATTTTATCGATCTGGAAAAATCGGGGAAATTCATAAAAACATCTAAAAATCATGGAAAATGGATAGTTATTTGTTACTTGAGTTATCTATAAATTAGCATCTTATGTCTACTATTATTTGTGATAATGCAATTTTTTTTTTAAACTTGTATTTATTTATAAAAGCATAATTTTTTTATTAGAGCAATTAATTTCTTATGATTTGTTAAAGAATAAAGATTTGAAGTAATATTTTGGCTGTTTCTCTTGTTTAAATCTTTGCTAAAATATATATTAGGTACATATAATTATATTATCTTTATGCTGCAACATGTTATTCTGGTACTCGTGCAAAGAGCACTAATTAGTTATTGAACTGTTTTGAGGAAAGATAATAACCTGTACTATTAATATAATTTAACTTGTGTTGCAAAGTTTTAATGTTTCTTAGAATTCTTATACAGTTTTAGAAGCAAAGTATTTTGTTAAAATTTCCAGTATTTTTCTCAAATATATATAAGAAATGTAATATACTGTTTTAATAATTTTTTAGGATCTTCATTCCATTTTTTAAAAGTTAAATTTCATAAATATATATATTTTTTATATTAAATAACTTGTAAAAGTTTTTAATGTATATTGTACACATACAGTGATTCTGAGTAGGGAGAAAGCCAGGAAACTAATATAATTTGTAGTCGTAAATCGGGGAATTTTTTTTTTTTTTTTTTTTGCAGTTTCTGTAGCCACCCTCTAATTTGTATTATACTTTGTATTCACCATGCTACAAGATTAAAATCGACATAATAATTTTAAGAAAATGGGAAACAATGTAATTTCCTATACAGATCCTAAATATTCAAATTCAAGGTTGCCAAAGTATACAGGGTATTGACTAGATTGTAACAACTTGATTCTATATATTCGGAACTTAGCTTTTTTCTAATTGGAGTTTTGATATGCATATTGCATTGCAGAATAAAATTTTCCTTATTTGTAGAAAAATTTCAATCTTCTGTAGCTTTTTTCATATAAAATAAAAATTGCTTCATAGCCTCATTCTGAATATTTTTCTGATATAAAACTATCTACTTCTTTATTATGTTAAATTTCAATCAAACATTGAGAACTTAAATTTCATATCTTAAGACAGAATGCCACCCCTGTTTCTGCAACCGTTACAGGTACTGTACCAGTTGAATGGACATGAGGGCTATCTTTTTAGTATTTGGACATCAACTTTCCATGTTAGCTTTAATCTTGCTTCCTAGTGCACAGATTTCTGGAATTTTCAACAATATCAAAAATGTATTTTCCTATTAGAAAGTTATGTGTGAACATAAATTAAATTGTTAATTTAGAAAAGTGAAACACAAAGTTAATGAACTTCATTTTCACTTTGTGTATACCTAGGCTTACAATAACTATCAATGGCATTCGTAGTTCCCAGCAATGCTGTCTGGTGATCCAGCAATGATGTAGACATACAATTCATTAGGCAGCGATAAACAAATCTGAAAGTTTAAGTAAATGGAAATTTAAAAGAAAAACGAACTTCACCACCCAAGTTTATTTTATAAGTTTGCAACAATTATTATTTGCCATTGTCAATGCCATTACGTTTCTATTCCTTAGAACATATTTTGCATACTATCTGCAAATTACTAAATTATATGATGTAAAAATTGTTCTAAATAGCAGACCATTGGAGTTGGAGGCTACCAAATTTGGCATGTAGTTTCTTGGGTAGTAGGTGCTCATTAAGGAAAGATTTTTAA
This sequence comes from Araneus ventricosus, assembly GCA_013235015.1. Classification (NCBI taxonomy): domain Eukaryota; kingdom Metazoa; phylum Arthropoda; class Arachnida; order Araneae; family Araneidae; genus Araneus; species Araneus ventricosus. The sequence goes on from BGPR01001574.1 coordinate 204,435, forward strand.
TATCAATTTCAACGTTTTTCTTCAATAACTTAGGAGTATATAATTACACAAGCCATTTTCACCTAGCTTTAAAATTCAAAATATTAGCTTTTCACCGATACCAATTTTATTTCTGTGTATAAACATTATAAAATTTACTATGCAATGGCTTATGCACTGGATTTTGTCATTCTTTCACTGTTGAAATGCTCAATCGTCTGTTTGTGGAGTCTGCTTTCATAGCATAAACTTTAATTCAAAGAATAAGTAAATTTACTTTTCAAAAATATTTAATTTCGAGACTAGCTTGGGTTATTAGTGTTTCAAATTTAATGGAAATATCTCGCATTTTGTATTTTGATATAATTTTAAGAATTTGTGAACTCCATTCAGAAATGGTACAAAAATGCAGGTGATTGAATGCTTTTTAAAATAACATTATGTTGCAATATTTTGGGCTACTTTTTTTTAAGGTACCAGTAAGGCCATGTTCACCAAAGGATGTATTAATATTGCAGGTTGACACTTTGTGGAGCCTGACCAAGTGTATCCTTATTTCTTGTCATTTGGCAAGCATAGTCTTGAATTCATCTGTTAAAAAATAGCAAAAGTGCAATGATATGGGAAGTGATGGCAAATAATTATTGGCTTCTGAAGTTTCTGCACCTTTTCAGAGATCTCTTTCTTACTTTTTTTTTACCTAACCTACTTCACTTTTTCCTCTATCATTAGTCTAAAACATCTACATTGTTGGCAGGTCACCCGATAGTTTTTCTATGAAATAACAAGCAGCATTGTGGGCTGTTTTGGTACAGTTAATGTAATTTCAATGCAAATTTTTTAGTTTACAAACATTTTATGTATTCTCTGAAACAGCTATTTTAGGTAAAAAGTTATATTGCAGAATTAAAATGCTGACATTTATGTAAGAGACGGATTTGGAATTATATTTTCATTAACTCATTGCATGTCACCAACTTGAACATTTCAGCTCTTTCTGATTATAAGTTAACGTGCACAACACTGGTCATTGTGAGCTCAACAGTGTGTATTGATTTATTGCCATAAAAAGTTGGCAAAGATGAAAGCTCAAACTTGAATAAAGAAATGATACAGGTCAAACAAGTGCTAGCTGTTCGAACTACATTCCTCATGTTCTTGTGAATACTGTCTGGAAAAACTATCAAATTACGAAGATAAGAGCTTGATTAAAGTAGTCTTTTTAATTACCATTGGGAAATGAAGGGTTAAAATTTTAGTTGTGTTATAAAAACGTACTTGGGATTGAATTAAATCTAATAATGAGGTATACCCAAAATTCACTCGGTCTTTTCAAATAATAATTAACCAAAGTAACTCCCACTTGTCATATAAGCATGATATGGGAAATGAAAATATTGGCAAAGAATGTTTTCTTCTTACTAGTTGTGCAATTCAACTTTTATTGTGGAACTTAACCATTTGTAATTGCTTCATTCTCATTGGCCAATTTTCTGGACATGGAATTAAATGATTGGGTCGCCGACAGTTTGGGCAAAAATTTTCATATATATCATTAAAAAATGATTTCGCATCATTCATTTTGAGCAATTTTAAGGATAATTACTGCGTTAATTGCAAAATGAGAATTCTTATGATGCAGATGTGCTAAAATAAATAGCAAGGTATACAACAGTGATAAGATAAACAACCGGCATTGGCTGAAATATTTGGCATTGAATACTCTATAGGAAAGTGGTATGAGATGTGTCTTGAATTTCAAAAGTGGTCCAAGAAGTATTGCCATTATAGCAGCTGATGGCCTTGAAAATTGGACATTTTCCCAAATGTTAGTCGCATGTTATTGAGCATTCATTATGAAAATGCATATGTACATTTTATGAATACAAATGTATTATTACATTGCATCCCTGTGTTTAGAGCTATTTGGCTCCTTTCCAGTTTGGATGGAGGTGAATTTTATTTTTTGAGAAAGGACAAAAACAAATAATAATGAAAAAGAAACATACACTGGACAGAACAAAATAGAAAAAAATACGTAGAGAGGAAAAAAAATTATAATATATACTCTTATGACCATCCCATCCTCAAATCTTGGGAACAACTTGGTTATATAAAGTGCACATGTCGACCTTGGGAATGTAAACATTCAAACGAATTACAGTGTCCTTTGAAGTACTTTTTGCTTTTGTCATGGGTAAAACCACACACTTAAGGGAATTCAATGAAGAGCAGATTGTCATGGCTAACTGCTGCCTTTCAACTGGCCGTAGATTGAATCTACATCAATAATTTGGACTATTCTATGAAATCGGCAGATGTTCCCATAGAGCTTAGGACTTTAGATATTATTCCAAAAGTTTTGAACAACCAGTATGAGGTGTACACTGATGGTTCCAGCAGGGTGCGTAGAGTCATGAGAAGCGCTTAAATTTGAAAACCATTTTTAAGCACCTTAAAAGTGCTTAATTTTGAAAAAAGGGTCCTTAAAAAGTGCTTAATTTTCTCGAGATGTGTAAAAGAAACATTCTTCTTTTTTCATTTCCCCAGACGTTAAATACGATAAATCGAAAGCATAGTCATAAAGCTTTGTTTATCGGATGTATCAAGGAAGAAAACCGACGAAACGGAAGGAATCCAGGGTGAGCTAGATCCAGGGGTGTCAACATATGTTAAGATAACACTTATAGTCCAGTCAATGAAATCCCAAAATGAAAAAAGAATTAAATCTTATAGTTTTGAAAATTGGTACACATGTTCGGGAGAGGCTCCTGATGAATATATTAAAAATCTCCGGTTCTGGGGGGGGAGCTCGCGCCGCCATCTTGGATTTCAACCCCCTTTTGTAGTTTTTCTTCAATATCTTGAAAACTATTCAGTTTTCAAATTACAATTGTTTTAAAAAATTAAAGAGTGTGAAATTCTCTACAAATACATGCTTTTATTTTTCTTGTAGCTTTAATAGTTTCTGAAATATTTAAGAAAGACTGTAGCCTATTATCTCGGAAACTATTAAAGCTAGAACAAAAATAAAAGCATGCTTTAGTAGGGAATTTTACTTTCTTTAATTTGTTGCATCACGTGTGATTTTAAAATTAAGTAGTTTTCGAGGTATTCAAGAAAAACTGAAAAAAGAGGGATAAAATTCAAGATAGTGGCAAACTTTGAGACTCGTTACTTCCGAAACTATTAAAGATAGAAGAAACATAAAGCCATGTATTTATAGGGATTTTTACGCTTTTTAATTTGCTGATTACATTAAATTTACAAATTGAATATTTTCCGAGATATTAAAAAAAAACTAAAATAAGGGGCATGAAATCCAAGATGGCGGCAAACTTGGAGGCTCATTATCTCAGAAACTATTAAAGCTAGAAGAAAAACAAAAGCATTTATTTTTAGGGAATTTCATTCTCTTTAATTTGTAATCAATTGTAATTTGAGAACTGAATAGTTTTCGAGAAATTCAAGAAAAACTAAAAAAGGGGGATGAAATCCAAGATGGCGGCGCGAGCTCGCCTTGCCCCTCAGGATCGGGACTTTTAGTATGTTCATCAGGAGCCCTTCACGAACAAGTGTACCAATTTTCAAAACTATATGATTTAATGATTTTTGAAACCCTTCGTTGACTGGATATTGATAACCTTTTTTTCCGCTCCCTCTTTCTTCAGCAATGGGCACCGCCGTATATTGAAATACTGGAATGGTTATCCCGAAGGGGAAAATTAACTGATAGTCCAAATTAACCGATTTATTAATTTTTAGAAATGTAAAAGGTCATTTAGATTTTTATTGTTAAATTTATAAAAGTTGACTTAATTTTTGGTAATGACAATTTGAATTTTTATTTTTTTGTCAAACCAAAAAGGCATCCTTTATTTTGCAATAGAAGACATTGTGAAAATTCAGAAAGAAGTATTAAAATTAAAAAATACTCATTTTAAAAATAAAAATATATATATATATATTTTAAATTTTCCAATAAAACTATGCATTATTATAAAACAGAAAACATCATATGCTTTAGAAAATACATGGATCTACGTATGCATGTACAAAGGTGCTTAGTTTTTCTGGCTAAGGTGCTTAAAAAGTGCTTAATTTTTGCAGCAGTTTCTCACTACGCACCCTGTCCAGGATTGGAGACGATACTGGATTCTCTGTATGCATCTTAAAAAATGGAGAACCATTTAAGATTTTTTCAATTTAAATTAAATAAGAATAATACCATTTTTCAGGCTAAGCTAGCTGCAATTGATTTTGCGGTGTGCTGGGCTTTGGAAAACGAGGTCCGGATCAGTATCCATACTGACAGTCAATTTTCCTTTAAGGCTCTGCAGAGTCCCAGGTCGAGGTCTGCAACTGTAAACAAAAAGAAAATTTTTTATTTGGCTGAGGGGTCGGTGGGACTCACCTGGGTCTAAGCACATGCCGGCAATCCAGGGAATAAACTCGCTGATCACCAAGCGAAAGTGGCAACTGCTGAAGGCGAGAAACTGCAAATCCCAACCCCATATTCCAGTGTAAAGTTTATAACTGAAAAGAATTTGTTGAACGATTGGCAAGAGACCTGGGACGACTATGATTCTGAATCAGATAGGAGGACCTGGGAGTTTGTGTCTAAGGTGTATAGGAAATTTTTAGTTTTCAGCAGTACCTCATCTTCTTGTCGGGGCACGGACCATTTCCCTATTATCTAAATAGGTTTAAAAAACTAAATTCTTCCTCTTGCCCCTGTGGTTCCATTGGAGATGTTGACCACGATGTGTTCAGGTGCCAATACACCAAAGATTACCATCTGAAGGAACCAATAACGGCCCATCAGCAGGCGTAGTTCAAAACTTTGCAAGAAAACAGAGAGTGTCTTTGAAAATTAAAAAAAAATTGTGAAATAAGCAGAAATTTGTGTGACCAGTTGATCATGGACTGGTCTATTGGGCCTCTTTTTTTTCTTGGCTAGATCAAGCTTACTATCTATAGCTTATTTTATATTGTCTTCTTGTCCGGCTAGATCGGCGTGCTTTTTTCAGCCCGCAGAACGGCCAATTTCCCTTCTTATTCAGTGCAAGTTCATTATTTAGCATTTTTTTCTCTGTTTTAGTTATAAAAAAAATTTCCTGTGGGTTCCTAAATTGAATCTTTTTTTTCTTCTTTTCTAACTGGAAAAAAGAGGGGGAAAGTTTTGATTTTTTTTCCTCACTAAAAATTTTGCTTAGGGAGATTTTTTTTTTAAATATAAAAAAATGAGAGTTGAGTTCATTATGGGTTTCCCTCTGCTGAAAATTTAAATGAATTTATACGGGTGACCTAATTGGGGCCTGTTTACCTCCCTGCATTATAAGCCTCGGGTCCTCATTGCTAAGTAATTATTTTTGTTATGTTTTTTTTCCTTACCTTTTAAAGTTATAGACGTTTTTCAAGCCTGATATTTAAATTGTTTAAGAAAATTAAATACTTACATATATATATATATATATATATATATAATTTATAATTTAATTTATATATGTATTTAATTTTCTTTAAAACAATTTAAATATCAGGCTTGAAAAACGTCTATAACTTTTACAAGGTAAGGAAAAAAAAAACATATAACAAAAATAATTACTTAGCAATGAGGACCAGAGGCTTATGATGCAGGAGGTAAACAGGCCCAATTAGGCACCCGTATAAATTCCATTTTTTCGGCAGAGGGTACCATTGTGAACTATATATATATATATCAACTTGGATTTTTTTTTTTGAATTCTTGAAAACTATTTTATGTGTTTTTTCAGTGACATTTTGGTTTGGAATGTGATGTGTCATTTTTTGTGGGGGTGGGGTTGTTAAAAAACTACCCTTTTGTGTGTTTCTTCGTGTGGGTTGAATTTTTTTTATCAGTTTTTCTATATGGACTTTGAAATGAAAGAGAAAAAAAAAATGTTTTTATAAATTCCCTTCCCCCCCCCCCCCCGGAAATTTTATTCTGCATTTCTCCCCAGCCACACAGATTTGTGAATTTTCTTTATTTTGGCTGGTTTCATATTGTAAATTGATATTTTGTAACAATGTAATTACTCAGGATTATTTTGAGATGTATTTAAATTCCACCCCTGTTTTTGGGTGTAGTATGTGCATTAGTTTGGTGTATTGTTGTATAAGTTATTGTATAATGCGGGCTTATATTTTTATGTTTCCTAAATCTACCCAGCTCTTTTTGTCCCTGGAGACTGGGGGACTGTTCCCTTTCGTGCTAACGGCAGTCTCTCTCTCTCTCTGCTTCATTATTATTATTCTGCACCTTCCCACTAAGGTCCTTACACCCTTTCGGGTAGGCCGGGTCAGTGTGGGTTCCTTTCCTTTCTCTGTGGGCCAACCTAGGCCATGGCCTAAGGTGCAACACTCGGAGGATACAAATATTAAAGAAATTACAATACAAAATATTTAAAAATTTCAGTATTATTTTGAAAAGACCATATACAATACTTGTTTGTAAGCACATCCATACACATTAAATAACGGCACATTTACGTTGCCTATCTCTACAGTTACGGTGTGAGTACGAGGGGAGAGGACGTAGGATTAAGTGCTTTGGCCTAGGACGTAGAAATGTATAAATCCAGCTTTATGAAGCACAGATGCAAAGACTTTAAAAGAAGCCTCGCAGAATATTTTCCTTGTACCCTATGTGCAGATGTATGTTTCTGTTTAGATAAACTAAATTCGAAATGGAATATTTTATCCGGCCTCGAAGAGCTTCATTCGCTTTCAAGTACGAAGGTGAGTCACAAAAGATAAGAAAAAAAATTTACCACGATAATCACTTGGAGAAAATTTTATTTTTCAACACAATCTCCACCAATATTGATGCACTTATCCCATCTTTTTATTAGCGCCCCAATTCCAGCTGCATAAAATCCTTTGGGTTGCTATCTCATCCACAGTAGAACTTCGAGTTGAACGTCATTATGTCATCGTCTTCATTAGATGAAAATCGCTTGGGGCTAAGTCTGGGCTGTGAGGTGGATGCTGTAGCACTGACCAACCAGACTTTTCATCTGTTTGTTCCACTAAAACAACATCTTGGAGGCAAACACTTTGCAGATGATGACGACGATGTTCAACTCGAAGTCCTACTGTGGATGAGACAGCAACCCAAAGAATTTTATGCAGCTGGAATTGGAGAGCTGATAAAACGATGGAATAAGTGCATCAACATTGGTGGAGATTGTGTTGAAAAATAAAATTTTCTCCAAGTGATTATCATGGTAAATTATTTTTTTCTTATCTTTTGTGACTTACTTAATGACTTACCCTCGGATAATGTTTTTTTTACAAGTCTATAATGGAGTACATTCATGTGACGTCGCAGTCATGCGGTAAGTGCCAAGCACACACACCATCTAATTGCACCTTGCCTTACGCTGTGCTGTGGCTTAAGTCTATTTTTCCTCCTACAAAAAGCAGAAAGAATTCCAAAATAGGCATAGCGCACTTGACGTGCGTAAACATAAATTGATCCCATTGTGCCTTCAAATTCGCACTATTGCAGGGACTTAAATATTATCTAGCTGAACTTAAAATATTATCTACTAGCCGCCTTCGGCAACCAGCTTGTTCGCCGGGAATATGATTTCAATTGAATCTCTCATCATTTAATATTCATGGTTCTCTTAACAACGTAATTTTAAACTTCAGATTGTGGTAGATATTTAACTCATGTGACCATTCGTCCCGTTTTGAACTGGACAGTTCCGTTGTCCCCAAGCACAGCTTTGGGACGCCCAAATGCCCCGTTTTCAGAAAGCCCACGATCAATCCCGATTAATTAAAATTATTTTAACCGATTTCCACCCACGATCAATCTCCAGTTTCAAACAAGAAGGCGCCGAAAGTCAACAAATCCGATGACAATGTGTAGTAGCCCGGTGACGACGGAGCATGCACTGTACGTGTAACAGATATGTAAGTTGGTTAGAAACCTGCTGTCTCGCACTTAGTTCTAACTTCATTACACCGCATGAAGTGACTGAATGAAACACTGGGAATATTTAAGCCGAAAGTCGTTGGGTGGAACTGTTCAAACACATTCACGCCAATAATTTAAATCATACAAACTTTCGTAATTGAATATATTCTATGTCTGCCCGCACTAATGCACTCGTAGAAATGGTCTTTTTTCTTATGAATAAGTTGTGGACGAGCTAGAAAACAGCTGCAAATCGCAGTTTTTAAAGAAACGTTAATTTTCTAAGTATGTAGCGGTTACAATCAGCTGCCTTCTCCTTTCTATGGTAGGTGGCGCTACTGGAGCCATCTTTTCCCCATGATGCCTCTCTGTCATTCTAGTCTGTGTGCTTGTATCGTGATGTTGTTCTCTGTCTTGTCTTGTGTCTTGTAACTTTAATGTTCTGTGCTGTGGAACGTAGCCTAATAAAAAATGGTTCCTAAAATTGAATGGATTCTTCAGCAGCACTACACACAAACTTGAGTCTCGTCTCTCTATAAGTACATTTTAAGAAATCCTACCAAGAATTTCATTCTTTTTTTTGTATCAATACCAATATATTGAAGCAAAAATGTTCCTCAAAAAAAATGCAAGATCACATGAATTATTTATTTTCACGTTTTTATGCCTGTTCTTTTCATTAATAAATGAAAAAAAACGGAGAAATACATTAGACTCCGCTTAATGTGATCACTTCGGGACTTACGAATTTTGATAGCATTAACCGACTGATAACAATAACCGGATTGGGTAAAATCAGCTATATTTTTATCACATCAGGGGAAAAGAAAAACAAAACACTTACCTCAGGGCTATCCATAATTTATTTCAAAAATAACAATTAAAAAATTCATTAATTGTTGCTTGACGACAATTCTTCCTTAACAATTCATTTATATATTGTTCGTACTCGTATCTACTCTATTAAAATTCGAAAGTAAACAAACGTATGTATGTATGTATGTATGTATGTCCCTCTATCTTCTCACGAACCGCCGAACGGAGAAGCGCGCGGAAAGTACCAAAAGATGGGGAATAATCCAGGGAAGCCATTTCGGCCATTTAAATTTCGAAATTTTAATTAGTGAAAAAGATATTAATTAAAAACTAACTGACAACAATGCTTTTCATTGTTTGGGATACTTTATAACAATACTTTTCGTTGTTACAGCGCAATTCAAAATTTATTTTATTGTTGAAGTCGTTTACTTTAAAGAACATTGTTACAACAACAATAAAAAAGTGACGCTGACAGAAATAAAAAAATGTAGTGTTGAAAGTGTACTAATTCTTTTTTAATCCCGTGATATAACGTCCAACAAAATCATTTTAACGAAATTAAAAGGGGTGTATTATTTCTGTAAAGTTATGTGCCGAAAGATATAGATTAGTTATGTTAATGATTTAAATCACTATTCATTGATTTGATAATATTTTAAATATTTGTGGAAGCTTCTATTTTAAGCTGATATTTGGAAGTTACTATTTTTGATTTGTTCAATTCTCGCTTTTTCCGATGTCTAAAAGAAAAAGAGGAATTACAGGGGATGCTGCCAGTAAACGGGAGGCAATTAGAAAACGTGAAAGGAGAGTTGTTGAAACTGAAGAAGAAAGAAGCTGCCGATTGTCAACTATGGCACAACGTAGTCAGCAGAGAAGAGTCGAAGAAACAGAAGAACAAAGAAATAGCCGATTGGCAGTAATGGGACAACGTAGACAGAAGAGAAGAGCCGAAGAAACAGAAGAACAAAGAAATAGCCGATTGACAATAATGGCACAACGTGGTCAGGAGAGAAGAACCGAAGGAACAGACGAACAAAGAAATAGCCGATTGTCAGCCATGCTACAACATACAAGAGATGTTATGAAGGACATGTTATTGAAGGACAAAATCACCATCAGATACAAACTTTTTATGCAGCTAGAACTGTTCTGAACTGAAGAACACAACTGTGGAGAAATGGACAATCTCTGTCTGAAATGCGGATGGTTGTATTTCCGGGATGAAAAGAATACCAGAGGAATTTACACTCATTGTTGTCATAATGGAAATATAATTGAGCAGGCTTCAGTGTATCCAGTGGAAATGAAAGGATTGATGGATGGCTCCGATGAATTATCAGTGCATTTCAAAAATAACATAAGGTCGTACCAGTGCTTCAATGGGTGCACAGATTGTACCGTCTACAGGGAGAGGAGCGTATTGCTTCAGAATTCATGGCCAAATTTATCACAGGACCTCTCATCTACACCCAGCTGAAGCAGGAGGTGAAAACACTAATACAACACACTTCAACAATATTATAATACACATTAGGCATGTGTCACGTGACCTCAGGTATTATTCGATTTAGCCCGTGCAACGCCGGGTCATGCAGCTAGTCTACTCTATTAAAATTCGAAGGTAAACAAACGTATGTATGTATGTATGTCCTTCTATCTTCTCACGAACCGCCGAACGGAGAAGCGCGCGGAAAGTACCAAAAGATGGGGAATAATTCAAGGAATCCATTTCGGCCATTTAAATATCGAAATTTTAATTAGTGAAAAAGATATTAATTAAAAACTAATTCACAACAATACTTTTCATTGTTTCGGATACTTTATAACAATACTTTTCATTGTTACAGCGCGATTCAAAATTTATTTTATTGTTGAAGTCGTTTACTTTACAGAACATTGTTACAACAACAATAAAAAAGTGACGCTGACAGAAATAAAAAAAATGTATTGTTGCAATATGGAAACCTGAACAATGCAACAAGTCAATGTGGATAGAGTTTTGTGTGGGTTTTGGTAATTGATATAAAGAAACAGGGAAAATTAAATCACTCTCTCATATAGGGTTTTTACTAAAAGCTATTGTTTTCTATGAGGTTTCACTTTTAGATTTCATGTACTCAGTGCATCTTGCTTCATGTGCATATAAACTGGAGGCGGGCATATGAAAAAATACGGATTCCGATCAACGCTGGGTTATCTCATTCCTTCCGTACTAAAGTCAGACAAAAAATAATTCCGGAATCGTAATTTTACAAAATAAAGATTATTTTTGCGATTTTTTAAAAGTATATTTTGAAGCCTTTACGCTGACGGAATGATTGAACCGCTCTTTTCTCCTTATTTATTTAGGAGAGAATGTTGGGCATGTGTCACATGACCTAACCTTTTCTCTTCGTCAAGGAATGACGCATTATTCGAGATAGCCCGTGCAACGCCGGGTCATGTAGCTAGTTGTTTTATAAAATTTGTTGAACGATGCTGCTTGCCGCGTTCCAAAATATCAAGTACTTGCCTCATTTCGGCGTTTGTTGGAGGGTTTTCATTCACATTCGTCCCCGTCGGAATCATCAACGTTTGTTGATTAGTCTTCCTCACAAAGAGTTTGGCAAATTTCCAAGTCTGTTATTGTGGTATCTGCTGGAATGTCCTCGTCAATGGACATCCACTCTTCATACTCTTCCTTTTGCATACCTTCAGGAGGTTCAATGACAATTACCGACGGTCGCTTCCCTGCCTGCTAAATGGACAACCTTCAAAGAGGGGCCATGAAAAATACACCCCGAAGTTCTTGGAATGTGTGGGGGGAAGTGGCCCCCAGATGTTTCCTTTCAAGTGGAGCGAGAAATTCTACGAACGTCAATCGTTAACGCTGGTTGACAATGAGGGATCGGTCAATTCTCTACTTCCAAACTGATAACATTAAACGGTGTAGTGATCACACTAAGCGAATAATTTTGTGTACATTTGAATACGTTGGTTCGGAACCAGAGGTCTTTGATAATATAGAGCGAATTATAACATTAGCCGCGATTACATTAAGCGGAGTCTACTATATGTGTTTTTTTGAATTCACATAATATTACCTAAAAATTTTTAAAATGTCCCGTTTTGAGGGGAAAAATAACTGATCATTTTATATTTAACCCATGTTAGTGACCTTGACCTCTTCTGTTCATTGTCTACATAAATGTTCCTAATGGAGTAAAATAACTGACCATGTCATGTAACCTCTAATTCCATGTTATAGCCACTATCCTCATTTTCTTATTCCTCTTGTAAAATATTCATTTGATTTCAACATTAAAATGACGCAGCGCATTTTATGGCCAGCGGCATGTTAGCTGGAATAAAACATGCTGAGAAAGAGGGGTCGCGCCAGAGGGGTACAGGGCCCCCTGTCGGGTATGCTGTGGCCCCCCCCCCTCACATCGGGGAAAAATTTTGTATTCTGTCGGGGAAAATATTTGTAAAGGGTATTCAACTGTAGTTGATAAATAATAATGTGGCGAAAATTTGAGACCAATTTCATTACACTCGTCCCCCCGTACATCAGGTCGTCCCCCCCGTGGGGCAAACTCTAGCGCCATTCCTGGTGAGAAAAGAGTGAAAACATAGCAACCATTACCATTCAGCTTACTGGATATATTTCTTAATGTAAGCAAAGCAATATCTCGGAGAGCTTGGTTTACAGATTTCTCAAATATTTTGATGAAATAAAATATGAAAGCAAAATGTATATTATCTCAGAATACAGCAATGAAGGAGAAATATGCAATTAAATATTTGTTTAAACAATGAAAACGGTTTGAGTTGCGTTGCAACAATGAAAAGTATTGTTGAAAATTGTGCCAAAATTTATTAAAAAATTAGAGAAAACATTGTACCGGCAGCTTAATTGATATCTTTGGAAAGGTAATTTTTTGCACTTTCAGATGATGTAAAAATTATTTTTGTGCTGTATTATTTTCGGACGTTAATAAGGAAAAACGCCAAAATTTCCCTTAATTTTTAATTAATTAAAATTTCAAAAAGAGGGCTCCGAGTTGCACATTTCCATCCACCAAAGTATGTTTGTGCCAAATTTCGTAGCTCTATGTCCAGCGGTGTGACCTGTAGAGCGCCAACACGCAGATACACGGACACACACACATTCTGCTTTATTATTATTAGAGATGTTAAAATAAAAATACGAAGTCTGAGCTAATGCTCAGTGGGTTAATTTTTATCCACCGACTCCTAAAGGGGCTTTCAGAGAAAAAGTAACATTCCATTGCGCATGGATGCATATATGAATCACCTACAATTTTGCCTATTTTAAAATAAGTTTTGAATAATTTTAATGAAAAATACCTTAATTATAAGTTTTTGATTTGCAGCAGGAAAGGTTTTTAAAAACACTATGTAATTAAATAATTACAGTTTTTTAGTTATTTAATATCATTAAATTAAGTCCAAAATTATTTTTTTAAAAATTATTTTCCCTACATTCCTTTCATTCATTTTTAAAGAATTACACAACAGTGGTAGGAAAATAAAAAAATCTTCAGTATAGGGTTAACACACCAACAACATGTAGTTATTCTGTGTAAAGTCGCGCTTTATTTGTAAATTATTTCTATACAATGCCGGCAAATAAGCCTGAATACTTTCTCCACTAAGAAAAATGCTAATTTCATGCAAAACTTTGCTACCATCGCCCGCCAAAGTGCATGGAATAATTGAGATACAATTGCTTCATTGCTCAAGGCATAAGATTAATGTGAATTTTAATTGGATTTAACTCAATTTGAGTTTGGTCTCCCTATCAAATATGCTTATTTTAAATTGCTACTATCCCAGATAGGAAAGAAAGCTTGTCTGAAAGGTTTTGGAAACCTTGTCGTCGGCAAGGTAGCGGAAAGGTTCGCTAGTCAACAAGAAACAAGGTTTCCTGTAAGTTTCATAGTAAGATTTCCCCAAGCTTGTTCCAGGCCTTTCAAAAGGTTGTTAAGAGCCACCCCCCTCTTCAAAGCCGTATTCCTACAGAGGGGTCCAACCCCCTTTTTTTATCCCCTTCTTCTGACATCATCTTAGTCCAATTTAAAGTTATCTGGAATGTCAATTAATTAGGAATCTTAATTAATCAAAGCTTAACTATCAATTTCAATTAATTTGATTTTTAATTGAACTTACGTGACAAACCTTCAAACTCCTCCGAGCCTGAGATCGAACCCGCGTTCATAGAGTTGGAAGGCAGGCGCACTAACCATTATACCGGACAGGGCTACACACCATGGAACAGGTGGTTCATAAAAAGCTTTCCTACGTCCATTTTGCGGCAATGGTTTGCGCAAAAATACTTTCGCGAACAGCCTATGGATAGTGAAATGGCAACCTTTCCGCAAACTTCTTTGCTATCTCCGATGGTGATAGCTTCCAGTAACATATTTTATCTAGATGACCCATCTATAAAATATTTTCCATGTTTATAAACTATTCTGAATGCAATTGCATTGCCCACCATATGGTATGGAATAATTGAGATTCTATTTATTATACATTCCCCTAGTCAAAGGTTAGTTAACTTCTATTTAAGTGAAGTTAATTCACTAGACGTAACAATCACGTGACAAACGGAATTGATCATGGCATTTAAAACCTAAATAGCTGGCATCTTGCGTTGCTGTAAACACGCGTATACAATTGCAGGTCAAACTGCTTCTGAGCCGTTCGAAGAAACTATTTTCCCGACGAACCAAGTGAAAGGAGCAAAACCACCTAGAAAGATTAATCACCGCTTGTCAGTCACCCATGAAGAAGGGGAGGGGGTCTTTGGAATATGCCTTATTTTGTAGATTTGACCATACAAGCTCGTGGGGAACGACGAACTACACTCGAACATATCTCTGTGGCATCATCGCGGCATCTGGCAACATTCTGAATTGTGATTTCATGCAGATCGGATCCGCCCTCTTTGTGGTGTCGCCTATCGACCAATAGCGACGAGCCTGTTACTGTATATAAGCACTGATTGTTACTGTTCATTCTCTGCTCTACTCTTCCTTGTTTGTATCATTTGATTAGCTAGCTGTATAATGATTTTATGATTTAGTATTTTTATTTAATTGTTTCATTAAATTTGTTATTTTATTAACGAGTAGTCTTGATTCGACTTCGTCACCAGGCGCCACACGCGATGGAATACTTCTGATTCATGTGAATTCAGGTATGATGGGTCGAGAAGCCGAGTAGGGTAGAATCGTACAAGTTAACATGTAGCACTTGAGGGTCAATAGTTGTATGTACCGACTGCCTCAGCATCTACAGAAATAAATCTCGCCTCTATCAATCCTGTGAAGTTAACTTGACCTAGACTTATGCCTTGAAGTTACATCTCAATGTGAACTAGAAACCAGTGGCGGCTCGTCACCTCAGGAACAAGTGGTGCTGCAAAAGTTGTACAGACCTCAGTTGCAGGAAATTTTGTCCTGATTATTTTGGTGTATAATGATGATATACTAAAAATTGTTACTGTTTGAGTTATAAGCAAAAGAATGGGGGAAAATTTCATGTTTTTTTGGCTATAACTAAAATTCCAACAAAAAATTTTGGTGGCAAATCACAGATTCGTAATCAGCACCCCATAAAGCATAAAGGAACAAAAAATTACAACTCCTCCAGAATTTGATTTAAAAAACTATTTAATGACTGGACTACTGAGAGAAAGCGAAAAAAGCCAAATGAGGAAGGCAACGGCTGAAGTCGCGCCAAACGAGAGCTATGAAACCGCAGCTCAAGTGCATGTAATTTCAAACAAAGAACGGGTTGCTTTTTTCTTCCGACTGAGCGCTCCGCGTTGCTCAGTGAGCCAATTTTGATCCTTAGGAGAGAAAAAACTTTATGCAGCTCTAATCTAGCTCTCTCTTAATATTTGATTGATTTTCCATCTTCCTTTTACGTTTTTCATTACTTTTTTTGTCATTTTCATTGATCATTGAATTCTCAAAATTCAGTTACCAACTCAATTGAAAAGTAGGTCAATTAGTATAAAAACGAAAATGCAAGCTTTTGGAATAATTTCAGGTGGAACTGCAACTCTGCAGCCCTAATGGACGAGCCGCCACTGCTAGGAATCCCTTTAAGTTCTCCAAAAAACCCGATGGGCTTTCGTTCGCCGGCAGCGGTTCGCAAACCGTTCGGCTCGCAAGTGTATACGCGCATTAAGATATCACGTCTTTTCCTCCTATAAGCTGCCCAATGGGTTCAAAAATTAAAATGGCGTGTACCACACGATCACGAATGGATTCAGTTTCTTTATTTGTTTCTCGTATTCCAATCAGATATGCCTATTGTTTAGCAACGGATTCGGAAACCCTCCGCGCTTTTGCGCATGCGCCGGGCGGAGTTATTTTCATCAAAATAGGGGTAAAGTGAAGAAAGCAAGGGTGATGTTTACATTTTACTGAGCGTGACCTAACAAAGAACTCCGGAAATGCTCTCATATGACTCATTGCCTGGCACCCCTTTCCGGTGTAAAATCGTCCAAAAGTGGTAGTCTCGGGAGTGACGGTTTCGCGTTAAAGTTTTTAATCAGATGCAGTGGCGAATCCAGGATTTGGGTCTGGGGGTCGCTGAGGTATAAAAAGTTTTGTATCGTCGTGACAAATATTAAATCTTATGGTTTATGTAAACCAAAACATTTTAACTTTACAGTCTTTACTCACCTGACAATAAGAATCATAAAGAACACTACAATAATTTCGATAATTTAACAAGAAACACAATAAAATAACTAGCAAAAACATGTTTTTGACCGTGTCAACGCTGCGAATACGAGTGGAATGACTACAAAAGCGGGAAAACTTTCGAGCCAGTCAGAAAACAGGAAGAAATGATTTCACTTCTTTTAAAGGGAGATTAAGAAAAAACATCTGTAGTGATTTTAAATAAAATAAAGAATTCTGGTCTAGCTCTGGGGGGGGGCTGCAGCCCGATAGCTACCCCCTGGATTCGCCACTGATCATATGGCTCATCTATAAAATATATTCCGTATTTATAAACAACACTCTAACTTGCACCCTCAATTTTCTTACTGACACTGATTTCCGACTACAGATTTGCTGTCGATGGTAATTTCTTTTGCATTCGGTCAGATCCCTTCTTAAAACAATGAGATAACCGAACAAAAAAGAAAACATCGCGGCTTTTGCGTTCTTCCGGCAACTTCGAACCGAGCTTGCTCATTCGGCATTTCCGTCTCCAACAAAAAAGGGATGTGGCTCTGATATCCGGTGAGATAACGAATTGCTGGTGTCTTGACGGGTGTTTGTGGACACACCGTTATTTGCCGTCCCGTTTCACCTTCACAAAACGCATCCCAAAACGACCAGTATGAATAAACTCAAAAAAGAGGTAAGTTTATTTATTTGCAGAGTTTCTCATTTTATAAGTAGTTCCAACCATTTTGGTGTTAGTGCTGTTTCAGTTTATTGGTAGCAAGATGGATATGAATAGCCTTGTTTACCTGACTTTGTTATCCTTTGTGTTATGGTTCTGAGCAGACCTGATTTTTACTTATTTGTATATAAAGAGCAATTATTGTGTCCTCGAAAAATTCGACCACGAGATTTTGATGAATGATTTGGATACTAAAATTCATTTTTGGAATTATGTCTGTCTGTCAGCGAACACTATAATTTAGAAACCCAACAATCCACACGGAAGTAATTTGATATTTGGTCTTTATGCAAAAATTGTAGGTATGTATCAATTTTTGGACTAAATCTATTAAAAGTAAGTCTGTCCATGCGTTCGTGCGCATGCGAAAGAGATAAATTAAAAATGCAATCATCTAGATGGATGAAATTTGTCTTGCCATTTTATTCAGAAATTCGATGAATATCCAGTTGAGCAGCAGAGCACAATAGCTTAAGAACAGCAACCTGCCACCACCAATTCTTCCGCAATTCATTCGAAAAATTCACCCTTCACAGCACTGCCAACCTTGAGTAACAATTCCAGCTATCCCTAAGTATAAATAACAGGACAGAACAAAAAACCAAATTTTAGACTTAATCCCTCAACGGATAGATTGTCTATTTGTTTCTCTGTCCGTGTCTATGTGCACATAATCAAATACTCAAGCAAGATAAATGAAATTTTGTATATTGTCTTAATGACACAATTATAGTTCTTGGACCCAATAAGTCAACTGAAGATGCCCAAAGTGTAAACTTGGTTCTTTTCACTATAGTACGAAGTTAAACATAAAACGTAACGTGTACAAAAAAGTCGGTAAGAGAACATTCTTGTTTCTTGAAGTCCTCTGGTTTAGAAAGTTTGTAATTTTATGAGTATTTGTTACCATTTTGGTATTAGAAATATTCAGTTGTTAGTTTATTAACGAGAAGACTGATTGAAAACCTTTGTTTATGTCAAACAGCTTTGAATTTTTACGTTATGTATAACGGTTAGAATACTCTTGTCCTGAATTTTATAGCCCTGTCTAGGTTAAACTCGAAGTTTCTCTTTCGCTGTGGACCAAATGAAATAAAAAAAAATATAGAAAACATTTCTTTAGCCCGTGTTTTTTTAAACCGACATACATTGAATTTTAGTTCAAAATATAATAAACTACGTACGATATTCATAAATTATAACGATATATTCAGAGTTAAAGTGAACCAAGTCCATGTTTTGCCCATTTTGCACTAGCACTGCCATGGTAGAGTAGAAATGTTATATTTTCTGTCTTATAATCAAGTCCATGTTTTGCCCATTTTGCACTAACTCTGCCAAATGAAATATTCGAAATGTTATATTTTCTGTCTAATAATCAAGTCCATGTTTTGCCCATTTTGCACTAACACTGCCATGGTAGTGTAGAAATGTTAAATTTTCTGTCTTATAATCAAGTCCATGTTTTGCCCATTTTGCACTATAGTCCATGGTTCTATTTGTATACACTAAGCAGCAAGAACAATTGGAAATCCACTTATTTTAAATGCAGCTAATCAAGTTTGATATCTGTTTTCTCAGAAATTAATCTCAAGGAATAATTTTGCTTTAACTCTGAGCCCTCCATATGTCTATTTTTAGAAAGATTTCTTGCCCACTTTAGTATATTATAATGCTTACAATGTCAGACAAGATTAATAAATTTCAAGATTGTTATTTTTAAATAATTGAACAATTGAATAGCACTTTCATTATGATTATAACCCTTCTTGAGTAATAAATATGACTTCTTTCTTGAATTGTTTTTATCACAGAACATACAAAAAAAATGTAATTCTCAGAAGTTATATTTTACAACAATTTATATTACAATAGGTAGAAATTAAAATGACTACCTTTATAACAATAGACCTTTTGGTTTTTCTTTTTAGGGGAGTGTAAAAGGAAATGCTCAAGTCGTGTTTCGCAGAACTTTCTATTTGTTTTGATAGTCACACATGTCGTTTGATTTTGGATTCTAATTAAATTGCTATGAATAGAATTCAAGTCTTATTTTCTTCTGTGTCATAAAGTCTGCGTGTAAGAAGTCCAAAGAAGAAAGTGAATTTTTTAGCGTGTGCCTTCCCTATCGACGGAGAATTCAATCAATCTGGATAAAAACATGACTGTGTGAGAAGGTTCGAAGCATGGAATCGGTGAATTGGCGGCTAATGTTATCATTACTTTTTACTTTCTCGCATACAAAGTATACGAAGAGAAGGTCTTGTAATCGTCAAAAAAATTCGAACTCGAGATTTTGACGAATCTCCACGTTTTATACCTCCCTGAGTCCGAAAAACAAAATTTTGAAATTAGGTCTGTTTCTGTGTCTGTGAACACGATAACTCGAAAAATATTAGAGTTACGGAGATGGAATTTTGTATGTGATCTTTATACATCATTTGTAGGTTTCTGTCAAATTTTGGATAAAATCCATCTACGGGAAGTCTGTCTGTCCACTTTCATGTGAACACTATAACTCAAAAATTTGAATAGCTAGATGGATAAAATTTGGTAAATAGTTTTATCATCATGGATGCAGGTCCGTATAAAATTTTGGGCCAAATCCGTCAAAGGGTTGATAGTCTGTCGGTCTGTATAATCGCAAACTTGTGAACATAATAACTCTTTAAGATAAGGACTTAGATATATGAAATTTGGTATATAGCCTTCTAACATTATTTGTAGATTTCTGTCCAATTTTCGTTTCAATCCGTTAAAAAAAGTTGTTCAAATTGCATATTTGGTTCAAAATGTACATTGCGACTGTGTGTTGTCGAGCGTTTCGCTTATTTACTCAAGTTAGCATGGTTGGCTTTTGACCTTGGTGGTTTACGAAGGAAATTGTAGCGAGCCGCAAACACGCGCTTCTAAAATTATGGCAATCCCCTAAGACAAAATTTCGTTCTGACATTCTCCAGATGGACGCCTGTGATTAACCAGATGTGTACTGAAATCTTGTGTGATATCTGTAGTTACTCAACCAGCGGGAGTGTTCTCTCCTAAACTTTCTCGTATACTTCCCCAAAAAGGTGCCGTTTGTCCTTCCCCCGCGTGGCTAAAAAAATTCGAACCTACTATTACCCAGAATCTAGTGACTCAGGAGGTTTTTCATTATAGTGATTGAAAAATATCTAGGTAAAGAATCACATTCAAAGAAATGCGTACCGAATAAAATGCATGTATCACACACTTCCACTCTTACAGGCTCAAGGACAAACTGACGTAATCCGCTACTCCGTAATGAAATTCCGTTCCGTTCCTTTCGCGTGCACAGAAGATTGCTTCCAGTACGCATGCGCGTGGAGATAACGGATTCTCTTCAAAAGTAAATTATACAGACCGACAGACAGTCAACCCTTTGACGGATTTGGCCCAAAATTTTTTACGCACCTCATTCATGACGATAAAACTGTGTACCACATTTTATCCATCTAGCTATTCAAGTTTTTGAGTTATAGTGTTCGCATGACCGCGGTCAGACAGACAGACTTCCCGTGGACGGATTTTGTCCAAAATTTGATAGAAACCTACAAATTATGTACAAAAATCGCGTACCAAATTTCAGCACCGTAGCTCTAATAGCACAGGCCTGCAAAAAAATACTTTTTGAAAATTGTTTTCATTTTGATGACTGATTTTTATGTTATTTTTAGTGCTGATTCTAAAAATGAAATCCATTTATTTCTATAACATAACGATTTTTTACCAAGTGATTGCATATTTTGAAGGAAACAGTTGAAATCGCGAAATTTTGACGTTTCCATTAAATTTCATTAATTCATAAATCCATATAAATTACATTTATATCCTAGTTAAGTAATTGTTAAGTATAAGTAGAAAGTTACAAGTCCTTATAGCAACGTTTTTTCTTTACCGCAAAAGTTTTTTTGTCACTTTTCCTCTTGTGAACTTTGCAGGGATTGTCTCTTTGTATCATCCAGCAGTAGTCGGCTATCATGCTGAGATTTCATTTTCCTTGATATCGCCTTTTCATTTCCTTTATATCTTGGTGAAATCTTTCACCTTGTTCCTCACTAATTTCAACTAAATTTTCAAGAAAATGGTCCAGGTCCGAAACGAGAAAATAAACTTTTAAGCTCAAACTACAGCCTAAATTCTTGAAATTTTTTATCACCTCTTCTACAATAGATTTGTAGTTTGAGTCCTTTTTGTTTCCAAGAAAGCTAGTAATAACTAGTTTGAAAGCTTCCCAGGCTTTACTTTCGTTTGTTTTCATTTTAGTCTCAAAATTTTCATCTTTTTCCTGATGTCTGGTCCTACAAAAACACCTTACTTCAGTTTTGCTTCGGGCATGCCCGGGAACTTATCACAAAGGTATTTGAAGCATTCACCTTCTTTTGGTAAAGCCTTGAAAAATTGTTTCATAAGACTAATTTTATGTGAACCGGTGGAAGTAACACCTTTTTTGGCAAGTAGGAAAGGTATCCGGTTTCAACTGGTTTCCTTTGTCTTTAATAATGTGTTTAATAGGCAATTTACCGATTCAGAGGAATATTCTGGATTGAAGTTCCTTCTATCTTGTTTGTTAGTTTAATTTTTTTTATGTTTATCAAACTCGTATAAATAATACTTTTTTGGTCCGAAATATACTAAATTCATGAAAAATAGAGTGCGATTCGTGATGAAACTGTACGTGATGTAATTTTTTCATTATTATTCCAGTAATCAGCATCCAAAAAACTAAAAAAACACCACTTGCTTTACCGGCAATTTTTTCATCTCAGACCTGTGTAGTTTTCGAGCTATCGTGTTCACAGACAAACATAATATACGTATACGAGAAAGTAGAAACGTTAAATAAAGTTGTAGTACCTCAGCGCACGTAAAAATTGCGAACATACGCAATTTTTTTTGCAAAATATTAAGTTTTGGGGAATTCATAAATTTTATATGTTTCATTGTAAATCACCATTCATAATTTTTTTTCTCAAAATACCCAGGCCTTGGGTAAATACCCCAAAAATATTTACCTACCCACTATGTGCTTACCCACCCCACATTACTGGTCGTATGCGAGAAAGTTTCGGGGAGGCTACTACCGCTGGTTACTTCCTCATATACGCAAAGAGAAAGTATTATAATCGTCAAAAAAAATTCGAACTCGAGATTTTGACGAAGCTCCACGTTTTAGACCTCCCTGAGTTCGAAAAACACAATTTTGGAATTTTGTCTGTGAACACGATAACTCGAAAACCATTAGAGCTACGGGGATGAAATTTGCTATGTAATCTTGACAAATAATTTGCAGGTTTCTATCAAATTTTGGACAAAATCTGTTTACGGAAGTCTGTCTGTCCGCGTTCATGTGAATACTATAACTCAAAACCTTGAATAAAATTTGGTACGCAGTTTTATCATCAGGAATGTAGGTCCGTATCAAAGTTTGGGCCAAATACGTCAAAGGGTTGACTGCCTGTCGGTCTGTATAATCATATTCTTCTAAACATTATAATTCGTAAACCCTACGTCTTTGATAAATAAAAATTTGTATGATGCCTGCTAACATTAATTGTAGATCCGTGCCCAATTTTCGTTTCAATCGGTCGAGAAAAAGGTGTTCAAATCGCGTATTTGTCTTTCCTGATCACACAATGACGCGAGGCTGTTATTGCGTAATTGCGCGATTCACTTGCGCTAATCTTTTCTGCTTCTACCCACACCTTCCGCCTCCAAGCTTCCGATTCCCAAGCTTTTTTTCTCCACTGCATTCGGGACGCTTGTTCGTTTTGCTGCCTTTTAGCTTACTTTTTCTACACATGTGTTAGGAGTATACGAGAAAGTTTAGGGGAGACCACTCCCGCTGGTTAAATGTTTATGTCGTCAATATGTGTTTGTATAGTATTCGTAGTCCTCTAAATAAATAATTAAATTAAAAAAGCACTGTTCATTTAAACATAATAAAAGGAACACATGAAACCAACTGAACCTTGGGTCTTTACCGCCACAGAAGCCGACAGACACACTATTCAATCCTTGCGAAGCTGTAAAGTTTTTTTTTACATTGAAATGAATAGGAACGAATCAGGACCGAGGCAAAACGGACGAGAAAGACATACAGTAGCGAATCCAGGATCAAGTGGGGAGGGTTGAGGTCAAGTAAAAAAAATTTTGTCAAACCGCATGGCTTATAAACCAAAACACTTTAGCTTAACAGTCATTATTCACCTGACAATAAGAATCATAAAGAACACTAGAATACTTTCGATAATTTAATAAAAAATGCAATGAACTAACTAGGAAAAGAATGTTTTCGACCGCGTGAACGTTACAAATACAAGTGGAATGACTAGAAAAGTAGGAAAATTTTCGAGCCTGTCAAGCCAGAAAGCTATGTTGTCACGTTTTTATTATTTTTTAAGAAGTGAAATTAAAAACAAACAGTTGCAGCGATTGTAAATAAAATCAAGAATTCTGGCTTAGCTCTGGGGGGCGGGGGGGCTGCAGACCTATAGCCCCCTATATTCGCCACTGGCGACATACTAAAGAGGTTTTACTGTATTTTATCAATCAAAAAAATATAAAAATTACTGATACAGCAAGAAATCACTTGCACTTGCTTATTTCCACCGTTGCCATCCCATTTCATCCTATAAGCTAATACTTAGTAAAAATTATTAGTTAAGTGAAAGCAGATAAATAACTATGCCCCTTTTCTTATTACTAATACTGTACTTTGAGAAAAGTACATTATTTTATGACATTCCGTATACTTTAAACTTGTTTCATGTAAAGTAATTTAATTAAAAATATTTCATTTTATTCTTAGGCCGAAATTTTGAAACGTTTATTATATTATATATTAATTAGTTATTATATTTAATATATCATGCATATAGTTTTTATGAATAGGCCCGGCATTATATAAGTTGCTAGTCTGGTCTATGCTTGGCGAATGGAGTTAAATACCTCTCCTATTGGGCTATAGTTACATTTTTGCAATTTTCTAGAAAAAGAAAAAAAATTAATAAATTCTTCTACAGTATTTATAAGAAGGAATTTTTATAGAAAATAAATATTGGTTTTATCAGAAAGCTCGCCTCAAACAGTATTTTGAAAGTTAGGCTTAGTTCCCTGGAACGAAGCCTAAAGTTATTTAATCTAACAGTAGACAGTAGTGCAAACCTGAGTTTGGATCAGAAAACGAGTATAAGGGATCTTCTGCTATAGATTTTTGACTGATAAAATTAATTCTTTATTACAAAAAGCTAAACGTCTTATTATAGAATACGCTACAAATATGTTAAACAACTGACTTAATAAAAACATTTTTTTTAAAAGACAGCTTCACGGATTGAGATATCAAAATGACCAATTTCCTCCAAAATTCCGTTACCTTATATTAATTTTACATTTAAAAATCAATTAGGAGGTGAGAAATCGAAAGATCAAGCTTTTGCTATTAGTGATGGGTACATTTATATTTACGTGTTGAGTGCAAGGGACATTTATAATTTCCATATTAAACATTATCTTCAAAGCCTAATAAATGGATCTCACTTGAAATAATATATTGATCAGATGCCCTTTTGTTTTCTGTAATAACATATCTTAAAAAGCTCATCTCTTTTCAGATCCAGTCATCCAAAAATGTGCTTACACTCATATTTATTATTCATATGGCTTTTGAAGGTAAGTTAATTCGATTTTTTATAATGTTCACAGTCATTTAAAAATACTTGCTAATTTAAAACAGGAAAATTATGTTATATTTATGAATGAGTTATCTGCTATGAAAATTTAAATAAATATTAAGCCTATTTACCATATCATTTTTTCTGCTTCATCTTCGAAGTGCAGATATGTTATGAGTTAAAGGAGTGTAAATTAAGCGTATATATATGGAGCTAATGTACAAAATACAAAATCTCCTCCGGTCTGGTCGAAGCTAATGCACAAAATACAAAAGCTCCTCCGGTCTGGTCGAAGCTAATGTACAAAATACAAAAGCTCCTCCGGTCTGGTCGAAGCTAATGTACAAAATACAAAAGCTCCTCCGGTCTGGTCGAAGC
>BGPR01001574.1:229704-240124 GCA_013235015.1 Araneus ventricosus
CGAAGCTAATGTACAAAATACAAAAGCTCCTCCGGTCTGGTCGAAGCCGCATGAAATTCAATGACCGCAGCCACTCAGCCCAAATGCAGCCGACTCCTTCATAGGGATGGGAAAACCGAACCGGTTTAAACCGAAAACCGGTTTTTAACTTTTATTTGCCTCTGTTTAAACCGTTTTTTTTACATCTAAAAACCGGATTGGAAGATAGGCTTGATTTTAGGTTCGACTTGACTAAAATTTACTAAATCATAAAGCTTTGAATTTCATCATCTTAGGCCGACCACCGACAACCGTTTCCTCCAGGCGTCTGTTGGTTGGCGGATTACTGAAAGAGTCTTAATGAACAGATAAATATTGGCCAATGGATTGATTTCCTACAAAAACTACACTAATAAAATTTTTGTCTGCAAACGGCGTCTAATTTTGGAGCCAAAAATATTTATCTTTAGTCGGAAGTTCTGTGGCTTCCGAAAGATTAGTATCTGCGTTGAATGATGTTGGTTTCAATGAGAGGTGTCGACTCCGCGGATCATCTCATTGCTGAAAGAGTCTTTATGAGCAGATTAGATGATAAATATTGGCCAATGAACTAATTTCTTGTGAAAACAATGTTAATAAAAAATTTTGTCTACAATACTTACTTATTGCAATAATTACACATTTATTATTATTACATATTGTATTAATTACTTATTTATAATTATTACTTATTACATTAATTAATTATTGTATTAATACGTATTGTATATTATTATTATTAAAAAAATCAGTCTACAAACGCTTAAAAGAACCCGAAATTAAATTACCCGGTTATTTTGAGAGGTTTAAACAGCCCGGTTAAACCAGAGAAGAAAAAACCGGGTTTTTTTTTTGAAAAACCGCAATTATTCAGTTCCATTTATAAATTCGTGCTTTTAATCCCTCCTGTCAAAGATGAAGTCGATCAGCACTCGAAATTGCGACAATGAATTACTTAAGAGTCTCCTCAGATTTCGGAAACTCATAAACTTATCACATCAATACCATTGCGATTTCAGCTCTTTGATCGAAGGAGGATGGTATGGCTGTGCGCGGGATTAAATGTTTCGTGGTAAAACTACCGATATTTTTGAAGAAATGACCATAAAAAGTTGATACAGATATGACTTACTCTGACGAGTTGGCAACTACCCTTTTGTGTATTTCTTTGTGTGGGTTGAATTTTTTCGGGTTTTTTAAAAAAGTTTTTCTATATGGATTTGAAAGTGCCTTTGAAATTAAAAAAAAGTTTTTATAAATCTCCCCCCCCCCCCGAAATTGTATTCTTTATTTCTCCCCAGCCACATAGTTTTGTGAATTTTCTTTATTTTGGTTGGTTTCATATTGTAAATTGATATTTTGTAATAATGTAATTACTCAGGATGATTCTGCGATGTATTTAAATTCCACCCCTGTTTTTTGGGTTTAGTATGTGCAATAGTTTGGTGTACTGTTGTATAAGTTATTGTATAATACGGGTTTATATTTTTATGTTTCCTAAATCCACCCAGCTCTTCTTGTTCCTGGACACTGGGAGGATGTTCCCTTTCGTACTAACGGTAGTTTCTCTCTCTTTTTCTCCGCTTCATTATTATTATTCCCCACAGTCCCAGTAAGGTCCTTACACCCTTTCGGGTAGTCCGGGTCAGTGTGGGTTCCTTTCCTTTCCGACAAGTTGGCAGGTGACCTTCGACTTCAACCAGACGAGTGCATTTGCTGAGAGGGAGAAAAGTCTGAAACGCACAGCATGTCGTGGAGAAATATTAAGCAGGCCATTAACATCTCTTCCAAAATGGAATTTTCGGAACACGGGGAGGAAAAAGCAACCGTCAGTTTAAAAACTGATGGAAATTGGCATAGCGGAAGGGCAATGCTGGAATTAAAACGAACTCAAAATTCAACACTTCATGCACCGATTCCAATTTGGAGCCTCGATTAGATGGTAGAGGCACATCAAAGGATCTGCCTACATTGAGACCTCGCGTCGAGGGTAGAAATGAAACTCGAAATCTCCAGCGTAGGGGAAGAGGAAGGTGGGTGGGTAGAATTCTGCGAATTTGAACCTTGTCACAGAACAAACTTTGGAGCCTCCGTGAATGACGTGACTCATTTTTCGACTTGAACGGATGGAAAAAAAACAGGACAAATGGAACGGAATGGAGTACAGATGAATGCCCAGCTTTAGGGTTGTAATAAGTACGATTGTGTGCTCATTTTTTCCTCCTACTTCTCCTTACTGATATTCAGGGTTATTCGAAATGATGTACGGTATTTTAACATAATAGCATTAATAAAGTCAATTATAAACAAACACTTACCAGAACAAATTTAAAGGAAAGGACAACTCAAATAGTTTTATTTTATGACATTATAAGCGCTCGATATGACTTCCTCGAGTCACGCTGACAACGTCCAGACGATAGTCCATTTCTTCCCACACTCGTTTCAGCATGTCAGGTGTTACTGAGTTCAGAGCATTACAAACAACAAAGTGATGTTTCCTTGCCCCCCAGGTCACCAGGCATTACCCCATGTGACTTTATCTTGTGGGGATTTGTGCAAGACAAAGTGTATGTGCCACCACTGCCACGCAACTTGAGATTGCCTACGAACACGCATAGGTAATGCTTTACACTTTGTCTTTCACAAATCCCCACAAGATAAAGTCACATGGGGTAATGTCCGGTGACTTGGGGGGGGGGCAAGGGAACATCACTTAGTCGTTTGTAGTGCTCTGAACTTAGTAAAACCAGACATGCTGAAACGGGTGTGGGAAAAAATGACCAATTGTCTGGACGTTGTCCGCGTGACTCGAGGAGGTCATATCGAACACTTATAATGTCATAAAATAAAAAAAAATATTTGAGTTGTCCTTTCTTTTACAAATGTTCTGATAAGTGTTTGTTTATAATTGACTTTATTCTACCGTACATCATTTTGAATAACCCTGTATTATCTTCAATCGCGAATTAAGAAGCAGCAGCCAGATCTGGCAAACTTTGATTCGCGTCCGCCTCCTAACTTCTCAAAATAGATTCGTCTGCTATCATGCAATTTTTGCGTCACACCCGCCAAGTCGTCAGAACCGGGCTGTAGTGGACTACCCATTTCAGAGAGCGAATCTTTCATTATAAATGGAGAGAAATCATGATAATTAATTTTAAAATAATTTAAAATTTTATTCCTTACATTTAACGCTCTTAGAAAATGTCGTATTCAAAAAGTAGGCCATTTATACTGATTCATTTAGTTAAAAAGAATAATCGATTGCCATTATTTCTAATGACAGTAATTATTTAAAAAAAATTTAATGAAGTAGTGCTTCTTACCCCCTTACGAGTCTCACTTTCTTTGCTATCTAATAAAATGACCCCTCTTGATTTGGAAAGGTGTCGTTTTCATTCATCTAAGATGGCCTAGAATACTTGAGATGCTTATGGATTTTACGTAATTTTTGTGTTAAATTATAAAGCTAATTAATGATTAAATTTTAGTTTATAAGCCTAAACATGCGATAGTTAAAAATAAAAATGCGACAACATGACGGGCGAGACGGCTAAGGGGTTAAAGAACGTGCTTTTCCGTGAACAACCCGGAATATGCGTGAGTTTCATTTTGTGACCCTTGAAAATTTACTACATGTATATCATGTTCTGACGCAGACTGTAAGGATAATCTTTCTTTGCAGGTGTCACAAGCAACAATTGTCTTTCCAAAGAGAGGTGCGGACAATGCATTGCCGAGAGTGATCTCTGCGCCTGGTGCACTCAAGAAGTAAGATCGACGAATCACTTCAAATTACACTCTGTGAAGTAAAGATTGAATTTTTAGATTAACCCTCCGTTAGTCGCAGTCATTGGCGAGACTTAAGATTAGGGTCGTCGCCAAGTTCATAAAACGTTCGCCAACTGTTAAAATGCTCACTTAATGGTCGCTTGAGAAATATTCTATTTTCGTTTTGTAGGGTTGCAATTGAAATGATTGCCACATTTAGCGAGCTATCGCTTGAAAAAAGATTACACCGTATTTGTTAGATGTTGAGACTAACGGAGGGTTACAGTTACATCCAGAGGCGGCTCGTGCATTTGCACAGCTGCGCCACTGTAAAACTGCAGCACCTCAAACTTTTTGCAGAGTTTAAATATAACCACTAATTTATTTCGTTTTGCACACGATATCTTCCGGTGCGGTGCAGAAGTTTGAAGAGGGGGTGCCAGCTCAGGTGTCGTTCTCGTCATCTGATCGTGGGTCAAAATTATAAGGTCCATCCCAAAATAGCCCTCATCTTACTTCAAAACGGCACGTTAACATAACTAAACTAAACCAAACTAAACTTGCAAGCGATATCAAAATCCATCAACTATCTAACAGCATTCCTTTTAGAGCTTTGAGTATTTAGGGTAAACGCAGCGAAAAACGGTATGCCCCTCTTCGTAAGCGGGGTTTACACGTGAACAATAAAACCGACAGTAAGCTGTCGCTGTCAAGTTCGGACAGAGACTTGCCGTGGCCCGGTTAAAACTTTTATGATTCTGCGCATGCGTCATCTCTTACTGTCGGTTTTACTGTTCGC
Organism: Araneus ventricosus; assembly: GCA_013235015.1. Classification (NCBI taxonomy): domain Eukaryota; kingdom Metazoa; phylum Arthropoda; class Arachnida; order Araneae; family Araneidae; genus Araneus; species Araneus ventricosus. Next base: position 234,296 of record BGPR01001574.1, read on the forward strand.
GTGTAAACCCCGCTGTACAGAGAAAACTTCCAAAAAGTACCGATTTCTATCACTGCGCATGCTCAGTAACGAAGCCCATTCTTTCCCCCTCTACAGTTTGTGAAGGAAGGAAGATACTGTCTAGTATACAGCACCTACTTCCCTTTCAGAGACGGTTAAAGCAGGGTTTAAAACGCTTTTAGTTGCAGAAATTTTTTTCGCGGGCCTGAAATTTGAATATAAATTTTTAAAAAATGAAGGTTAATTTTATAGATAAACTACCCGGCGTTTCCCGGTCATTTTGTTATCAAAACCTTGTGATGGTGAGGAAAAAGAAAATTTCAAAAAAACTGCGGGTACTTTGTTATATATGTGGTTTATAAACCACATCCGAAATTAAAGGGTTAACTATAGTGAAGAAGGAGTCATCTAATCACATAGTAAATGTGAAACAGAAGGGTGAGTCAAAGTGCGTGACCGGCAGTCAACGTGTGAAAACCTACATATAAGCAAGAATATGAGGTTTACATTATAAAACAATATAAACATTCTTATATATCAAAGTATTTGTTTTTCTGGTAGAAAATCGAAAATGTGTTGTGATGGGATTATCTGCAAATACATAGCCAAAAATAGGCACGCTTAGAAAAACGATTTTGTATAAAATCACCCCGAAGTCGGCACAACATGCGATTTAGTTTCCGTAAGAACATTGAACTTATTTTAATCTTATTACACCCAAAAAAATTTCATTTAAAAATATTGAATATCATATAACTTGCAAATCTAAAAAATTATGATATTTTTCATTAAGAAAAGAATCGTAAAAATATACTACTACCCAGAAATAAGTAAAAAAAATCGCAAATGCATAATGTTTACAGATATATTTTAATATGAAATTCAATATCCAAACAATGAAAGCAATTTTACACATGCGCACCTAATTTTTAAAAAAACTGTATATTTAATCGCAAAATAATAGGTATTTTATTATATTGCATCCTTTTCATCAGATTTTTAAATCTTAAGATATGAACTTTCGGAATTTTTCGAATCCATGCATATTATTCATTTCCGGAATCGATTAATTGTGCCCTATTCTATGAGGATAAAATGGAACATCGACATTTTGATAGTACGAAACATCTCATTTCCCTTAAAATAAAGATTAATATCACTTTAGAGAGTATAGTAAATCAGAAAATTCAAACTAAAAATAATACAGTGAAACCTATGTATAACAATACTGTTTGTGACGATAAATCTACCTTTAGCGATATTTTCTCTGCTCCAAATCTGGTACTAAATTTCATGAAAATCGCCCAAGCCGCCGAAATCGCCAAGCGAATCAATCGGCCTATTTGTTACATGCATTTTGGAGACTTCGTCACGCCCTACCCTGAGGGACTGCATTAGGGCTTATTTACTCCTCCTATGCTTCAAGCGGATTAATGAGGAACATGTGTACCAAATTTCATCGTAATCCCTTGGCCGTTCGGAAGTGATGCTGGAACAAACATACATACGTTGAATTTTGTATATATAGATAAAAATTCATTCAAAATATTTCACGATTAAATTTTTTCATAAATAATTACGAAAGTAATATTCAATACATGTGTGTTTATTTTAACCTTGCTGTTTCATGATTTTTTATTCTTCAGCAGCAGTTGAGTCAATCTTTATAAACGAGAATAAGGAATGCAAAAAAATCCCGAAAAGAAGTATTTTGAAGTTGTGTATGTAATTAAAATAAATAAAAATAATACTTAATTTGTTAAAATTTACCTACATAAAATAAAAAATAATTAAATTAATCAAAATTTATTAGAAAAGACAAATTTTAAATTATGCCGAAAGGCATCAACTGCGCCATTTACGGTACAGCACCCCACGGCTACAGTGCATGAGCCGCTACTGTTTACACCATACTGTTAACTCGAGTTGATTATAAATTACACATATTAAGAAATCCGTTCGGAATACTAATGCTAACCAATTTATTTTATAATCTAAGCAATTAAGCCCGAGATTTTCTGAGTTTTACCTCGTGATTGTCTCAATACATCCCACATGAAACGAAACTTCAGGCGTTGATCAGAAAGATGAAAAGAAATAAAAGCAGCGGGAGTGGTCTCCCCTAAACTTTCTCGTATACTTCCCCAAAAAGGTGCTGTTTCCCCTCCCCTGCGTGGATAAAAAAATTCGAACCTACTCTAACCCAGAATCCAATGACTATCAGAAGGTTTTTCACTGTAGATTATAGTGATTGTAAAATATTTAGGTAAAGAATCAAATTCAAAGAGATGCATACCGATTAAAACGCATCTATCACACACTGCTAGGTTTCACTCTTGCCGGCTCAAGGACAAAGTGGCATAATCCTTTCGCGTGCACAGAGATTGCTACCAGTACGCATGTGTATGGAGAATCGGATTAAAAAAATTGAACACGCAATTTGGACGCCTTTTTTTAACCGATTGAAACGAAATGTGGGCATATATGTATAATTAATGTTAGCAACCGTCATGCCAATTTTTTTTTTAAATCTAAGCTAAAGGGTTTAGGAGATATAATTTTTACAAGTATGCGATTATACAGTCCGACAGACAGTCGTCCCTTCGACGGATTTGGTCCAACATTTGATACGGACCTACATTCATGATGACAAAACTGTGTACCAAATATTAACCATCTAGTTATTCAAGTTTTTGAGTTATAGTGCTTACATGACCGAGGACAGATAGACTTCCCGTGGACGGATTTTGTCCAAAATTTGGTAGAAACCTACAAGTTATGTGCCAAGATCACATACCAAATTTCACCCCCGTAACTCTAATAGTTTGCGAGTTATCGTGTTCACACAGACAGATAGACATAATTCCAAAATTGTGTTTTTCGGACTCAGGGAGGTCTAAAACGTGGAGTTTCGTCAAAATCTCGAGTTCTAATTTTTTTGACGATTACAATACTTTCTCTTTGTATACTTCGTATACGAGAAAGTAAAACATTCAAGCAGAATCGACCAGAATCTTTGATGCTGTGCAACAGGAGAAAAGACTTCTGATTGAGAGATGTCTTGATCCTTTCCGCTTTGATGGAAATCTAGCTTTATACTCTGGCTCATGGAAAAGCCCCGACCTGACAACGTTTCAGTTAGGTTTATCCGTAGTCCCTTGGATTTGATGAGAATTTGCAGTGGCATAGCGAAAGGGGTTTTTCGTTGCCTTCGGCGTCAATCTCGGGAGCGCCACGTAGGCAAATATTTAAACTTTTATTTCACGTATTTAGAGCCAAATATGAAGGAGGAGCAAAAAATATTAGCCCCTGTAACACCACTGAGCATGTATCGATGGGGGCAATAGAACGTTTTATTTGTACCTGAAATATGTTTATTATTGCATATAAAAATGAAATCTTGATGAAAAACGATGCATGTAAGAAGCAATTTTTAATATTAGAATGAATCATTGTATTATGCCTCTGCGAAATCGTTTTATTACTCAGAAAATACTTTTAAGCATTTGAACATTAACTCTCAGAAAGACAAGTTAAAAGACAAGAAGCTAGTTTTTTTTAATAATTAAATTAATTACATAAGCATTAGGCATTCACATAACACAAATACAGAGCTTAAAAGAGGTAATAATTTAGGCTATCAGTTAACCATTAATAGCAGTTTAGTCTCGGCGATTTGGATAAGTTTAAACCGGCTTGCGTCTCAACACGGACTCATTTGTCGTGGTTCATACTACTCGGTAGTGCACTTACGTCTTTCATATGAAGCTAAGCGCACGCATTTGTCACACACTTAGGAAGACAAGCTGAATATAAACACTTAGAAAAACAAATGTTCATTATTAAGTAGACTAGAAAACCACCCTTCAAATTGCCTCTTCATCCGAGAGATTTTCCGTCAAATTTGACGTGTTTAAATAGATATATATGCGAGAGAAATGTTTAACATTGATTAAAAACAAATAAAATAAACATGTTTTATGACAGGAAATATTTTTTTATTTACATATTTCTTTATTCAAAAAACCTCTTAGTAACAACATTCCGTGTGAAGTATTTTTGTTGTTTAACAATTGTATTATAATTCAATAACCATGAAATTCTCAGCTTGTCAAACGTAAGTCAAAAGTTAAAATTTCAAAGGAATTCTTTTTCGAAATTCTAATCAAAACAAAGCACTACTCTGCTTGTCAAACGTTGCCAAAAAATGTTATGAAATTATATCACGATTGCAATAAACAATCAGATGCATCGTGGCGTCCAAACTATATCACGATATACTACTGATATACAACTGACGTGATTTACTACTTTCTATTTAAAAACGGAAATTAATTTGAAATATAGGATTAATGTAATTTAAAATTTCTCGGGAACTGTTGATCATAGCGAGATAAATTTTATATCAATCGATAGAAAATTTTATTTCACTACTTTAGAGCTATTAAATTTTTAATGAGAACAACAATTACTCTTTTAAATTTAAAATTATTGAAATGTAGGTTCTCTAACAATGAAATAATTCTGTTTAACGTCTCGCAGTGCTATGGCGCGAGTTTTGTTGTTGGTGACGTCAGAGCGTTACCGAGAGAAAAATCTGGGCTATTATATTAGTAATTCGCCGTTTCTTATTTACAGCATAATAACGAATTAAATTCATTATAACTATTTTGTTTGCTTCCGTAGAATTTCGGCTCGCCTCGTTGTGACCTTCTGACAAATCTGAAGAAAACATGCAAAGGATCTGCTATCATAGCGCCTACCGGATCACTTAAGTTAATCCAGGTGAGTATTTTCTTCTGCTCAATACTAACCTTTTCTTTATTGGCGGTACAGATTTTTTTACTCTCTGCGAACGGTGTGATATATAAGCTGTGTCACTGTGCATTAGAATTTCCCTATTCTCGTGACTTTAATTTCTTGGGTCTCTAATTGTCCAGCAGATAGTAATACTTCCTTAGCTTATGGTGACACTGTCTATAGGGAGCACAGATCGTATTTCCGAATACCTTAACCCTATGAGCCCTATTCCTCCTCAAACCACCATTCGACAGAAGCGGGACTCAGGCAGTTTCGGACGCCTGGGTGAATTTTTTAGGAAAAATGTAGTTCCTTTCTTTGTTGCCAATTAATCGGGCAACCATAGGTGTCGATCTCCTGGAATTTCTGTAAAGAACGTGACGATTCCATTCTGTTTTTGTGAGCGAATATTCACTCCAGGTTCTGAGGCACTGGAATTCTCACTCTAGCCGGGTTCAGAGAGTTAAATCTTTCGAACCGACTTTTGCATGATTAAAATTTAATTATGAAAAGTAGTTTGATTTAATGTTGACTTACTAATAGAATTATACTATGCGTTTAAAGTTTTCATTTTACCCGTTTCTTCGAAATCTCCTGGGACAATATCTCCCAATCGTATAGTCGACTGGGACTATTCCAGTAAAATATCTGTAAAACTCTCTTTCCTGCCATAACATTAGAATGTCAGGGAAACAACTTTACAGCTCCGTAACAGTAATCTTGTAGTAATTTGATCACTGATGGGATATATTGTCCCACTGTTAAATACGCTTGAGACGATGTATGCCACAAAAATAATTTATTCAAAATTTCTTAAATCTTATATTAAAAACGCTAAATTATAACTTAATAAGAACTATTTTATCCTAAGTACGGCATAAATATAGTTGTACTTATTGTAGAATTTAAAAAATTGAACTTTGAGTAATGCGCGTGCTCAAGAACATAAGTTCGCTATTTGCAATCTGAGAGTGTTTCCAAATTTCTTTAATCGTAATTTTATTCCCTAATTCCTTAAGAACACTGAAA
>BGPR01001575.1:0-125348 GCA_013235015.1 Araneus ventricosus
ACTGAGGTGAAAAAGATTTCACTTCATAAATTTAAACTAATTTATGTTCATAATCTGAGAAAAATATCAAACAAACAAGAAAATAAAAGTTTTTAGTTGTATGAATTGCTTCAGATCTTTTTGTTTTAATCATTTTACTAGAAATTGGTATCTATTATATTTGCACGAGAGATGTCAAAGAATATTGAAGGGCCCAAAATCAACATAATACTAGCATAATAATAGCTTTCTAATAGCTTCGAAGGTTTAATGACAGAGTTCTAATTAAATTTATAATTATTCATCCATAAATGTCTTTTAAAGCTATCTTAAAAGTGAAAATACATGACAAATCATCCCTTTTTTTATTGCTTTCCTTTTTTTTAAATCCATGCATCCTTCTTTATTTCCTGCATTCATACAGAGATCAGACATGATTCCAACAGCATGTGTAAACCCCATTCAGTGAAGACTTGTAGTGCAAGCTATTTAACATATCAGAAATCTTTTATCATTACCATAATTATTGCAACTTTTTTTGACACTATTCCAAAAACAGCATGTTCCATGAAGACTTTTCTTTAATTTTTCTTAAAAGCATGAATGCTTGATAAGTAATGAAATAAAAACAACCTAACATGATTAATTTAATCTTGTAATATGTCAATTCTTTTAGAACTAGGCATGATAAAAAAAAGAAACTTTGCTGTTGAATATTTTAGGAAAAAACAAACTACAGACCAATTATAATTCACTCACAATATTATCAAAATAAGAATAACTTCTAATGTAGTGTTGCTACTTTTGGGAATGTTTTTATTTTTAATTTGTTTGCTCGTTCCATGGACACTCAGGCTTTGGTTGACTTTTTTTGAATTGATATGTGCTTTAGAGAAGGTACATTTTAAATTGATGTGTTTAAAGGTAGAAACATTTTTTTTAAAATTGATAGGTGTTTTAAAGGTAGAAACATTTTTTTAAAAAAATTGATATGTGTTTTGTAGAAGTTACATTTTGATTGATCATTTTTTATTGATGTGTGTTTTAAAGTAGGAACATATTTGATTAATTCGTTTTAAAGAATGAACATTTATTTTTAATGAATATGTGCTGTAAAGAAGCAGCATTCTTTTAATTAATATGTGTTTAAAGAAGGAATTTTGCATTCTGTTATGTGTTTTAAGTAAGGATTTAGTTAGGTGTAAATTGAATTGACTTTCTTGGCAAATTAACAGTATTATTCTTTTGTGTTTTAAATATTTATGTGTTTAGGATGGGTTTTTAATTATTGCTTACTTTAATTAGGGTTTTTGGGGGCTTTCCTTGATTTAATATCTCTCGTTTCCTTCAAGGCAAGGCGAGCGTGGAGTAGATCGCCGTTGGCGAGGCTGAGCTGTTGTTTCATTTCCGGTATCCTTTTGGGACAAGATGGCGAATTTTCGGAGTGGGTGTTAAGCTGATGGGGACGCTATCGTTTCAGACTGAGAACCAGACGTTTGACCAATGGGAAACGGGAGTCCTACATCAGTGTGATGTGATTTCGGCGACGGTATTTTAGGGGGTGCGCGAGGCGCAGATCGCTCTCTTCTCAGCTCTGCTCTTGGCACTGTCCTTGGGACCTCTCTTGGCTTGGCTTCGGACACCCAGCCCTGAGCCCTCGGGGGTGCTGGGGAGTTTGCGGCAATGGATTAGCGTCTTTGGGGTTGTGAGACGACGCTCGCGTGAGAAGCGTACGAAATCGATGTTTATCCGACAAGCAAAAGTAATGGTGAGCCTGTGACAGCAAAGATTAAATTTAGATATCGTGGTGGAAGACCCGTATAGAGCTATTTGCCTTCCGACAGGACATTTTGACTCTGAGTTTTTCGTCTGAACAATGCAGTCTTGCAGCGATGACATGGAGGCGCGAAATGAACGATGCCTCGAGCAGGACTATTCCTATGTGTTTTCTGAGGTGCATGACCGTGCTTGCACCAGTTTTGGGCAATGCTCGGTGTAGTGCAAGAGATGACTCGGAGTGAGGCGCGGGAGATGTAAACTTCTTGCTCAGGCTTTCTGGATGGAACTAGCCTGAGTGAGATCCTTCCGGAATGGCTGAAAAGAACAGGTGCATCACCGATGGATTGTGGGAAGTTGGTAAACCAGCTGCTGGAAAAGAGGTGCTCCTCCTCGATGCAAAGGTGCCTGGTGTGTCCCCGACGCTCAGACAATGGCAATTCGTAGACATGTGTGGAGGCGGTGCAGCCCGGTGTCCAGATAAGTGGAGACTTCCTTTCGTTTATCTTTTCCTTATAACTCTTCTTAATTTGGAGTCGAGCTACATAATGGAATGACAGGGCCGGGTCTATAAACTTATTACTATGGGATAAAAGAATTAACTTGTACCTGTAAATTTTATTTAGCCAGGAAATGAAATTGAATAATGTGAATGTTATTGTGTTGCTCTTAGAAATGTTTTAACTACTTTTTATGATTGTGTGTTAAGTGTGCAATTTGACCAGATAATTTGTTTTTGATTTAATGTCAAATGGGGTCCGAGTCGCGTGTTTAAAATTCAATTAAAATTCTCCAGAGGGTGGGTAATTGACTGAAAACTTTCTAATATAAGTGTGATGGCTCAATGTTTTTAATGATTGTTTACAGAGTTAAATTTCCATGCTGATGGGACAAATCAGATGGCGTGTTGATTAAGTCCTTTGTAAAATAAGTAGTTGCAAAACAAGTAGAATTGACAGTAGAAGTTATAGAGGTCTGGGGAGGGATTTGACAGGAGATTCATTTCCGCGACTTATTCCCATCTTGTATTTTTTATCTCAATGGTAGTAGTGATTAAGTAATTGACATACAGGTTGGGCGCCCACCGAATTCTCTTTAATTGTTAATGTTATGTCTGGATGAAGAATATAAATCATGTGATGTTAATTTCCAAACATATATTTCCAAATATTAATCAACCACCTTCAATAAACATTATATTATTTTAAATTACTTTCTGTGTAGCTATTTTCACACATGGACACATCCTTATCAGGATCTGAGGGTTTGGTTAAAATTAAGTTCCTTTGGGTTATTGCGCTAATACTAACACAACGCAATCTTCTATCTAAAATGTGATAACCTCTTAGCAAATTGATTTCCTTTGATTTTAATATTTTAGCTGAAAGAACATTTTAATTAAATTGCTTGGAACACTTTAATTTAATGTGATTGGTGTTAAGAATTGAAATTTCTGTGTAATCTCTGTTATTCTTCTGCAAGTAATAATTTAATGTAAAAAGTTTAAGTAAAACCACTACACTAACATCTAAAACCTTCAGAACTTGCCTTCATTTATTTTAAATTACATATTATGCAACTTATAAAATCGATTATGAATGAAGATAATATAATTTTTCCTACTCTGTCCAATGTGTTTATACTATGAGGAGTATACCCAATTCAAACTGAACCCCCCACCTTTTTTCCCTCCTAATTACACTAGATAGCATTTTATGAAATGTTTTTCCTACAAATTTCACAAGCATTTTGGACAGAACAGAAAAAGTTTTAAAAAATCCTCACTTGTGTACAAATTGAGAAATCAAAGGAAACATATTTGTTTTCCAAAATACACAAACAAAAAACTGTCTACATGCAAGAAGGATTTCTTTTAGATTTAACTGAATAACCCTTCAAGGACAGCCACACGAAAAATGTGTGGTACTGTCTGGTGGATGTTTCCCAACGTGCGTGGCTACTCAGGGCCGGCACACTTTTTTCTATTTAAGCCTCACTGCACTAAAGCTGGTGTCATGCTGATGTGATAGTCGGTAGATAAAAGCCACAAGAGCTGTATTTGTGACAGTCAGGAGAGAATATGCCAAGAAGCTAGCACGCCCACATGGCAGTTGTCCTCAAAGGGTTAAAAAAACTCAAAGAAGTACCTGGCATTTTGTTACAAACAATTCCATCTATTGTGCATTAAAGTAAAACATTAAATAAATATTGCATTGAAAATAGTACATAAAAAATAAGAACTATAGTCCAAGACAACTCAAGAATGTTATACAGTGGAAGCTATGGATGGTATTCTTCTGCGAAGTGAAATAGTCCTGCAATTATTCTAATGTATTTTAAAAGTAATTGACATATTTCAACAGAATTCTGCTTTAAATAACAAAAAGCGATATTCTCTGCAATAAAAATCTATTTTCAAAACGTATGTTATTAATTTCTTAAATCTTTTTACTTTCTCATATACGAAGTATACAAAGAGAAAGTATTGTAATAGTCAAAAAATTCGAACTCGAGATTTTGACGGATCTCCACGTTTTAGACCTCCCCGAGTCCGAAAAACACAATTTTGGAATTATGTCTGTGTGTGTGTCTGTCTGTGAACACGATAACTCGAAAACTATTAGAGCTACGGGGGTGAACTTTGGTATGTGGTCTTTAAACATAATTTGTAGGTTTCTATCAAATTTTGGACAAAATCCGTCAACGGGAAGTCTGTCTGTATGTCCGCTGTCATGTGAACACTATAACTCAAAAACTTGAATAGCTAGATGGATAAAATTTGGTACACAGTTTATCGTCATGAATGTAGGTCCGTATAAAATTTTGGGCCAAATCCGTCAAAGGGTTGACTGTCTGTATAATCGCAACTCCAACGAATCCGCTGTCTTCACGCGCATGCGTACTTAACGCAATCTTCTGTGCACGATATTTATTGACTCATACTTGGTGATTTTGTTTTCATCCGATTCTCCATGCGCATGCAGATTTGGTAGCAATCTGTGCACACGGAAAGATTGTCCTTGAGCCAAGAAAGAGTAGAAATCGGTATGCATTTAATCGGAACGCATCTCTTTAAATTTGATTTTTTACCTAAATATTTTCCGATAGTCATTGGATCCTGGGTTACAATAGGTTCGCGTTTTTTTATCCACGCAGGGTGAGGGGAAACAGCACCTTTTTCGAGAAGTATACGAGAAAGTTTAGGGGAGACCACTCCCGCTGGTTTTTTCCCGCCTTCTGTCGGAAACGACGAGAACCAAGATGACCTTGGGAGCATTCGGGGAAAAGCTTTTTTTCTCTGTCTTTTTGGAGCTCACGTTTGGCGAATAATCCCTCTTGGTGTTGGCAGCATGTAACACAGCATATTATTTTTTGAATTTTATATGTTTGACTCAATCTGTTTATCAATAAAAACTAAATGATAAACTCTAGATTTAGCTGATTCATTTGTGCGCAAGTTTATCCAAAAAATATTTGCATACAATGAAAAATATTTTAAGAGTGCTAAGAAAAATATTTAAAATAGAATACGAGACTTTCGGTTATGCTGTATAATATAAAACATTCAATGTACATAGATAACTTCTCAAAACTCTGTATTAGAAGAGTGAAAAAAAAAAGTTTTACTGAATATATAATTTAAAATTTGAGTTGTAAATCGATTATTATTCGAGCATTATTCATTGTAAATATTTTAGTTTTTTTTTTTATTAAATTTCCTTTTAATTATTAAAAAAATTATGCATCCTTTATTTCAAGATAACAACATGAAAGCATGGTTGGTGTAATCAATTCTTTCTTTTTTTTGCATAGAATCTTCTGCTGTATACAATTTTAAATATAGTGTCAAGTGTCTACTATTGATATTTCTCAGACTTCCTTTAATTAATAATGAACAAATTATGTACTTAAAAACAATGCAATAGTAAAAAAAATTATGTACTTAAAAACAATGTAATAGTAAAAAAAATTATGTACTTAAAAACAATGTAATAGTAAAAAAAAAAAAAATAATAAAAAAAAATCGATCCAAGAAACTTTCTCTTTTTGCTTTGAGAACTAAAAGTTGGTGCACATGAAGCAAAGAAAATCTACTTCTGGTTGTTGACGAATTCTAATAGAAAATAACCCTAAAATGCGTAGAAACACCAACTACGTCATTCATCAGTGCAGTGCCGGAAGCATAGAGTAATCTCTGTTAGCTTCTTGGCCTGTTTTTGAGTATATAAAACATTCAGCTATTTTTATTGTTTTACTATCTTCAGCCATGTTCAATAGTTTTTTTTTATCTCTCAATATATACTTCTCTCAACAGGAAAAACCTTTTCTTAGAAAAAATAGTTTTTTTTTTTTTTTTTTTAAATGTGGCATGTTTCCAAGATCATTTTTCCAAGATTCTTAAGATGCAAAAACAAATTATTCTTTACAAACATAAAAATGTAAGAACTTTGTAGATACTGATGTTTATGTTTGTTACATTGGAGACATTATTCATGCTAGGCATTTGTTATTTGATAAATCTGATAAAACAAATTCAATTAAGATTCAAATTTCCACCCTGAAAAGTTTTTATCCTGTTCTTTATCCATGCTGATAGCAAATATAAATAATCTTCCATGAGAAAATAAATTAATTTTTTTAATGTTTTGTTGACAACATTTAAAATTGTTAAGAAAAAGATAAATTAAACATAATATATTGTATTTACCTTTTTCTCGGTTTTTCCTGACCTAAAGTTTTCAAATGTACGGGATAAACGCCTACATAAACAAAAGCGTAGTTCACTTCTGTTCATTCCCGAGAAATCGTTTTTATTAATCATTAAACACATTTTTCTTAATCTATAAACATATCAGTATTATAAATAATAAATTAAAGTTCATGATCTCATGCTGTATTAGTATTGTGCAAGATTAAACCATTTTTAGATGCAATCATCTAATTAGCCTGAGATTCCGAGTCCCAACTGCCACATTGTATGCAAATCTTTTCCACGTGATCGCCAGAAGATTGTATAAAAGCGGTTGCAAGCATTTTTTTTTTTTAATCCTCTCTTTGCTTTCGCTCACTGGCTGATTCACGCTACTGTTGTTCAAATGAGCATGTAAATATTTTTCTATTTTTAAAGTTGTAATAGTAACTTTGTGCTTTTATATTTTTTGTTGCACTTAAAGTAATAAATGCCGTTAGCCGTAAATATTGTTGATTCTGATATTAATCAACTAAAAGTTGTTGCATTAAAAGTCATATTAGTATGCGATTAGATGTTATTTAAAGGCCACTGCGTGATTATAGAATTTCTTTGAAGTAAAATTCAGCCAAAGTTTTACGTAATATTTTTCAAAGAGATAGAAATGTCATCAAAAATCTGTATAACAAAATATTTTTGCATAAAACAGTTTCAAAATTGCAACAATCTTATTTTAATAATTGTAAATACAGTAGCAATGAATGGGATTTATAAATGGTGATGGAGGAGGAGGGTTATAAACAATTAAAAGTAACAGGGGGTAGACAATAAAATTTAAAAATTTAGCTACAGAATTAGTTAGCTTTTCTAGACACTAAAGCTTTTTTGTAATCCCTAGTTTTAGGTGGCTAAAATGAAATAAAAGTTGATTTTTCCCATAAAAAGTAGAGGAGCAAGCACTCCCTCCCCTCGACTTGCCACCACTGTATAAATCAGCTAAAAATAATGTTGTAAGCTTATAAAAAGAACACTGCAAAAATGAAATGCTGTAAAATAAGATAAAAAAAATCATACTTTTTGTGTTTCATAACCATTCCAACAGCAAATTCAACACCATGGACACCATTTCGAGGTTGACATTTAAGCTGAAAAAATAAATTAAAGAAAATATTTTTTTTTATTACAAAACATAAAAAAGAAGTGTATTAACCTATTAATCTTTAAAGCTAAAAAAAACTTGACAAAAATGATGTAGTAGGAAATATTTTGAAATTATTAAACTATTCACACTGTTAACCACAATACTAGACATTATACTGAACATGAATTTCCTGAGGTAAAAATTAAGTTAAAAAAATTATCTTTCAATAATATTCAATTTTACAATGAATGAATTACAAAGATGGAAATTGTTTTCTGTTAGAAATATTTTCTGTTTACAAGTAATAATAGAAAATTTTTTAACCTTCTGTGTGATTTGCATACTACACATGAACTATAAATACTTAAAAAAAAAAAAACCTACAGAGGTATTTTACACCGTATCTGATATAACTTAAAATATCTTCATGTTAATAGATTAGTTTCAAGTTAATGTGAACCATTCTCTGATTACTACAAAATCAAAGCAATAACATGCATAAACAGAAATTAATTGTGCATGAGATGACATTAATAAAGAAAGTGATTCAAGACAAAGTGAATTAATAAAACAAAGTAAAAAAAAATCTCGTTATAAAACAAACTGCATCTATAAAAATAAAAACTTGTATAATAAAATAAAAAGGAAACATGTTGCTCATTTGGATAGACAGCAATTCTTTTTTTTTTAATTTGAAATTTGTAGCACATGTGACATATCTTCATTTTTGAGAATTAACTCTTATATTGCAATTTAAACAAAAAATTCACATACATTAACAACAGCCAATAAAAACCAGTATAGGAAAAATATGGAATTATAATATTTACCTTCCTTGCTTCAGCTTTAATCCTTTGAGTTTCTAATGTGGTAATCGCAGAACGATACAAATAACTAACAAGCCCTGTAGCATTTGGATCACTTTCAGTTATTTCCTGCAGTAAACTGATTACCTATTTGCATAAAAAACATTAATTTTAATTTCAGACATAAATACCAGTTAAATTTCTTTCTAAATCTGTGAATGAACCTACTTTATTATCAGGAAATCAATTTACAATAAAAGAAAAAGCACTATTATTAATTATTTTCTAACAGATATAAGTTCACAGATTTTAAAAAAATGTATGAAAACAAATATTTATCTCAAAAGTCTTAAATTCAACTAAATTTTAAAAAATTATATTTTTATTCAAGCGATTAATTTTATATCAACCTTTCTATTAATTGCTTGATAACTTTTTTAATTTAAATTTTTCAGGAAGTCACACAAATTTAATGCAAATGGATTTATCGAATACTTCTTTGACTTTTTTTTTTTAAGACTTAGTATCCCAAATATCAGAAGTTTCTTGTGTAAAGAGAACAACATAAACAGATGTATGTTTGTTTCAGTTTGTTTTAATGGCACAAAAGCCATACTTGTATAAAGAGACCAACATAAATAAATGGATGTATGTTTGTTTCAGTTTTGATGACACATCACCCATACTTGGCGATGCTGTGAAAAAAATAAACATATGAGCAGAATGAGAGGTAACATCAAATGCATTGTCTGAGCCAAGAGAAATGAAAATCTTACTGTAAGATCATTAAAAAAATGTTTTTGTAAGTTTAATATATGCAACTCTTTAAAGAAAATGAAAACGAATCCAGCAGATATATTTGATTACACACAGGACTCATTACATGAATGCCTATATATTAAGCTAGAAAAGTGCAACTTCTGAAACATCAAACATATTTTTAAGCATAATTAAAAAAAAAAAATTCAGTATTGAAAAATCCACATAGGATTAATATAATCGTGACCATAATATATGTTTTATAATTGTGAGATTACAAAAACAAAAAAAGTTCATTTACAACTAGCCGTCTTTAGTGACGAGCCGCCAAGTTTTGCCAGGAATATTGGCTGTATTTAATTTCAATTAAATCTCTTAGGCATAACTTGATGTTCATGTATCCATCAACAAACTACAGTTTTAAGCATCAAATTGTGATGTACATTAAAGCCCTCTTATTTAAAATGACTTACATCTGTTCTGTTTATTGCGTTCATGAACCTTTTGAATGGAGTTAAGTCCTATGATGTAATAATGCCATTAAAAATGTAACTACCCAGGTCATCTACCTTCCAATTGCACATTGTCTTTTGTGGTACTTTAAGACCACAGCATACCTCCTGAACTCGGAACCAGGACGGCTCCCTGACAGTTGGATGGGTATGCATGACACTTTATTAAAAAGCAAAAAAAAAAAAAAAACCTTAGATATTTTAACAAGCATATTTTACAATTTTGAATTATGAAATTTTACAAATGATATTATATACCATTACAAAAAATAAAAGAAGAGAATAACAAAGAACGTACATTAATAAAGAAAGAAAAGTATATGAATGAGAATGAGCTGAAAATTCATCTTTCAAAAAATTTGAGATAAGAAAAATTCAGAAATTAGAATTTTCTTATTTCTGATTCTTTTTGTGGTACTGTAACTTTACTTTCTTATCCCTCATGCAAACTGCACAAATAATACACAGAATCTTTCATTCTTAACTTTCAACAATAGAAAAAAAAATCCCATGATTAAATATTTGTAGAAACAATGAGGAGGTACCTTAGTTTAGAAAAGTCAGTAAAAATTATAAGGCACTTTTAAAAATGCACTACAATTTTAATTCCGATTAGATCAACATACAAACAAATTACTTTAATCCAAAATTTATCAAAATAAAAGATATGGTAGAAGTTTACCTCAATGGGAGAAAAGTAGGAAAAGGTAAATAACAGCAAACTACAGTAAAAATTAGTGAAGTTTCTTGTTTGTATGTCTCTTTCCTCATCTTTTCTTGAATACCCACTGTTTTTAATAAAAATATCAGAACTTCTTAAAATCTCCTTTTTTTTTTAATTTAGAAAAGGAATTTAAAAGCCAACTCAATATTTATTTCCAGGTATGAAAATTCATACAAGAAAAGGATTTTTGCATAGTTTTAAAACTTGATTCCAAAGTGTAATAAAAAATAGCACAAGAGCATTATGATGAGAGTACATTAAATATGATTTCCATACATACCCGAGCCATATTAACACAAAGGTGCATATAAACTCTCACTAAAAGCAACTTATGGTCTGTGTCAGCAGGGGTCAAAATAGACAATAATTCTAAAGCATTACATAAATTCAACAACCCTTTTCCATCTCCATCCTGTTGGCGACCTATTTCAACCAAACTCCAGCACATAGTAGTAAACACCTGAAAGTGATTGCATAGCATTATATATTTAAAATCATGGACATCATATCTAAAGTGACCATTGTATGTCTGTTTTGAGGAAAAAAATATTTCTTCAAAACGGGACATCTACTAATTTTTAGGTAATAGTATGTGTATTCAAGAAAATGCACATTTCTTCAGTTTTTATATAGTAGTAAGAGATAGGATATAGAACATGTGAATAAATAATTTATGTATCATCTTGTATATTTCTGAATCAAATTTTTGCATATATATTTGGTGTTGATTTAAAATAAGATAGGAAATTTCTTGGCAGGTTAGATAAAATTTACTTTGGTAATTAGCATTGGCAAAATTTCATGACAATCTGTGTTTTCTCCATCCATTATTCATAGAGAATAACCCTTCTCGGGTACATTGGTATGCGTAAGACATAGAATACTATTCAATGGTATCGAAATTATATGATTCAAATTATTGATGAGAAAGTTTTTCAACAATTCCTCTCAATGGTTTTTTGTTAAAACATTTCCAGTCACTTTGCAGTGTAAAAAATTTAGAAATCGTGCAGTATATAATTACAATAATACACAGCACAGATATTAAAAGTTAAAATAGTTTAAAATCACACTGCAGATAATAAACATAAAATAAAATCAAGAGCCACTCCAATCCAAAAATGCAGCTTCCCAAGAAAAAGACGAGTTTTAGTGACGGTTTTGACAATCTAATTAAATAGTTAAATTTTTATTAATTAAAACTATCATTCACATCCACTGCCAATGTACGAGTCTCTCTCCCTGTTCTGATGAGCTTAGAAATCTAAACAGTCTATACAAATAAAACTGAAATCCAATTTTTGTATGCTATGAAATCCAAATTACTCAATAGATATTTTTAAATTTTTATCACCAATACTATAGGCATAATCAGGTTTTGTAAAATTTATGGTCATTAATTCAATAGTTTATTTTTTGCTTTGATATACCTAGCATTTTCAGGATGAAATCTTTCATTTTTCCTCATGAAAAATTAACCATTCAATTAACTGTCTGGACCTACCATTAATTTTTCTTTTACTTCCACTATATCTGAGCGCAAAATTTGGATTCATTATATTAACAACTAGCAGTGCGGCATATGCATAGGAATCAGGACTAACAAAAAAAAAAATAAACCCACAATGACAGAAAAATTATTTTCAAACAAAGAGACATCACATTATAGATTTCACCTTATTCCTGTTCGATGTAAACATGTGAGAAAAACATTACAGAGTAACATAATCAAAACAAATATAAGTAATTGTGCCACAGTGGATCCAGGACTAAAGCAAATGAAAAAAATTCTTAGAACAGCCAAAAAACTCCGAAGGTTATGGCGATCACCTGACCCATCATCAATCAAATTGACGCGTTTATCTCGAGAGGCTAGGCTGAAAGAAATTTTGACAATAAATAACTGTTCATCTGCTGAGATATATTTATTTAAAAAAGCAGGGAAAGATATTTAGCACGTTATATGTTGTTTAAATCACGTACAACCAGAACTTCTACCAACTATGAAAAAATTGAAAATAATAGTGTTGATTAGAAAGTCGGATGCAACAAATTTAAAATCAAAGTAACATCTTGAAGCCAAAGATTTTTAAGGATCTATAAATTCAGTGAATTAGTTAGAAATTCAAAACTAACTTCATTAGAGCGAATCGCACTGTCTTTCAGTGGTGTATTATATTTTTATGCTAACTTGACATTAACTATTCTATTGAGAAATGGTCTGAAAAATCAGCAAAACAACACAAGAACATTAAATAAAAAAAATTCTAGATTAAGGTGCCATTTAAACCGACCAGGGCATTCAGTCCTCATTCAGAGCTCACCCTTGTTGTACAATTTCATGTGGTGAGTGCGATGGATTCGTCTGGACATCATGATACACGACAACACACACACAAACTTGCCTTTTATAAGTATAGCACTTGTATTAATTTTGAAAAAAAATTAATAGCTTATAGAAAGTGTCAGCTTTGGTTGGTTTAAAAGTTGTTGCTTCAACTGATATTTCTCATTTTTAATTAAAAATGCTTCTATGATATATGGAATTTTAGTATTATAATATTTTATATAAAAGTATTTTTACATGTAAAAAAATATTAGATGAATCAAAAGCATTTTATACCGAGCAGCTCCAAAGCACTTCATCTATTCCCATAGATCTGCGACAAATACAACGAGCTCCATATGATTTTGCAAATAATATTGAACTTGTAAATACTAGTCATTACATTAATAAAATAATATATTTTTATAATTATTTTTTAAGACTAATGCAACAATGTGTATTATGCATCATAATTGAGTTCTTTCTATTTCTTTTATGCCATAAATTATCACATTTTTGAGTTGGTTGTGAATAATTCTTATATTTCATTGAAGAACTTTATGCTAACTCTGAACAATTATGGATTAAATGGTTCGACACTTTCTGGTAACCAAATTCATCTTCCTCTCAAAACAAAGTTCGCAATATTCCTTTTCAATAGGCGAGAAATTATAACTGGCCAATCATATAATTAAATGGCTTTTCATCACATTCCTATCACCGTAAAATCATCCTGGCTCCTTAGGCTCACTTGACCAATTAAAAAGGTAATGGCCGGTTTTGAGAAGGTTGCAACATTCATTAGTAGCTATTGAGAACAGTTGGAGCTTACTCGCGAATCCCGCACCTACAGAACCGGTCGGTAATGGTGCCACTGATAGGACATGCAAGCGGCTGGAAGTGGGGGGGGGGGTCCCAGTGACACATGTAAACACTGCGCTTACGGTTTCACGATCGATTTCTACGATGTGACGAATAATAAAATTATAAGCATTTTGAAAAAATATTGAACAATACTTTTGAGGGATATTTTTCTTTATTGATATTTTCAGGTAGATGAAAAATTACTTATACACAGAAGTATGTGGATAGTTAAAATAATGGTTCTCAGTGGTGGATTAAGCTTGTTAAAAGACCAAGCGCAATTAAGCATTTAAGGCTGATCTCTGAAATATATATATATATATACTGTCTTTTGTTGAACAAATCAGTTTTTCAATTTTAAAATAATAATAGATTCATTATTCTGTAATTTGTATTTAATTAATGGATCTTTGGATAATTTGGTTCGTTGTTCTAATTACAACTAATTCGATAGCTTTATCGTTAAATAAATATAAATTTGTTTTTTCATGGTTTCTCTTGGTTTTGATTTATTAAGCAATTGGAAATTCAAATTTTTGAATGTAGTGATTGCTTTCACAGTGTTAATATTATTATCACAAGAATTCTTAATAATTAAACATATAACTGGTTGATTGCCAAGTAAATTTTAAGGTGTTCTCTACGTTAAAACCCATTCTGCTGAAAATCAAAACATTTTCTTCGTTTCTTCACTTTTATTTGTTAATATAATCCTCATGTATTTCTTTACTAGAATGATGTCGAAAGAAACATCCTTTAGAAGTAAAACAATAATGGCTGAAGATGGAAAACAAACAGGGATAGGATTGGCAAAAGCAAAAAAAGACTGAAATCATACATGAACAAAACATTTGTTATAATTTATACACGAGATGTTTAAAACAAGACACAGAACAGCAATATGATGAAAATAATACCTATAATAATTAATAACTTAGATATTTATAATTCAGTGTTATAGAGAAAGAATTTAAATTATTTCCATTCTACATAAAGTTAACAAACAGTTTAACGACGTCATCAGGTGCATCAGAAAAATACAAAATTAAACAAAACATTTTACCACCTGTACATCACTGCAATTTTATTTCTTTATCCATTGTCATGCCTAAACAGATGACCTTAAGTCCTAACTTTTTTTTTTTCAGACATGTTCAATGCAAAAAATCTTTTCTTTGCAAAATATGACAGTGGTTTTCTTTTCAACAAAAGGTGTGATTTAATAATTAGATAGCATGAATGTTGGAAACATCCTTATAGAGCTTGCCTATATAATGTGATTCATCGTAGAAGATGCAGGTTGGGCATATTTTCCCAGAATTTCTTCAGAAATGGAAGATGGAAGTTTTTCTTGAAAAGATAAATTTTTGCGTTTAAAAAAAAAAAAAAAAACGGAATTTGAGAGAAAAAAAGACAAAGGAATTTCTTCAAAATAAAAAAAAAAAGCGAAATTCGAAAAGCGAAGAATCTCATCCCTGAAATCAAGCATTTGTTTTGAATAACGTATTTTACAAGAATGTACAAAAGGGCACAAAAAGGCGTTCATTGTTCTAACTTAATATTTATTTCTTTTTACTTGCATTTATAGTTTAGTTTGAGATTAGCTGCCAATGACAATGATGATGGAATATGATTTCAATTGGATCTTGTATAATTTTATATTCATGGCTGCTTTTTACATAATTTAACTTCAGATGTGATAGATCATTAACCATGTTCTGTTAGTTTACATGCACCTATTTTGTTCATTGTTTACACTGTAATGTAATGGGTCAAATAACAGCCATACTATATGACATCTAATCCTAAACTTCTTTTATTTTACTAAAAGCACAATCGAAATGAAATTAGATACATTTAGTAAAACTTAGTAGCTGAATGGGAAACTAAACAAGTATTTGTTTTTTCTTGCTTTCACTAATAATTCAGCGTATTTATTTCTTGGTTGCAATTTAGGTTTTAAGAACTAAATAACACTTGAACGTAATTAATTCTGTAGGCCAATATAGCTTTGGCAATGTATGCCTGAATTTTTGTATAATATAAACTGTCTTTTTTATGACGTTGACAAACATTGAGAATTTCATAAACTAAAAAATTAATTTACTACTTAGAAATTATGTACGATTTTATCAGTTTTAAACCACATTTTGACATTTAGATAAATGCATAAATTAATAATATTATTGACAATTTGTGGTTTGTTCTCATAATTCACACATTTTATTAAAATTTCTTGTTCCATTCAAATTGATCTCCATATTTCACATTTTTTAGTATATGAAGAAGGTATTTTTAACTAATCTTTACAGGAAAATGAAAAGAAAATAAACATCTGTAAACTATTCTTGTTTTCTTTTTTGAAATGAAAGAAGCATAGATATATGTTGGTTTGAAAAATTAATATTATACATTTTTCATTTACACTTCATATTAGTTCAGTATTTAGCATTAAATTAACTCGATATTACTTAAGTTATAATATATTTTTGTCAATTCAAAACATTTTCATTATGATAAATTCAGATGTCATTATTATTATCAATTAAATATAGTAATAATAAAAGGTACATAGTAAGTTAAGTAAAATTAATATTTCAAAAATTTATTTAAATACGTAAAAATTTTTTAAAGTATTTAAATAGTGATTTTAGTTTGTGATATGTTGGTTAATTATTGTGTTATTTTTTTCAAGTATGGCAGAAGAAATTGATAATGTATTCGAGAATGACAAGGTTTACATCCGGTATAAAACCGACCAACATGAATCGGTGTGTGTGCAAGGAACGCATCGTCTGCAAAAGTAGACCATTTTCAAACCGGTCTACAAAAATTGGTGTGTGTGTGCAAGTAGCCTTAGAATAAGGGTTTTGAATAATATCTTCACAGGTTTTAGAAAGTCTCAAATCTGTCACATGCACTCCCAATACATACTATCAAACTTGTTCTCTATTTTTTCTGGATTCCTTATGGAGAGCGGATGGATGTTTCACAAGATATCTACAGCGGTGAGTGACCGGGGGCAAGGGGGGCATAAATGCCCCGGGCACCAGTCAAAGGGGGCGCCATAGGTACAAATCATCAACGAGTTTATGTCACTTTTTAAAGTGAAATATCACAAGGGGTGAAAAAATAATGCCATACACCGAGCGCCATTTACCACAGCTAAACCATTCATGATGAGTGTGGGCGAAAAATATCATAATATGCCTTGGGCACCAGTTATCCTTGTTATGCCACTGGATATTTAATAAAGGACTTCTCACTGATATCAAGATGTTACTTCTATAATGGTCTCTGTGTTTTGTCTTTGTATATCAATAACTAAATATCTCTTATATTAGGAATGTCCTTAAATTTAGATAGGAAATAAATGTAGAAGTATTCTGTATATGGTCTGCGAAGTTTAATATGACTGCACTAATCTCCATGAATATTTGTATAATAAGTAAAAGAATAACTGAAAAACTTTCAGAAAATATTTTAGCCTCTAAAAGACTAGTAAGGTGATATTACGTAACTGGTAAAAATAATGCTCTATAACATTTAATTTTTTAAAGAAAATAGTGAGATTTTTAAACAATATAAATATTCTGATATGTGAAATCAATAAAGGTATACTGATATACACCAGAGAAAAAATTCAGTAAATTTGGTACCATTTCTTATTTTGAATTTATCCTTAAGTGGTTAATCTTTTTCTCATTTTTACTAACAATAAATTACTCTTTAAATTTTCTTATTAAAATAAAAATAAGGTTAGAAATACAGTACAGACACCAAACTCGCCAAATTTAGCATTAGATTTAACATAATGAAGGCCTAATGGTTGGCGAAAATATTGTGAACTGCAATACAACTGTAATTGTGTTCTCAAGTCAAACAAGAATTAAATAACATGATTGGAAAACCTCACTTTACTTATATGAAAGAAACTTACTCAACAAATGCTCAGAAATCAGTAATAAATAAGCACTTTAGCAAAAATGTCTCAACTTACTCTGGTAGGAGAAATTGCTTCACCCCAAGATTCTGATAATCTGTCATATCCAGAAGTCAAATCTATTAACTTATCAAGTGTTTTGAAAGTTCCACGATCATAAACATCAATAAATGTAAATGCTTCTGCTCCAGGCAAACTAGAATAAATCATATACAATGCAGAGAAAATTATAGAGGGCAAATAACAGAAGAAGCATATATAAATAATTGAATATTTTAAAATATTAACACATTCATGGATATAAATGCTATAACATTCCTTTTCACTGTGATCAAAATGATATGAGTGCTATAAAATTCTTATTTATAAGCCACATTATCATGTACTCCCTTAATTTTTTGAAATTATTATGCATGTTAAACTAATAGCTAATTGGTTCATTTTTATCTCGTTTTGTCTTCACTTTGTGAATTAAAAAATTTCCATTCGATGGCACATAGCATCTGTATTACTCACATTAGCTGGTTGCAAATAAGAGAGTAGGTACTTTCATTGTTTTTTTTCTTAGTCTGATGATTTTAATTATCTGCTGTAAGTAGAGCTGTAGGCAGCAAGTTATTAAACTTGCATCATTCCTATTATTAGTTTATTCTATTCAAACAAACCTCTGTTGTGTCCAGGACAATGTTTTCAACAGTGGCATACACCTCCAGTAGACTCCAACTCTTAACAACGAGTCTGAATAAATCTGGCTCAGAAACTTTCAATTTTAATAATGAACCAATAAGATTAGCTTGTTTTTTCTTAATATAAATATTTTATGTACTTATGAATTTAATTTCTTTGATCGTTTATTTATGAATAAAGATCTAATAATGAGCAGATAATATAAACCTTAAACTGTTTTTTATTAAAGATTATTCATGCAATTATTAAAGACTAGAAGCCTTCGGTGACCAGCTGGTTCGCCCATTTAAATTAGTTTTGATTTTTGTATTTTATATTGATTATAGCATTCCCTGTTGCAGGTTTCACCCACAATAACTCAGGAAAGATGACGAAAAAATGAATATTTTATCGTATTTAGTAGATAATAAAATATTGTGCTGTATTTGCAGGATTTCATAAATAATCTTCAGCAGTGGCGAATACAGGGGAGGGGCTATCGGGCTGCAGCCCCCCCAGACCAAAATTCTTAATTTAATTTAAAATCACTACAACTGTTTGATCTTAATTTTCATTTTAAAAGAATAGTAATAAAATCATGACAACATTGCTTTCTGACTTGACAGGCTCGAAAATTTTCCTACTTTTTTAGTCATTCCTCTTGTACTTGTAGCTTTGACGCGGTTGAAGACATTTTTTGGCTAATTGTTTCATTGTATTTTTTATTAAATTATCAAAAGTATTGTACTGTTCTTTATAATTCTTATTGTCAGGAGAGGAAAGCCTTGTAAAGTTTAAGTTTTTTTGGTTTATATAAGCCAAAAGGTTTGACATTCGTCACTACGATACAAAATTTTTTGAGCCTCTTCCCAGTCCAGATCTGGATTCGCCACTGATCTTGAGCCTTCTTTATAAAAAAAATAGATATTTATTGTCGATTTCCACAACACAGACATTTTACACAAACACTCACAATACATTAATTCCATTGAATTCCATCTTAATGTTTTTTCTTCATTGCTAAGAAACATTCACTCAGTCAAAAATATCGTTGCCACTCTATTTTAACAACCTTTGGATAAGAAATGAAACCAAACGATTTTTTTAATGAATTTCTTTTACAGCCAAACGATATTTTAAAATTTATTTCTTTTATGGCCAAACGATTTTTTATCTAATTAATTAAAAGAAATATAATTTTTGTAATGAATTAAAAAATATATATATATTTGTTGTAGAATTTTTAAAATATTTAAAGAAAAGACTTTAAATATTTTAAGAATTCTACAACAAATATATATATTTTTAATTCATTACAAATATTACAATATATAAAGACGTAAATTTTAAAAGGCCAGCAATACAATTCTACATGATGCATCACAGCTAACGAAACTTAAAAACTGTGTTTCAAATAACTCCGACTCAATTCGTCTATCAATCACTCACTGAATATGGTTGTGAAAGCCGAACATGCTGGACGCCCTGCGTGAACCAGTGGGTGCCAGATTGAGTGGAAAAATTGAGGCGGCAAAAAATTTCTAGACATCTAATCAAGTTATAGGGGCTAGACAATAAAAAATTTAGTTAAATTTCCCGAACACTATTGCTTTTTTGTAATTCCTAGTTTCAGGCAGCTGAAATGAAATAAAATATTAATATTCCCCTAAAAAAGTAGGGAGGAGACTGACCCTCCTCGCCCCCACTGGTGTGAATTATGACAGAGACTATGCTAGAACGTAACCCATCACCAACCTCCCCTCCCTTCCAGTGCTATAAATAGAACTGTGAACTTGAGGAACCTTGAGCAATGCTATTGTTCCGTTCAAGTGTGTTTGGAAACATTTTTCAAAATTAATTAAAATTAAACAGAATGTTGCATGGAAATAAAATTGGTGTCATTGAAAAGCTTATTTTTAAACTTTAAGATGATGTTAAAATGATTTTTGTGTGACAATATGCTCCGAAGGTATTGCGGAAAAATGTTAAAATTAAAGGTAATTTTTAATTAATTAAAATTCTAATTAAAATTTCGAAAAATCCTTTCTCAGTGAGCATCTACTACCCAAAAAGCAACCACCTGTCAAATTTCAAGGCCTCATGGTTTGGGAGATTTAGTGATGAGAGAGTGAGTCATGGTATTTGCCTTTTATATATATATAGATTATTCGTCAATAGATAAATCTTACAGTATTCACAACTTCCTGGTTGCACAATTTTATTTGTACCGATATGGATGCTAAAATATTCATTTTATATAACTAAATATTCATTTTATATAACTATTAAAATGTGATTTTCTGAGCACTCAGATAAAATGTAACTAATCAATATCACAAAAAATAAGTCACTAATCTATTTTTGCAGTGCATTAAAATTTTTACTACCCACAAACATGTTAAAAAATTAAATAACAAAGAAGCAAATCCCATTGGGTAATTAAGTTTGGAGGAAACTGAATTTCAAACCAATAAATCATGATTGTTTCACATAATTTAAATGCAAGAATTTATTACACAGAATATATGGAATAAATAGTCTGATTTTTGTACACCTCTTTAAGTTGAGCTAGAGATGTTATAAGCCTTTTTATTATTTTACGTTTAAAATATTTCAACAATTAAAAAGTAAAGCACTGTTATCTTTTAAAAAAAATAGCCCATGTACAATTTATTCCAACATGCAAAATTTGAAGATTTGCTGCCAATTACAACAACTATTGTTCAAGCTACAGTTTTCAAGATAAATAACTTTTGTTAAAATTCAATACATATGTAATATTTTTCAAATTTGATAACAATGAAAACTCTATGTGTACATACCTGTACCAAGTTTTTATTGAATCGAAAAAAATATATATTTAAAGCAAACTTAAGATATTACTTGCTCTTATGTATAAATCCAGTGTAATTGCCTATGCTATGTAAACATAAACACTGTCAAAACCATCAATCCCTACAGACCTTACATTAGAAATACAGAAATGAAATTTTTAAAAAAAAACTAGGAATATAATAATTACTAAGGACGCTCCAGCCATTTCAGAAGGAAGTGACCAGGAAAACAAACTGGCAAACAATGAACACCAAGTTGAGCAGCAATAGTAGCATAGATTATACTAAGTGTTGAAGGATAGCCTGACCTTGTACTTAAAACCTAAGAGCACAAAATTTGAAAACATGCTTTTAAAAAGTTGGTATACATTTGAAAATATTATAAATAATATATTTTTAAAAATATTGATACATCTTTTAATAATTTAAATACTTGTCAAAAGTTATTATTGAAATTATATACTTCCTCTGTCTGATAAAATGGCATATATTTCAAAATAATTTTTGCCAAATTTATTGTATATATTTACAAGTAAGTTAGTTAAGTAAAGTAAAAACACTGGTGGTGCACAAGAACATAATATAAAATATAAAGCAATTTTACTTGAAATGGGATTTTGGCCCTGTCTAGGGCTTCTTGAAAACATGCGAAATTCATCAGCAACTGTCCCTCATGATGAAGTTTTGCTTATTGATATGAGGAACCTTATGGCAATTACAGTTAACTGCTTTCTTGAACTTGAATTTGTGTTATGGGATTTGAAGCAACAATGGCTATTATCCCCTACTTCCAATTAGATGCAGTGCTAAAACTGCTTTCATTTTCTATTCTTTATTTGCATTACAACAACACTATTTTCATCAAAATCGTCCATTTCATAAATACAATGGGTATTATTTCATTCATACAAATAGCAATTTTTTTTCTTTCTTTTTCTTATTCTAAGTTTCTGATTCAAACGGATCCAAATGTTCATTTACTAATACCTATTATTTAACCATTACAGCCCGATACCAACAAGGCTACTTGATTACTACATTATATATTTCTTCTGTTAATCTTTAATGTTTTTTAAATAGCATACCACATTTTCTTACAAAGGAAGTAATATAAAATTTTATAAATAATTTCAAGCAGTTGTTTGAACATTTACTTAAATGATGCTTGTTTTTTAACTGCAAGTGGTTTGTTGGTTTGAAATGACTTTACTTTAAATTATTTTACTTTTACCATAAACTGCTAATCACATAAAAGAACTTTTTCCCATTGCAACACTAAAGACTATGTTGACAAAGATATTAATACATCACAGCTAATTTCAGAAGTGACTGCCTGATATTAGTGAAATATTCATGAAAATCTGAATTCAGTTTGCACATATCTCTATTTGTAAAATAAATTATACCCAGATTCATTTTAATCAGCCTGCTGCTTTTTCTAAAATAATTTCAATGCAATTTGCCACATCCCATAAAATAATCTACGCAGAACTATATTTAGCAATTTATGCAAAACTTTGAACAACTGTAGAGCTAGAGTAAAGATATTTTAAGCAAATACTTTAGTGCCAAACTGGAAAATTATGGAATAACAAATTTCTAAATTTGATAGACATTTCATTTTAAGTGAATGCAAAAAATTTCACTACATATCAAACAAAGAAGTCTCAGCATTTTTTCTTACCTGTAAATCTACCAGAAAAACAATATATATACACTGGTGAAAGAAATTAAGAGAATTTGCAGACTTGGTCGATTATCTCTAGAACTACTGGACCGATTTTAATGAAATTTGATATGTACATACATTGATACAATACAAAACAAATAACCATTCAACAATTGTAATACACACGCATGATTGTGCGTAACACTCGTTGGAGTCTGAAGTTATGAAACAGCGGTTGCAGAATAAACAAAAAAAATGGGTTAATAGGGGTTATGGTCCCCTCTTAAAGATATACAGGCCTTGCAGCGTGACTTCATACTTGAAATAAGGCAGTTTATCATTTCCTGTGGTAATTGGTCCCACTCGTTCAGCAATGCTGTTTTCATTTCCTGGATGGTTCTCGGAGGGGATTGCGAGTTGAAATTGCCCTCCCCAGAGCATCCCAGACATGCTCTATAGGGTTGAAGTCTGGAGATCTGGCTGGCCAATCCATCCGGCGAATATTGTCACTCTCTAGAAATTCGTTGATCAGAAGAGCTCTATGTGGCCTTGCGTTATCGTCCATTAAAATGAACTCAGGGTCAACTGCACCCCTGAGAAGGCGAACATAAGGCTCCAAGATCTCATCCCTATACCTCACACCAGTCACAGTGCCTCTTTCAAAGACATGGAGAGGTGTTTGGCGATCCAACATGTTGCCTGCCCAGACCATTAAACCCCCTCCGCCATAATGGTCAATTTCACGGACGTTGGAGGGTAGGTAGCGGGTACCTGGTTCTATCCATATGAATGTATGGCAAGAGTTGGTGTTTAGGCTGAACCGGGACTCATCAGTGAAGAGAACAGTCGCCCATTGATCCATGCTCCAATCTATACTCTCTGCGCCATGCTAAACGGACTCTCCTGTTTGTAAAAGTGAGCGGGACGCAAAAAGCAGGTCTTCTTGCAAACAACCCTGTCTCATGAAGTCTTTTTTAAACAGTCAGCCTTGATACGCGGGTTCCTGTGGCTGCATACAAGTCACGGGAGAGCTGAGAAGCTGTAGCACCCCTGTTATGCCTTGCTATAATGGACAAATAACGATCTTCTGTGGCCGTGGTGGCTCTTGAACGACCTTGCCCAGGCTTTCTCTCGATGGATCCGGTATCCTGGAACTGTTTCCATAAGTTACACACGACGCTGGGCATTAAATTGAACTCTCTACAAATCTGGACTTGAGATTGGCCTGCTTCTAGCCTCCCCACAATTCACAACCTCATTCCATCATCTAAACGTTGGTGGTTACTCATTTTTACTGTTACAGTTTGAATTTTACCGATTGCTGCAAAATAACACCAAGAAATTCGCCGTGGTGTGCTAGTGAACGAAATGCGTTTTATCTTATGCGCGCTTATCAAGCCTGTTTCTCTACTAACTCCGCCTACACTCACGTGTACGGTTACGTATTTGACGTACAAGATTTGCATTTTCGTCTAGAAGTAGTGGTTTCACATTCAGTTTAGTTCTTTTCATGAAATTCGATAAAATATGCAAATTCTCTTAATTTATTTCACCAGTGTATATAACAATACAATGGACCAAGAATATGAAAGTATTTTTCAGGGAATAAAAGCTGTTAAAAATTTTTAAGCACATTTCTTCATAATTTAAGGTATAACATTAAGGTTCATAACATAAGGTAAGGCTTCATATAAGTTAATTTTAATTCATTTCTTAGTCTTATTAAATGTTTTAATATCAAACAGAATAAACATCATTATCTTTCATACTTAGAATTGCCTTCCTTTGTCCATCTGTTTCAATTTTCATATAGTATTCATTTATGTCTATATCATTAAATATATATATCATCCTTTTTGATAAACAAGCAGTACAATCACACAGAAAAGAACTTTCTCACCAAAACTACCAATGATAAAACCGAAAATAAAGATACAGGAAGATGGAACAACAATGTCAAGAAAAAAATTGAAGAAGACACAAAAAGTAATATGAATGAAAAGTTAGTGACATAAAAGTGCATAAAAGTACTCTAGTGAGTTTTGCAATTGTACATATACCTGACTATACATGTAGAATGAGAGTCAAAGAACAAGCTGGTACAGTTTTTTGAGTATTTTTTAAAATAGATCATTGATAGAAAATATTTTAACTTTACAACATCGCTATCTTACTACAAGCCACACTGATTACATGTCTTCTGATATTTTTGTTTTTGGATAATTTCTCCAGCAGGTAGATGCTGGTTTTTCATCCCCCGAGATTCATCATACCTCTCTCCCTGATGTTAGAAATTGGTTTCCTTACATGCATACTGATATCCATACATAGGAAGAATACCATGTAGCTAGTAAATAAACTTCTTTGGGCTTAATAAAGTGTAATACCATATGTAAATCATTAGATAAGAAATAAAATATTTAATTTAAGAAATATTTTTATTGATTACATCTATTTTAGATGACAAAGGTAAACTAAAAAAGAAATGAAATTGGTGATCCGAGGAACAGACTTTAATTTTGGCCCACACAGACACATCCACAGAATACCTCAATCATGCATTTAAAATTCACTTTTGTGTAGTCCTATCAAAACTTTTTGCATTGAAAAAAAACCAAATTTATTTAATAAAAATTAGAAGCATTACTCACTTCAGTCTATGCCACCGAGTATCATTTTATTATAGAAATAACTGTGAAGTATAGCCCAATTTAAAAGTTTATGGTTGAATTTTTAACCTTTTATTCCAAGAAATGCAGTAACAACATCTGTGCACTAATATTTGCATAGTGAGAAACAGTTGAAGATGACTCACCTACACATAAAAGAAAAAAGATACGCAAATGCTATGTTTCAACCTAAGAACTTTACAATGAAATCAGCAGAAAGAAAATATAGTGTTACTAACAATCATAAGATTCTATCCTTTGAAACATTTACCATAGCTTAGTTATTAAAACTGTGAGAGATATAAGAGATCAGCAATAAGGTTCAGTCACTTTCAAAGATCTTTACTTATATACATACCTTATCAATATAGTTGTTTTCTGGACATGTAAATATATCAGCACTGCCACAAAATTTCAGTTTATTAAACATAACTTCATTTATTGCATTTAGAATCACTTTACACAGATGAGGTTCCCAAAAAGAATCTTCCAGAACTTGAGCTAAAATATAAATTAAGCAATAGGCTATCAATATTGATTGAAGATAGCATATTTTCTGCAATATTATTTAAACAAAATATAAAATTTGCAAGTCTGGTAAATCACATAATATACTAAGATAAATCTCTAAACATCAAGAAAGTAAAGAGATTAGGGCTTGATATTATATAGTACTAGCAGTTGTACCTGCGGCTCTGCACGCGTTTATCTCTTCTATACATATGAATGAAAAATGCATATGCTTTTATATAGTATAGTTTTCGAGTTTAAATATACAACCCCTGTTTTAGTACCCTCAATCCTAACTAATAATGCCTAATTAATTACTACTTTAAAGGTTTCAAATAAACAACTTTTTTGATCTCACCGTTTGGAGCATATATGTAAAGATTGCTTGGAGTTTTCATTCCAGAACAAGAAATGGGAGAAACAAACATGGCAATGGTAAATTTATTTGGCATCGTACACTCATACCAAATTATAAGTTTGCAAATTGTTGGACAATCGCCTTATCAGACCTTTTGCTTGTATTGCATATAGGATTCTCAGTGTGAGCAAAACCAGAGATAACTGTAACGGAGAATGAGCTATGCTATAGCTATGATAGCTATTCTTGATGGAGCGAGGGCAAGAGCTATATGACATTTAGATTCAATTTCAATAACGATCAAATTAATTAAAAAATGTTTCAGTTCCACATGAGACTTCAAGTAAGAGAAGTTCATTGTTCTCTTCAGCAATCAAATTTCCCATTACTTCATGCGCTGTTGGCACTTTTGTTAGTCAAGATTTATTTTTTCCCACCATATCTTGTGAAATATTCATATCATATTTTGTTATATGTTACAAATCTTTATTCAAAGCATCATGTGTTGACTTGTAGGCATAGGTAATACACGTTATAACAATGTTTTCCTATTAATCTTGATATTAACTGCTACTAAAAACCAA
Source organism: Araneus ventricosus (assembly GCA_013235015.1). Taxonomy (NCBI): domain Eukaryota; kingdom Metazoa; phylum Arthropoda; class Arachnida; order Araneae; family Araneidae; genus Araneus; species Araneus ventricosus. Next base: position 26,811 of record BGPR01001575.1, read on the forward strand.
TAATTACAAAATTCAGCAATGCTCAAACAAATATTCACTACACATGCAACATGCTCATGATGGAATGCAAAAGTGGATAATTTTGGAAAATTTTTTTGGTTGAGTTTATATTTTGTGAAAATATATAAAACTTGTGATTGGTTCAAATTTTGTGATCCACATTCATACCTTACTATATTAAAAGCCTTGATATTCAATTGATACAACAGTAGTGGGTAATGGTGAAAAATATTCCTAGAATCCTAGATACCACGAAGGTAAAAATAAACCAAAAATTTGTAGCTAGAAAATGTAAATCGAAAAGGAAATGAAAGTGGAATTGTCCAAAGAAAGCAAATTAATTTTAGCATTACCAAAATATGTGAAAGATTAAAAATGAAATAGGTTTAAAATGACAACAAACAAAAAAGTTATAAATTGTTTTTAAAATAATTTTGAAAAGTGATTAAAATTCAAAGATATAGTGTTACGAAAGTGAAATTGGTGTCGCTGAGAAGCTATCTTTTTTTACTTTTAAGATGGTTCAAAAATAATTTTTGTGTGATGATATGTTTTGAAGTTACTTCGGAAAAATGTTAAAATTTACTCTTTTTACTCCTGCTAGAAACTTTTTATCATCGTAATTAATCCTTTCAGGAGAGAAGGAACATGTGCGCCAGATTTCCTTCTAAACAGACATTGCATGTTTTAGCTATAGATTCAGAACATAATATTAGGATTTGGGGTTCTAATGATATGACAGTATGTGTTAATAGGGAAAAATAATGCCTGAAATATGGATATTAAAAAGGTAAAAAAAAAAAGGCCACAAACCTTTAGTTAAAAAAATGCAAAGGTTTCCTTTTTTGCCCATTGATAGGTTTTAAAGAGTATGATTTTGAAGGTTGTGCGAGAACATAGAAAATGGTATAAAAATTGAAAAACTTATAAATGAACTATAATCTCATTTAATGAGATTAAGTTCTTAAAAAACCAGTCAATTAAAAAACAGGTAAGCATTAAAAATTTAAAAGTGCTAAAATCTGAGACAAAATTAAGGCAAATTATAGAAGAAATTGCAACGATTTTAAAAAGAAGTGTTTAAATGTAATTCATAGCATGCGCATATTAAAAACTGCGAAATTTTGCGTGTGAAAGTGAAAAGGTCTAAAGAAAGCAATTTAACAATGGCAAAAGCACACGAGTGGCGGATATGATTAGGTTTAAGATTGCAAGAAACGAAAGAGTTCTTACAAATTGTGTTTAAATTAATTTTTAAAATTGATGATAAATGAGAAAAAAGTCATACAGAAATGGAACAGGTGTCACTGAAAAGCTAATTTTTTAAATTTTAAGAGGGTGTAAAAATAGTTTCTGTGTGATGATATATTCCAAAGTTATTGCAGAAAAATGCTAAACCTTTTAACCCCCTTTAGGTGGAGTTAGAAACTTTTTTTAATTTCGTAGTTAATCCTTCTAGGTGCTAAGGAACATGTGTGCCGAATTTCGTTTTAATCTGTTAAGAGGTGGGGAATTGTATAAGGTTCAAACACACAAACAGACATTGAATTTTATATATATAGATTAAATTTCCTGTTCCAACATTAAATGCAAATGTTGATCACATCAAGCAAATATCACCTATATTTTTATGTTTCCTTTATTAAAGAAGATGTTATTTTTTTTCCAAAACCATTTGCTTTTTTTAAAAAATTAAGATTTTATAAAGTTTACAGTATATATATTTTGACATTTAAAATTTTTCAATATAAACTTAGGAAGATAAAAAGGAAGAAGTAAAACAGCAAAACCTGGCAAGTTCAAACTAAAGTGAAAAATGAAATTTTACTGCAATAATAACCATTGCTGCTATTTATTTTTTTACCACTATATTTATTTGAAATAAAATAAATCCTACTTTTTCAATTAATATAAGTTAAATTTTCATTATTTTAATTTTCAACTATACGGAAATTTTTTCTAGTTACTAAATAAACTAAATTGTTGGTGGTACACATCACCTGATGCAGCATTCAAGTGTGAGCCATCGATTGGTGACATGTGCCAGTCTTGACGACTCAGTAAATAACCAAATGGAGTACTTCAACACTAAACACCTTTACTGGAATTACCATTTATGATAATTAATATACTAACACAAAAATCTTCAAAGAAATTTATAAATAACAAAATTATAGTTGCAAATAATATTCTCAATTTAAAAAAAAAATGGTCTTACCACAATCATTAATCAAAGGGTGGATTTTGTTGGAGAAGTGGATGATTGGGATAAGATTTCTTCACTTCTTCATATGTCAACTCACTAGATCATTTATATTCTCACTTACTAAACTAGTACACTTGTACATTTGTAGGCTGGCACCGAGATAAAAGGCATGCTCCTGTGAAAAGCGGAGAAATTTTTTTCTTCATAAACACTAAAAAAGAAAGTAATTTTAACTCTAAAACAGATATAAATTAATATTTGTTAAACTCTTTAACAGCAAAATGTTGATGTTAAACCCCATTAACACTAGATATTTTTGTAAGTAGAGACATGATTGGACTTGCCCATTCTGAGCAATTCTTTGCTTCTTGTTATTCAAAGCAACAATGCTTTGGTTATATGCCTTGTGGTTTCCTTTCTTACATACAAACATACAAGAGAAAGTAGTGTAAAAAAAATTCAACCTCGAGATTTTTGATGAATTTCCGTATGTAGACCTCCCTTAATCCGAAAAAAAATCTTTTTGGAATTTCTCCTATCTGTTGGTCTGTATAACTCAAAAAAATGGAATGAGCTAGAAGGATGAAATTTAGTATGTGGTCTTTACAATAAATTGAAGATTTTATCAAATTTGAATGAATTCATCAACAAAAGAATCTGTCTACCAGTATGAGTGCATGTGAATAAAATAACTCAAAAACACAGTAGACTAGTTAGATGAAATTGTATATAGCTAATGCGAATATAGATGTATTATATTCTGGATTAAATATATAAAGGGTTGACTGTCTGTCAGTCTTGTATTTGTGGGTATGGGAAATAATTTAAATGCAACAAACTAGGTGATGTATTTTGGATATTATCTTTACATCAAAATTGTAATTGTTCAAATTTTGGACCAAGTCAGCCAAAGGGAAGAGGTCCAAGTGATTACTCGATTCTCTTCACTGTATTATGATGTTAACACAACACACCATATTGTGTATTCATACAAGAAAGTCGAAGAGAACACTTCTGCTGGTTTAGTGTAAAACTTAACTTTTGTAAATGCTAAATACAAATCCTCCTTCCTCAAGCACAGTAATGGACAATGAAGCAGAAAGTATCCACCTGGGTAATTAGCTTCCAAATCATGCTGATCATTGACTCATCTTTTCATTCCACCTGCCCTAAAAACCACAATTGTGCCCGAGGACGGTTCTATATAATTAGGAAAATCATCTGGGTGCCCAAAATGCCATTAAGAGTTATGGACAAAAGTTTACAAAGTTTGCAATTTATATCCATTCCTATACATGACTAAGAAAAGATTTTGCTATTTTTTTCAGAATTTTTTTTTTTTTTAATTTTCCAGAAATCCAAATTCTTATTTCTATTCCTGAATTGACTGTAGTTTTGTTAATAAATCATGCTGGTCATGCAAAATTTTTTTACAGCAATGATACCTATATGCTTGTCAGTTATCATTGTTGTCAATTTAGGTTTGAAAACATTTCTTTTCCTAAAAAAGCACATCAATCACGTTTTCTTTTCCTCAAATTTGACATTTTCTTTCAATAAAACAAACACAGAAAAATTATATTTTATTTCAAAGTTAATTATTTTAATTATAAATAGCCCATTGATTGCTCACCAATATAGAACAGTTTTAATTTAAAATGTTCTCAGCTTAAAGAACTTCTAGACTTCATTTATATTTAAGCTACAATATTAAACTAAGTTTAATGAATTGGTTCTACTTGAAAGATTCAGGGATGAGAGGTTAAAAAAGCATCAAGATCAAATCATACATGAACAAAAATTTGTATCATAATTTGCGATGAAAGATGTTTTAAGAAGTAAAAAACATCAGAACTAAACATGATGAAAATATTACTATAATAATACATTGATAAATAAGAATTTAAATTATTATTATTAATCATTCCATTAAAAGTTAACAAAAGAAACACATCATCAGAGGGAACAGAAATACAAAATTAGACATTAAAACATATTTACCACCTGTACACCAAGATGCAACATTAACTAGAGTCTGAGAGAATTATATTTAATAGCCTTTTGATGATTAGCTCAAAAAATAAATAAAATAAAGGACAATAATTTCTTTTGCTTCATACAGATGTAAAGTGTATTGCTCTTTATAATATAATAATGTATCTATCTGGATTCTGTTTTTTATTTCTTTTATTTTTATACATTTTTTGCAAAAGTAAAAGCACAATGATTTTGCACTATAAAGTGGAGAGAATTTTACAGTTAAATGAGATTCATTTAGTGGTTCATTATTTGAAACCCATGTAAAACATTTCCCTAATTTTAAAGTGGTTTTCTTGTTTTTTTTTTTTTTTTGTGGCTTTTGTTGGCAACAGATCTCCATTAACAGGCTCCCCTCTTGTTTTAGGAGGCTCCTATCTTTGACAGATTTTCTTCAATAAAGGATGTGTTTGTCATCTACGGATTTTATTTTCAGTAGAGGCTAAGTTTTGACAGTCTCATTAATCTCTCTGTAATTACTGGCATAGTTGTTGGGACTACTATTTCTCAGAATGCCTAGGAAATCATCTATGTTTCATTTTTATTTTGAAAATATTTTTTTTAATTCTTATTCTCTGCCTTTGCTGCATTTGTACAAGCTTTAGCTCCTCTTTTTATGTTGAGGTTCTTTTCTATGTGTTTATTTATTTGTTTTTTGTTCCATTTTTTATTTCTTCATCTTGTACACCCTACAAGATGACCTTAAGTTTTCAGATTAATTTTTTCAACATGTTCATGCGAAAAATATATATATATATTTTTTTTGCAAAATATACCTGAGGTTTTGTTTTCTGAAAAAAAGTGGTACTTAATATGTGAATGGCTTGAATGCTGGAATGTTCATCCTTGTAGCAGCTTGTTTGATATAATGTCAATCTGAAGATGAATCGGCTAGTTTCCTACTGGTGGAGTTAAAGTCGCGCGATTCGAGCATATTTTCCCAGAATTTTCTTCGAAAGGAGGAATGAGGAAGGATTTCTTTTCTTTATGTGAAAGCGGGATTTTGAAGAAAAACTACTTTTTTGGAAGGGAGATGGAATTTTGAGGAGAAAAAAGCAGAATTTCTCCAAAATAACAAAAGACATAAATCTGCAGAAAGCGGGAAGAATCTCATCTCTTAAGTTACAATCACCTAGCAGTGATTCAATCTATTAAGAATACAGATTTAATAATATACAGGATAAATTTTGTTTTAGTGAGGTGCGAGGAAGGCTAATAATTAAGAAATTGTTTAATTTTTAAAAAGGCTATATAGTGAAATAGCTATAAAATAAAATAATTACTTTATTATGCACTAGATTCAGAAAATATATACAAAGCATAACATAGTACCACCAGCCCAAACTAACTGAGACAATCGACTAAATGTGTAATTCTTTTTATTATTTAAAATTTTCTTCTAAAAATGCACTATCAAGTGAAACTTTAGACAGAACTCTAGTCATGGAATAAATGCAGAGAAAAGAATCCTAATATGCAATACACAGCAATAAAGAGAAGCAATGCAAAATAATTTGCCTTTGAATAATATACAAATTTTCAGCCAATTGAGAACCTTTCAAGATTAAAGACTACATCCACTAATTTCTGATCAGATAGATATTTAAATTACTATGAGGAATTTAATAAAACTCAAGGGAGATGTGCTTGAGATTATTTTATTGTAAACAGAGCCAAAACAACATTAATATCTAACTGAAAGTAATTTTTCTTCTCACTAGATAACTAAAATGTTTCATTTCTTATTTGGGATAAGAAATTTTTGGGATTACTATAATTCAGATCAATAGAATTAGAATGGTTCTAATATTTTTAAAGACTTAGCAAATCAGTGAAGTGAGTTTACACTTAAAAATAAATAAAACCTTCCAAAATTACTTTATTATTCACTGAGATATTATTTGGATTTAATTTGTAGTGACCTTTAGAGGGATGTATCCAGACGCCTATACTCTTCTTTAGATAGAACATTATGGCATGTCTGAATGCATCTTAATGTTTTCTTTCTTCATAAAGTGTTGCTATTACTTAGAAAATAATAGCTTAGACACTCCAAAAATTGCAGATAAAAGAAAGCTAAGAAAATGAAATGTTTATAATAGTTCTTTCACGACTTTTATCATTTCTTTTTTAGAGTTTTGTAGAAATAATTTAAAATGGTCATTATAATAATGCATAATTTATTTTAAAAGTACAGATATCCGCTTGTGTAGAAATTTATATTAAATTCATTTTATTTAATTAACAGACATGACACAGGCTTGGAACAAAAAAAAGCTGAACTTACAAATACAGAGAATCGTGTCAAGCGTAAACACCGAGAAGTAAAAATAAGTAGTATTATGATTGAACAATAAATGAATAAATTTAGAACAAAGAATACTTGAGATATTAAAATATTGTAGAATTATTTAAAGAAATTAATAATGATAAAGAAAATTAATGATGAAAAAGAATAAGTAAAGTTTTTTTTTTTTTAAAATAAAACTATAGTAAAATTATCTCACTAAAATATGGGATTAGAAAACTTTTTTTGATTATACATAATATTAGACTTTTGTTTCTCTCATTTTTTAACACTAGTCAGTTCTTCAGCTAATTTTCTTTTATGCTAGGTCTGCTATTTTTCTCCATTTTCCAAATTTTGCTCTTTTCTTTGATTGGGGAGGGTATTTTTTCTCTTATTATTTTCTTACTATCAAGTTCCTCTTAATATTTGCCTGATATTGTAAATTTTTGCCGTTACTATCAATAGCTCACGCATAAAATCTTTTTTCTAAATATTCAACAGCAGACTGCTCTTTGCTCATCCTTTGTATTTAACACTCAAAATGAAGAATATGTTTCATACACATTCTTCCTGATCTTTATCTGATCAAATCTGACATTATTTTGAATGTACAGCGGGCAGTTTTGTTTTAGGCTATTAAAGACTTTGTGTATAGCAACCCCTCCCCAAGTACCCAAAATTTTGATGCAGATTTACATCGATCCTAAAATGACAAATTCGATGCGCACGCTAGCAATTCACTTTTCGCTTCCAAATGTGTTATGTCTGAGTTGATAGTAAATATTCTGAGGGAATGAAAACTAACAAAAAATGAAGTGAAATAACTACAAAAGCGAAAGAAAAGAATGTTATAATGAGCGAAAATAAATGGCTTCCTTCATCGCGGAGCTAGCGATCTTTTTTTCCTCCACGAGTGCAGGATGGAAGCAATTGTGGATGAGATTTTCTTTCATCAACAAGAGTTTGGAATGAATTCTGATTGGATGAAATGAAGACATGGCAGGAAACGAAAGAAAAGAATAAAACTTTTCAGGCATTCCTCCCAATACTACTTTAGCCGTACAAGCAGCGATGCATACCTTTTGGCAGGATTACTCAATCTATGGTTCGAACTCTTTTAGCCTTAGATATCAAAATTTTCACATGGCGACATCCCCCAACATATTAGCAAAATTTTAATGCGGGTTGCATGTCAGATGTAAATTAGATGCGAAAAAAGGAAATCAGCGTTTCAGCGAGTATCATTCTGTTATTAAACTGGTTCTCAGCAGGCTATATATAAAAAAAAACTCCATTGAACTTTGTAATGGATGTAATTGCAGTAGTTCTAGATTTTGGGACTGCATGCTGCATCTGGTTTATTATATGCTCTGTTTAAAAATCTTAAGACATGAGAGAACTTTTCAAAAAACAGAGAAATGACTTCACCTTTTAGTAATGATTTTTGATCACTTTCCAAGAAATCATGCCAAACTCTTTCCAAGTAAGTGTCGTATAAATCTTAAAGCTCTTTTTGCATAATATTTCAAAGTGAGGTTATGATAACTGAAAAACAAAGAAGAAGAAATAATAACAACAAAGAAAAGAATAATCACTTGTTACAACTATAAATAAAAAAAAAAAAATCTACAAATAACAGATTTTTATTTCACAAGTTTAAATTTTTTTAAAAAGTAAATAATTGTAACTATAAACAAAATAAACTAGCAACTCTGTTTATAATTTTTATTTAGTAAGTTAAAAATTTGAATCATAAACTTGTAATTTTTGAACTAGGATTATAAGATTGATAATTCTTCAAACTTTTAAATAAGGTGGACATATTGATAATATTTGTTCTACTTTTATCTCTAGGGATACAAAATTAAGTCAGTGATTCTAAAAAAAATGGACCCAGATCCTATGTGGGATTGATTACACAGGCAACTTTTGGAGATGGGGAAAATACAGATATCTCACTTCTTTAGTCAGATCTTTTTAATATATAAAAACAAAAGCATTTAAGGAAGTTACCTTCACTTATAGCATTTCAATTAAATTTACTAAATAACTGTGCTGAATTAAAATTCTTATTTATCTTTCATCAGCACTTATTGAGTTGTCTTATTTTGCAAAACTTTTTTTTTCTATAAAATGGGGCCACAGAAGGAAAACATTTAAACAATCTGGAGAAGAACCTACAGGCAAACACAGTCAGATCAAATTGGTACTTATGTAAGAAGATACTGAAACTTAAGAAATGCATAAAATTTGATTTGTTCTCCTACTACACATGCCAAAAATGGTGAAAATAATGCATAAATTAATGATTTAACTACAAAATAGTAGATCTCCTTTTATTCTCAATCTACATTTTGAATGAAAAATGATACAATTTAAAAATAAATTTGCCTTCGAAATAGACTTTATAAAATTTTAAGACATATTTTAAATAAAATTATTATTTTTAAAATTATTATAAATATTGAAATGTGTTTGGTTATGCATTGCTAGTTTTCTTTGGTACTGCATCTACAAAAAAAATTTTACTAAAGAAATTTAAAAAAAAATTAGTTGCAAGATATTTTGAATGAATAAATAATGCACCAAAAGATGATCAAAATTTTATAGCTTTTAAAATTCTTTAACAGGCTTCACACTAATGTATTGTAAAAATTGAAATTAAATTTGTATAAATTATTTTACCAGTCAGCATCAGTAACAATCTGCCATAATTCAACTATAATTATATGAACTCCAAAGGGATGATCAGCACACACATCTCTGAAGGTTAAAAACTGATCATTTGAGACATTTTCTGTATGATAGAATTCAATAGACATTTCTTGTAATTTCTTTAAAATTAAAGCTTTGCATTCATGCCTTCGTTGGAGCTCATATTTCCAATCAGTGGTAATAGGATCATATAATGATACAGATGAAGGATATCTAAAACAAATGAAACAACATGAATATAAGAATTCTAGAATGCTTAAATGAAAACAGAAGTCTTACTAATACAGTAAAAATATATTGTCCATAAGAAAGTTACAAATATACTTCAGAGTTAAGCCGTCAATAATATGCAATTGAAAACCAACTACAAAACACAGATTTTGAGATTTATCTATTCTTGGAAAGCATTAAAGAAAAACTTTAATGCAGCATTATTCCAAAATCAATTATTGCATTATAAACAGTCTTTTAGGGAGTTGGTTCAATTTTGCATACACAACACAAAAAATTATCATTCGGGTCAAAATCCCAACACAGGATTTAATCAAGAATACATATTAATCATGCAATGCCTATTAGACATAAGCTCTTTTATCTACAAAATTGTCTTCATTGTTTTAAATCCAAGTCTGTATTCCCCACATAAATCAAACTGACAAATTTAGAAAAGGGCTCATTATAAAAAGAATATTAAATCTTTTAGTACTTATACAGGACAAATTTCTTCTTTTATTTAGTTTTCTCCTTAGACCAAACCTTGAAGAATCATGACATTTTGCAAATGATTCTCTAAAAGAGTTGACTTTGGTTTTGATTCATGTTTATTGACATTGGATCCTCTTAGAATTCTGGAAGAGTTATACATCTCATTTTGATGCAAAATGAACAAAACCAAAGAGTCATGCTTCAAAATTAAGATAAAGCTTTAAAGATGCGTTTTTAGAGATTCTGCTTACTAAGAGTCTTATTTGTAAACTTTTTATCAATATTAAGTTAAAATAGCTGTTTGAAAACAAGACAATTAGAATAGCTGGTAAGTAAAGCTGACAAAGAAGTCAGTCTACATAAGTGATGGCTATAATACATGCTGGTAGAATTTTTAACAAATGTGTTACTGCTGAATTACATTTAGGTGAATGCCTGAAATGTTTCGACAGTACTAATAATTTTCAAGTCACCAAGTATATTGCCTTCGACTTTAATCGAAATATTTAATAATATCTAAAAATAAATAAAATTTACAGCTATTCAAACAGAGTGGCACATATAATTTTTCTTTTTCAGCTTATGATTAGTACTGTCTATCTATCATCCTGCTTTTTTAAGTTACAATCAGAGAACTCAAAGGAATGCTCAAATGAGACATTAAGGCGAATTTCAAATTATTAAAAAATCATGTAGAATTCAAACAGTTTCTTTTTTGCAACAAATGTATGACAATATATTTTTAGATATAAAAGCCAAAAAGAAAAAATGAAAGGGAAGAAATTTTCTTACAAAAAACATAAAGGTTTAAAGTCTAAGAAAAGTCTGAGATTCTAGTGAAAATTTTACAATCATAAGTATTCCATGTAATGAAAACTTCTGACAATTGATCATCCTGGAATGTAGCAAGATAATGCATCCTACAGAATATTTCTGAAACAATACTAATGAGTGAATCTATTTGTACAACAAAAAAAAAAAGCATTTTATATAATTCCCACAAACCATGAAGCTAATGTTTTATTGTGTGTAGTAATTAAAACTGATGGAAACTTGCACAGTGTAATCCTGTAACTTTTAAACCTACACAGTGCAGTAATGCATATTTGGACCCCTTAGATTTTTTACCCTTTTACCTAATTTAAAGTTTAATATTTAGTAAATAAAATAATTTAATCTTTATATTTTTACTTGAAACTGTCAAGTATCTCATCTATTTGATATTAATTAAAAATTGAAATTCAAAATTCATTTGTCAATAATTTTTCCTGTATTCCAGACCTACAATTTATAAAGATTTATTGAATCTCATTTATTAGTATATCCATCTATAAAAACCATCTATTTTGTTTTGTTTCCAGTAAAAATATCTATGATTACAGGAAAATAATTTATTAATTGAAACCATTGTAAATGCAATGTTGTAGTTGGCAAAAGAAAAAGGTAGAAAACAAGAGTTCAAGCTGTGACATAGTCATTGGAATTAGCAGGATTGAATAATTATAAACTTATTCTATTAAATCCATCCATATGCATGCTATGATGTTTTTAAATATGGATATAATCATTATTGTTTTTAAGAAGCCGTTGTTTTTTTTTTTTTTTAAATTAAGCTTTAAAACTAAGATTCATGACTCCAAACAGAGCAGACAAGAATAATACTGGGTTCACATGAAATTTTCACAGCTTCTTTTCAAGATTTCACCATATTTCAGATTCTTCAAAATTTATAATTAAAAATTGTTGAAAAACCATTAGATTTAATAAATTTTATTCAAATGTAATGATAATAAAAATTATTTTAATATTTATTATTATTAATTAATTGTTTATTTTCTAATTTATAATTCTGGGCTTGAGAAAAATTTCTCCACTTGAAAAGACATTATGAATGGAAAAAGTTTAGACCCTTATTCTAATGACACTGGAATTCAGAACAGGATCTGCTCAAAAAACAGTACCTCTCTTCAATTAAAGGCAGTAGTTGAAGAAACTGCAAATGTAACAGTACATATACACAGCATGAGGAAAATGATACTCCAAAAAAAAGCAGTGCCTGCGATTTTTCCCTCTTTAAATAGCATGTCCCCCTAGAGTATCTTCCTCTTCAAAGATTGTTTCTTATAGTTTTAGTAGCCTCAACAATGATTCAATTTAATTGTGATAAGATTGACAGCAATAGAAAAAAAAATTCTGTTACATTGTTAATAATTGATTTAAATATTACCAGTAAATACATTAGTGATTAAATTTATACACTGCAAAAATTGAGAGTGCTACAATATACGAGCCTTCTTCGATTAAAATTGTAATAAATCAAATTAAAAGCATTTGCATCACAACAAAAAACTTCAACACGATTTTTATTTATTTTCTCATAATTTAATTATTCCTCTTTGGAAATATTCAAAGAATTTTAAAATAATTATCCGTGAAATATGGCTTATTCGCTGAAAATGTAAAGATCATATGAAGAGAAAAACCATGTATTACGTTATAGCAAACTTCCTTCGCCATAATTTGTTACTTCTTGCTACAATGTTCAAAGTTTGAGAAACGCAGCTTAATCTGCATAAATCTATAAATGACAAAATATCACAACACAAAATCTTCTCTATTATTTCAGAAGGCAAGTTCTCAAAACCAACGGAATTCTCATTCATTATTTAAAACACAAAGTCTCAGGAAAAAATTAAATGCTTCAAATGTTTTGCTGTTAATATATTTAAACGAAACTAATTCCTTAAAACATAATAAACTAACGAAAATTTCCACAAATCACAAGAACTGATAGCGAACTAGTAAATAAACAAACGCATACGCAATAACAAATCTACCTGTTCGCTTTAACCGCAACCGCATTCATCAGGATACATTTTTTTTTTTTTTTTTTGTCTGACGAACTAGAGCTGAAAGGCAGCTGCGAGAAAATCATAAATTAAGTTGAATAAAAAAACTCTAAAGTATTGTTCATAGAAATGAAACAAGCTCTAAAATTCAAAATTAAACTCCTAAGCTAGTAAATTAACTGGAATAATTTTGCCCTTTAAAGATTATGCAAATATGTTTTCTTCGAACAGGCGTTGATCCACTAAACTTCGTAGAATCATCTACTATTTTGAAGAAATTTACCATTTCTTTGCCGGTGTTTTGTAAGTTTTTGTCCTTTTCTTGAAACATAAATATATTTGGTACACATATTTCATAATGAAGCTAGTGAGATTTTTAATGAAACTAAGTCATGAGACTGTGACCATAGAATTAAAGAATGGTACTCAAGTATCTGGTACCATCACCGGCGTGGATGTCGCTATGAATACGCATTTGAGGTCTGTAAAGCTAACAGTGAAAAACAGAGACCCTGTTCAGCTAGAAACCATCAGCATTCGAGGAAACAATATCCGTTATTATATTCTTCCCGACAGTCTTCCATTGGAAACTCTGCTGGTAGATGACACACCAAAAGCCAAAGCTAAGAAGAAAGAAACTGCTGTCGGACGAGGTAGAGGCCGTGGTCGTGGAAGAGCCCGTGGTCGCGGTAGAGGCAGAGGAAGAAGATAAATTATGTCGTTTTCTGTGCTTTTATCATTATCATTTTGTTCGAGTACTCTTCATATATAATTACAACATATGCATACAACCAGTAAAAATGTTCACTATGCAACTGGAAACTGTGTCATCACTGTATCAGTACATGCAGTTTTATGATAATTTTGAAATCTGTTAAAGAAAGAAAAAAAAAATCTCCTGTTTTACATATGTTACAATTTTTTTGTATATGAAGAACAAAGCTGTTTCATTGCTAAACAAGTCCTCAATATGTTTAATTAAAATTTGGTAGTTAAATTTGTGTTGTGTATGAAATTATTTAAAAAAAATTATCTCTCAGTTTAAAAGATATATTTGCAAACCTTACATTTGGAATGTTAATGAGTTATGTATTTACTTTATTCATCATTGTTAACTTAAGGGGTTGCTTTTATTGCTGCAAGATTTTGAAGCACATGCAGCTGTTAAACCTCATATGAATATTAGCAAATCTTTAATACCACTGAGAAAAACAATCTTATGATGTAATGTTTCTTTTACATTAAGTTTTGTTTTCAAACAATATTTGTTTAAATTTAGTTTCTCAAATGCAGTAATGGTTCATCATTTTATTGTGTTGTGTATTAAATGCTGTACATTTCATGGCTGGTATTATTATGGATCAATAAATGCCACATTTCTAGAAATTGGAATGCTTTTAGTTCATATTTATAGATCATTCTTTATTGTGTACGTAAATAGATCTGCAGCTTAAAAATTTTCAGAAACATATTTAATTTTAAAACATCTTTTCATATGACTTAAGCTATATTTTCTGCGGAAATCTGATTCAAAATAATTAGGTTTTTTTCACAAATGTTAGCTTTATTTTTTAAGTAAGGAATTGAGGTAAATGACGAAAAAGGATTTTCTCCTGCTTTCTTAGTTGATAGTATTGGTAACAATTGTGTTCTTTGTTTTAATATGTTAAGTGCACCTACTTAATATTTATTTCCTTTTCAGTCCAAGCAGATCTATGAGTACTAAAGAAAGGTAAATTAACTTTGACAAAAAGAGGCTGAAAGAGAAAACAATTTATAAGCCATCATATTTTATTAGTGTTGGAGGCATCTCACTATACCTATGTTGTAAACCTATAATTAAAGCTTGCTGGAATTCTACAATATGTCATATGGGCTATCTATTTGTTTGTATAGTTTAGCTTTTATCTTCATAAAAAGTAAATTGGTATACTGACAATTAATGTACAAAATAAAATTCATAATCATTTGGATAATAACTAGGATATAGGATTGTAAAACAATTTTAATTTCTTGGGAAAAAGTTGAAATACAATCCAGAGTCCATTTTTGATCAACTGATGAAATATCAAATTCAGAAGCTTAAATCTCATTGGTTGAATATTATTACTGTATAAGTGATCAGTATTTAAATTAATACAAAGTAATGTTGCATAACATTTAACCCTTTGTTAGTCGTGTGGGGTACAGGTGTCTCCCGTTAGTTTACAAAATGTTTGCTATTGTTTAAATTCCATTCGTTTTTAGAAATCAAACTTTCAGTACCTGTCCTTGAAATACTCAGGAACAATATGGCACAGTCATTCAAGTTCTAAAAGTCTAACTAGAGATAAAGAAGACTCATGGGGGGAGGGGGCAGGTGTACTCTGCATTCCTAAACAGGCAGCAGGAATTTGCAGTTCAGATCGTCTTTTTGCTGGTTCTGTATTAATACTTACTCTCTTAATGACTTATTATGATTCCTGTGTGAAATTCTGGCACTTATCTTCGTTCAATTTTTAAAATATTTATTGAATTTCATTCTAAAAATATAGTAGAATTAGCTTAACCGTAGATAACTGGTTTTCTAGCTTTGAATTTGCCAAAAAGCATTAAACAGAGATCTAAACTAATTTGTCAATGCAATTAATGTAAATAAGTGGGAATTATTCGAAGAATTTTTACCATACGAGAAGTAAAGTCTTGAATATTTGGCTACACTTCTTGTGTTATAATTATTTAGAATGAACTTTTCAGTTTCTATTGATACCATTACAGCACCCGTACTGGTTGAATGGACATGATAACAGGTGATAACCAAAAAACCCCTGAAATTGTTGCATTTTATTACTTGACAAAAGGAGTTTTTATTCTAGATCAGCTATGCTGGGAAAATGGTGTCATAAGAAATACTTGTCATTGGGTTATGGTTCTTTCTTCCAATCTTTAAAACAAGTCTACTATTAACACTTTTGTAATTTTGAAACATAATATTGATAAGGATATGAAATGATGCCATCAAAAATTTCATTTTCATACTTATTATACTTCAAATTTTGCCCAATGCCTGTCTACAGATGGAATTAAAAAGAACAGAAAATCTTATGTTAGGAATCAATGATACAGGACCAAAAGCAACATAATCAATGGAGTAATAAAGGTAAATGCAAATATTGTGAAAGAAATGGGGAGAAAACTACCCAAAAATTTAGTAAAAAATGCTGTAGTAAGCATTTGAAAGAAGTATATGTAAAATGTTGTAATTTTTCATAGTATTTTTGTAATCTCTAAGAATATTCAAAAGTCATCTAAAATTATTTTTGAATTCTTGGATGTTTATTCTTTAATTTGCAGCTGATATATCTTTTCTCTGAAAAAAACGAGAAAATGGGGGACATATGTACCCTGTTCGTAACAAAATTTTGCGTGCCTAACAAAGGGTTAAAAAGGAAAATGGTTGTTTGCTGGTACATTATTCTTCAAATAATATTCATATACTTGCTGTCTATAAAATGTATATTCTAATAGAGTAGTAATAGTATAAAATAAATACAATGCATGTTTTCTCCAAATTTCAGATTATTAAATTTGTTACTTTGAGGTTTTCTATATCTCATAAGGGACATTTGATGCTTTTGATTTCCATTTAGGCTGCTTTTAATATGCTGGGTTCAGTTTCATTGGACTCCAATTCCTCAAGAAAATATATTTATTGAAGTGTTCAGTGATGAAATTTGCCTCTCCTTGCTTTAGTTGACGTCGTTGTAATAAGTTATTGGGAGCATATCGTATAGTTCCAGTTTCCACCATAAAATTCAAGCCACGACTGGATTCCACAATTTAAAAAAAAGTCTTATCTGTATTAGAAAATTAAATTGTATTAGCATCCAAAGCATTAATTTTATGTTTTCCGTTTTAAAATTAAGCTTAACGTAACTTGCATAATTAATTTGTTATAGAAAAAAATACTGCAAGATGCTTTTTGATCAGTAACAAGAAGCATAGAAAATTGGCCATGGGATATGATTTACTTTGTCTTAAAATTCGAGTTGGCCTCTCAGTTCTATTATTTGTATTGTCTTCAAAAGTTGGCATTATATTCCATTATTAACCTACACTTAAAAGATATATTTATGTTTTTATTTGATATCTTGCATACCAGCATGCAATAAATTCTTAAAATATTGTTATATACTTTTTTTTAATCTTAGTTTTTAATGGAAAAGTAAATCAAATTCTTTTTAACTGCTTTATTATATGAATTTTTAATTTTCACAACACTGCCCCCCCCCTTAAAACTAAATTTCATTCTTGTCTTTGTCTAACAATAAAAACCTGACAGAGCTAGGTTTATATTTTCTTGGAAAATTAAAATGTTTGTTCATCTTTTTAATCATCTGGGTGAATTTAAACTCTCTGTATCACTCTTAACGGATGGTGGTGGTGGGGAGAATGCCTCAAGCAGCAGTAATGTGCGCCATTCATTGGTGGGGAAACGAGGGAATTGGTTTGCATTTTTTTTTCTTTCCCATTGTAGAATGGTAGAAACTGAATATATGCAATTTGAAATGCCTTTTATGCAATTAAGGTAAGTAAGTCCTCATACCAGTTTTTATTTGTCTACGTCATTGTGTTTAGGAGTTATCATGTTCATATTCATGCAAATATGCAGACAGTTGACACTTGATGGATTTGGTCCAAAATTTGATATGGACCTATATTCTTGATTAAACTGTGTACCAAATTTTTTCTAGATATTTAAGTTTTTGAATTATCATGTTCACATTCATTGCATGAAATTAGGGGATATACTATAGCAGGAGAAAAAATGCTGATTCAAACATTAATTAAAATTATAACTTTATTAATTTGTCTATGACATGTAAAATTGCACTTCCTTATTATTTTCATAGACATTATTTATGTGCATAAAAAAATGATACATTATCTCTAAAAAATTTAAAAGGCTTTTATGTATCCGAAATGTTATAAATTAACTTTTCTGGCTTTTATTGAAGCAAAAGTGCTTATAATTACAATACTTTAGTGCTAAATAGTTTGTACATGTGCTAAACATGAGAATTACAAAAAAAAAAAAAAATGACTGCTGTATTTACATATTTAAATAATTATTTTAGGCTGAGTATTGGTAGTTTAATGATTTGTTAGTCAAAGCAAATTTTAATGTGTTAACAGTAAAATTAATTGGTGACAATACCGTAACTCAGCAAGGAAAGAAAACACTTCACATTACGGCAGGAATTGAATTTCTCCTCTTTATGTATTTGTTCTCACTAATTATTAAAGAAATCGCTTTCATTTATCTTGATTTCAACATCAATACAGACTGATAATTTTTACCACCAATTGCAAAACTTTATGTGGTATTTTTGGGGGGTTGTTTGTTTGCATTTGGCAGAACAACTGAACTGCATCTAGATTTTACAACATAAAATTTAAAATAAACACTATCGCATTTTCATTACACAAATACTCAGTACTAAATACAATGTAAAGATAGTGAACTTGTGTCTTATAAAGTTGCTGGAGTGCTTTTACACTATGCAAAAATGGAGGTATATTTTTCCATTCTTCATTCTTTGCTGAATGCTGATTGAAAATAGGAATGACAATTACCACCAACTTCTGAAGAAACTGATATCCATCCAGTCAGTATGAATCGGGCATACTGTGAGAAACCATTGGAAACCTTGTGGTGATAACTGATTCCTAACTATGTTCCCTAATCTAGCACCTCACTGAGACACAAATTTGTGTCTTGGTGGAGTGGGAGTTCTAAACGAGCTTTTAATTCTGTGTTTAAGGTTTTCGTCAGGAAATCTCTGAAACATAATATTTATTTTGTCGCAGCTTGAGGTTTCCGGGTTGTAAAAATGACTGTATCCTTAGTATTTTCCCACACTTTGTTGAAACCATTTCAATTTTTAAGAATCTTGGGATTAAGAGCTACAAAAAGCCTACTTTTTGTTTCATTACAACCAATTGATTCAATAAAACTGATGATTGAGATGCATGTTCTATTTTAGGGTTTCCTCCATCTAATAAAATAAGAAAACTGAGTTTAGTGAAAAGAGTTAGTGCTTTGAAATATATATATATATATACAAGGATGGATCCAAAAAAAAAAGGTTGCAAGTTTAGTAAAAATTATTAATACTAGATAGAAAATACAAAAGGGAATTAAGGGCATATTGCTGATCACTTTTCCACATAATCACCAAATCTATTTAGGCATTTATCTCAATGCAGGACCAACTTGTTTAACTCGGCTTGGTAGAAATTGCGCCCCTGGCAACTGTTTTCACATCAAAGTCAATTGAAGAGAACCTTGTTCCAGATGAGTGTTCCTTTGATTTCGGGAAAAAGGAAATAGTCGCTGGGCTATCGTGAAGCCTTCCGACACAAACGCCCTAGCATGCTGAGTGATGGAGTCGTCCTTCTGCATGACAATACCCATACTGCTCGCAAAAAAAGCCCTAAAGTTAAAGTGGGAGCCCCCCCCATATAGCCCAAATTTGGCACTTAATCTGATTTCCAAACACTTATCTAGAACAAGATTCTCTTCAAACAGTGATGTGGAAAGAGAACGCGTTGGTCCTGCATTTAAATAAATGCCTAAATATATTTGGTGATCGGCAAGTGTGCCTCTTAATTCCCTTAATTTGTACTTTCTGTCTATTGTTAATAAAAATTTTTTTATTACTCTTGTAACATTTTTTTTTTATCCATCCTCGTAAACACAATTTGGAAACATCCAGAGTTGTCGTTTGATCAATATATTTCCACTCCATCGACCACTGATGAAGCCTCTTCTCTTAATGTTGAATATGAAGATTTGATTAAAAAATTAAAATAAAAATTCAAAGTGTCTGATAGAGAAACCAAAGCGAAAATGCTCAGCCTTACTAATTCATGAAGTAGCAAGAAAGTGAGTGAAGAGTTAAATGTTTCTGAACATTTAGTTTGATTAGCTAAAGAAGTTTTCAAAATATCAAATTACAAAACCTCATTAAACATCAAAGCATGCACAAGTTACTTCATATATATATATAAAAGTAAGCTTAAATGTAATTAGCAATATTAGTTGGTTATGTAATAGTTTAGTTCATTAACAAAAATAATATATACTCAAATTAACGCACCATCATTTGAGTCGCTCAGAAGTCAATGAGGATAAGTCAAGGAAAAAAAAAATTGAGAAAATTCATGTTTTTTAATACAATAATTTTTTAAAATTTTGAATTATTAATTTGATTAGTGAAAGTATATTAAAGTCTTCTAATGAAGCAACGAGTGAATCTTTTAATAATTAAAAATAATGTTATTAATTCCATCAAAATTTACAAAAACCAGAAGACATAAAAAGATGGACTTATCGGCTTTGGCTTCTGAACGACTCATTTCATGCTAAAAATGTGCTTCTTTGTGTGATTTTTAAGGTCCTGTAACTTGACAAGTAGATAAATCTCAAAGATGAAATTTATATAGCGGTATAACACCCAATAGAAAGTTTAGCTATAAAATGCAATTAATTTTAACCAGAAAAAGGTGAATGAAATTTTTAAAAAAAGCAAGATATAGATTAGCTAATGCGAAGGGACATGCAACTACAGCAAAATCGAGAAGATGAAGGATCAACTACTCTTTTTACCACTCCAAACTGGCGCCAAGAATGAAATAAAAATCCTACTTCTGTCGAATTCCTCCTATTCGAAATGGATCTTCCCTGGCATAACCAGTTGCTATGGCGACAGCCGTAAACTAGACATTTTGGCAGCCACAGTTCTCGTGGCGGACAGATGGTACATTTAGGTAGTTACATATCCCACGAGAATTAAGATGGAGAATATATTCCTTCTTGGGGTGATATGCCTTTGAAAATTTGTCATTTTTGATGTCAAATTTGAAGGTGGATTTTCACTATCATGGATATATATTTCATTACATATATACTGGACATAATGAAGGTTGTTTCTTTCTGAATAAACTGGTTTTGTTTCATCAACCTGGGGTTCACCCTTCCAAAAAAAATCAGAACATCTTGTAACACGAAAGAAATGGAAATCAAGATCATACAGAGATAGCCAAAAAAAG
The DNA here is from genome assembly GCA_013235015.1 of Araneus ventricosus. NCBI lineage: Eukaryota > Metazoa > Arthropoda > Arachnida > Araneae > Araneidae > Araneus > Araneus ventricosus. Next base: position 47,707 of record BGPR01001575.1, read on the forward strand.
AAAGAAAAATAAACTCGGAGTGAATCAAATACAACTAAAAACAAAACAAGGAATCCATTCTAGGAAAATATTATATTCTCAGACAGGAAACTTGTTTTGCCACAATTTACTATAATAATTTTATTAAAATAGTTTAGAGGAATTTTGTTTTCATCTAAAAGTTGCTTAAGATTAGATTTTAGCACTTTATATTTTTAATAAGTGATTTGAGATTGAAAAACTACTTAAAAACTGTAGCTACTTTTATTCTATTTGAATTTGCAAATCAGTATAATTTAATCTTTGCATCATGTCCTCTGTAGCTGCAATGCAATTTGTTCACAGTGACATAGTCATTGAAGGGTGATTATAAGTGTGCCCACAAAATATAGTAATTTCCCATTTATAGTTACTATCAACAATAAACAGGATGAGAATTTTATCTATGTTAGTTAACAAACATATGAATACAATAACAAATATATGGTACATCTAATTAAAAAAATTGATCAGTTGATTTTTTAAACTGCTACCCAGGTAAAAAGGTTTTAAATAGATTTAAATAAAAATTTTTACATTTTAATTCCTGCTAATAAAAAAAATCCATAGCTTGTCTGGTTAAATATACCATACCATATATCAGCTCATTTCTTTAAAAATTGGGCTACCGAAAAAAAGAAAAAAAAACCTGTGTATAGATGAATGAAAACCATTCCTTTTTGCAGGCCTCAAAGATACTCCCATGGAAAAAATATATAATTAAATGTAAATTTGTGGTATCTGTAAATAAGTTCTTTAAAGAAAGCTGAAGCCTAAAATTCTTTGAAGTATTCTTTTATAGAATTAATGAGGTTAACTGATTTCTTTTTTCATTTAAAACTTGAATATGAATATAAAAAAGAACTCTTATTTGATGGGTTAAAGAAACAAAAAAATGTCCTATACTTCTAAAAGCACATTAAAAATTTGAAATAAAATCTAAAATTTATATTTACTTTTTTAAAAATGAAAAGGTATCTTACATTGCTAAATATTTTATAAGAATTGCTAAGTGAACTAAAAGCAATTCTTTACAGGCAGAGTTTTAGAAGTTAAAGGGAAAGCCTCCCTCTAGAAAAGCATAGCAGACAGATAAGATTCATGTGCTCAATTATTTAACCTGACATTAAAAAACAATTTATACTTGGTTAGTTTCTGTCACTTCATATAGACAAAACAATCAAATTATAGATTACTTTATATTTTAATAATTTATTTAAAATAAGACTATGTACAAAAGATTCAAACATATGAATATAATCAAACTAAAATAAATATTACAAGGGATTCTAAAATAAAAAAAAATTGACTTGTATAACATATTCTCTAAATTTAATACAGGGAAAAATTTTCATGTATATATTCTTTTAAATTTCTAGAATATTTCTCACAAAGTAATCTCAACGGTTTTCAGATTTAAATTTTCCTTTAGTCAGAATTAGTTTCAATGAAATTATATAACTATCACAGATAAAGAGATCATACATAACTAGAATGCTACAAAGATGCCTTTTAAATGTTTTGAAATATACATGGACGCATTAATAAAAAAATTAGTTGAAAAAAATAAAAAATACGGCCATATTCTAACCAGTAAAATGGTATTCAAATCCAATGTTTTCAGTAATATTCATTGAAAAAACAATTGGTAAATTCATATTCAGTAGGCAGTAAATATGTCCTTTGAACAGCATAATATCACCAATCATCCTGAGGCATAACAAATGTGTCATTGTCTTTCTTCAATATAGTAAGCTTTGGTCCAAAGTAACTTATCACATAATGAGATCCATCTGCAGGACCAACAACCTGAAAAAAATGAAAATTAAAAGTTTTAAAATAAGGTTTATCTTCGATAGTAAGATATTTTCTTTATAAGCAGACATGCAATACTACAGATGTTTATATTGAAATTCAATACACTTTCATACCTGCAAGGCTATTAAAATGATATCAATTAGCTGTCCAAGGAACATGAATCCAAGTGTGCATAATTTTGCAAGCCCTAAAAAAAAATAGGGTATTTCAGATGCATAATATATATGTGTAAAACAATAGTATAACTTTACAAATTTTAAATGCAATTTAAGACAAATAGTTTATGAAATGAAGTCAATAATACATATTATAGAATACTAGCAGTACACACACGGCGTTGCCCATGGAATCAGGACTTCAACAAAATGAAAAGGGGGAAAAAAATGCCCACAATGACACGAAAAAGTTTTGAAAACAAAATCAAAACAGAAGATACACATTATTGATTTTGCCACTTATTTTTCTTTGCGATAATGACATTTAAGCTGTAGGAAAACAGTACAGAGTACGTTAATCTAAAACAATATTAAAAAATTGCAACGTGAAAATCATTATTAAACAGCAAACAAAATGCGCAACATAAACAACATGTTTTTTTTAACAAACTTTTATGCTTGATTATCAATAAGTACATAAAACAAACAAATCAAAACTATGAAAAATATCATTGAAAACGCGATCCTTCCATCTAGATTACAAAATGGTCTATCATGAGCTTGAAGTATAAGCGAAATTTATCATAATATAACACACGGACGCTCACAAATTAAAAATAACGAAAAGGAGAAAAAAAATCCTTTAAACGGTGTAATAGCTCATTCAGACTAAAGCAATAAAAGTAATTCGTCGTATTCCTTATTATATCTATCCTCGTTCATGGCAGGATGCCAAATAAAGCCAACGTTCTAATTTTTTCCGGCAGATGGTGCACATTTCGATGGAACGGGATTTCCGTAAAATAACACCTTCGGAAAAAAACATCTCTGACCCCCATCAACTAAAAAATTAATTAAAAATCGACTTAAAATGGTATTTTAACCGTTCTTGTTTTAAATGGAGCAGAAACGTTTTATTTATTAGCTCAAAACATTTCAAAAAGATAACAAAATTAGAACTTGAGATGGAGTCATTAGATTTTGAAATCTTAAAATTTCAATTGAAAACTGACTATTATTTAAAAATTTCTCAAAATTCAGTAAATTACGTTAGAAATTCAAAACTAACTTCATTAGAATGGAAATCGCCTGCTCTTACCGATGGTGTATATATTTTTGTCATAAACTTATTCGAAACTATTCTATTGAGAAATTAGTGCGAAAAATCAACCAAAACATTAAATAAAAAATTTTCTAGATTAAATTTTAAAATTTCGGCTTCGAGGTGCATTCAGTCACCATTACGACTACCTGTGTGCTAAATTTCAAGGTTGTAAGTGCGATAGATTCGTCTGGACATCGCACGCAGACGCACACACACAAACATTGCCTTTTATAAGTATAGATTTTAGGGGCTTTATTTCAAAATGTGGTGTTATTTAATAGATAAAATATTCTGAGAAGTTTTCTAATGAATTATTATATAAAAAGATATTGTAAGCAATGACTGATTAAAAATTGTGCCAGGTAATCTAATATAAATATTATAATCATTAACTAGCAGCACATTCGTGCTTCGCATTGGCCCTGCCACCTTGCAGCTCGCATCAAAACCACAGTTCAGTCAGTCTGTTCAATTTTAATGAATTTTAAATCTCTCTCTATATAAAAGAGCATTTTTTTTATAGTATTGAATGTGTTTTTTTTTTTTTTTTTTTGTTCTTTATGCACGCAACATTCTGATTGGTTAGCAAAGTGACGAAAGCAGTGCAGTTAGTGAGGCCTGGGACTCAGTCAAAGGTTTTTTCCCATAGATAATGTTCTTGAACTTTTGAACGTAACCATATACATGATGGTTTTTCTCCTTTAGATACATTTTATAGCATTTCATGAGATTATAAAAACACAAGACACAAATTGATATTTATTTCTATGTTTTTAAAATTGAGAAATGAAATAATTTTTACAAAAATATGTTAGCAAAGACTTCAAAATAATTTGAATAATTATGTTTACAATAATTCATGCTTATATCAATATGAAAGAATCATTACTGACAATGCATCAGTCATGAAAATAATAATTTAATTAATATTTTAAAAATTTTTAATGATCTTTTAATCTTGACTAATATTTCTAAATATTTTCTTGCACCAACTTCAAATTGATCCTTTTTATAATGTGACAACAATGCTTCGCTTTCTAATTATAGATTTTAAATTTCACTTTAATTTCATAATCATTATAATTCAGTTTTTTTCCCCTTTTAGACATTTTGACTATGATAAAATGAAAAGAAACTTTTACTCTTCACACAAATTATTATTTACAAAATTCTGGCAGTTATTTATTTTTAAATGATATTTTTAATATTTTCTTGATACTACTTTTTGAAATTTAGTTAGTTTTTCAGGTTATTTTGTTTAGTTTTTCAAAGCATCATATTATTCATCTTTCATTTAATGTTTAATGATGTAGTTATTTTCAACTTTTGCCACTTGTTACTTTTCTGCGGCTAAAGTTGGGCATGCATTGACATTTAGATCAAAACACTTTATATTAAAACGCCTTATTTTGAAAGCAGGTATAGGAAAAAGAATCCCTTTTTGCATAAATTTCAATTTTCATTTTATTCAATCTTATCAAATAACTAAGGTGAAATTTTAAATACTTACGCTTTCCAAATTAATAGTTTAACAGCTTGGGTGAACAGACTAGTTGCCAAAAGCAGCAAGTTGTATATATTACAAAAAAGTAGAATAACAGTTGCAAATTAATTGTATAAAATTGTATAGTATTTGTATTAATGAAGTAGTATTTACATAATTAAATTTTAAAAAATGGTGGAAAAATTCCAATAGACACAAAATAAAATATGCTTTGGTTTTGAGATTCGACCTTGCAGACTCGTTAGAGGTTCGTGGGGAGTGACAAACTGTGCACCAACTCGTTGCATTGCGAAGTGAGAATCCCTTTATATTCACCGGAAATCCATGAAGATTTTAAGCGCTGCAAACCGTTCACCTGGTGCTTCTGTCCAGCACTAACTTGGACTTCCAACTTGCTAACCAGATACTCACAAACAGCTCACCTTGCAAGTGTATACGCACCTTAAGCATACCTAAAGAAATTTGATCAATCTACCTGGAAAACAGTGAAAATGACACAAAGATATAATACATACCAATAGCAGGATATCCTAGATAAAACCTATCTATTCCAAACATGCCCAGAAAGAGAGATAATAATAATGCTGTTTCATATGAATAACCATTTCTAAAATTTAAGAGAAAAGTATATAATTACTTATTAAAATTTTTAACAACATTATAACTAATTTAATGCTGGCTATACACAAGATAATTTCATTCTGCATTTTATGATATAGCTTTAAAAACATATAGATATTTTATAGTAAAAAAACCCTAACATTATCAGAAATAGTAAAATATTTTAAGCAGCATGTTTTAAAAAAAGTATTTTCAAAAAGCTTTTCCTGAAACAGAACTTACGTGTATTCACATTTTATATCTTTTTCAAATGTTGTTTCATTTATTGACGTTCCTTCTTTGCATATTATTCCAGGTATAGTATTGCAGAAAACTATAAATAAAATTAATGTAATAATATTATTAGTATATTTTATATAAAAGAAATTTTCTGCAAAAGATTGCATTTTTTTATATTATATACTAGCATCTTTGGTAACCACCTCGTTCGTCAGAAATACTGATTGTGTTTAATTTCAATTGAATTTCTTATACATAATTTGATTATTCATGGTTCTCTTTAAAAGTATTTTTAAACTTCAAATTGTGATAGACATTTAAGACATGTTATTAAAGTAGTTCTGCACTTATTCTCTGCATTGTATACATGAACATACCTCATTGCATTCAAGTCACATGACATAATTCCACATCATCTAAAATCTAATTGCATATTGTCAGTGCCAGCTTTATTTTCTTATTCATCATGCAAAGCATGCAGTTATTCCTAACACTAAAATGGTGTAGTGCATTTTACATCCAATAACATGCTAGCCAAATTAAAATATGCTGATAAAAAGAATAGCAATCATAATCATTAAGCTTAACGGATATATTTCCTATTATACTTAATATATTAGAGGGTTTTGTTTACAGATTTCACAAAAAAATTGATAAATACAAAAAAGTAAAAGTCATTATGCTATTACCAAAGAATATGAAAAAGTAAGCAGAATCTTCATTCCTTATCTTTCAAAAATGGAAGAGAAACTAAAATTTTTATTCAAAGAGAAACTAAATATTTATAAATGTAATGTATAATGCAATGTAAACTGTTTGAATTTCATTGCAACAATTAAAAATACCGTTTCAGGTTATGCATAAAATATTTTTAAAAAATGTGTTAAAATCAGGGAAAGAATTGACAACTAAATTGGTATCACTGAAAAGATACTTAAAAAAAAAAATTTAGAGGTGTAACAATTACTTTTGTACAGTAATATTTGTGAAAGTTATTGTAAAAACTGTGCTTAATTTTTAATTAATTAAAATTTTGAAAAAATTGCTCCTAAGTGCACATTCCCACCCTTTAAAATATATCTTTGCCAAAATGGTAGCTCTAGGTTAAATGGTCTGCCCTATAGAGCTTCAACAAAAAAGACACACATTAGCTTTTATTATTAGTAGAGATTTTATGAATATTGGTTGAATTTTTTCTTTTTATCTACTTTTTTTAAAGGTATTAATGTTTTAATTTTTTAGCAAATATTTTTAATTTATATAACATGCAATAGTTAGAAATTGCAGGTAAACAATCTCTAACCTTTATACCCAGTGGCAGAAACACCGCGACGCTGCGTCGTACGTCGCAGATTTTGGGCAGTGTCTGCAGACTATTTTGTAATAAAGTTTATCATGTGCTCATAAAATAAATCCCATCATGAAAAATATCAAAATTATTAATCACTCTTTCTAAAGAACTTAGCAATTATTATAAAACTCACATTGCTAAAATATGCAATCTTCTCGCCCTCGCGCAATCTTTGCCCCCTCCTCTTTTTTCCCTATGCCGAATGGGCTTCCCTAGCTGACCGCGATTTGACCTTGAAGTACGCTAACTGCCTCATATCGGTATTGGTCACGGCTAATGTTTTCTACACGTTTCATTCCGATACGTTTCTGGCACAGAACCTTTGGTTTCTGGAAAAAACACATGGTTTTTACTTTGAGATGGCTGCGTATATAGATAAAATTCGTTGCTTTGATTACGATGCTACATGATTACGAAAAAACTTAAAGCAGCATTATTTACGCCAGCCTGAAAATAAACCTCCGAAGTTTCGATCGATCTCTACGGCTGCAAATCAATCATTTTTAAAAAAAGGGAGCGAAAAAAGAACAAATTCTGAAATTGATAATGACGAGGAACAGAGTTCAAGCCAAGATTGCCCCAATTTTAAACGCTCTAAGCATTAGTTAAGAAATATGGAATTCATTATTATACACACTTTCAAAATGTATCTACATATGTGCAAATGCAAAATTCCATAAAATCAAAAGTTGTATCAAGAATTTTAGAGGAAGACAGCTCTGTTCTTCCTTGTTTTAAATAATAAACAATGATACTATGAAATCTTATATATGTATAATTGCAGAACAATTTATCAATTTATTGCATTTTAAATTAAAAACATACAAGAAAGACATTTTTTGGCATACTTAATTTTTTTTTTACAATAAACAGGAGGCAAAAATTTTTAAATAACATCTAACATATTGAAGAATATTTCATTTATATGAACTAGTGATGTATTGTTTTGAAAATTTCACCAAAACAGAAAGACACCAAGTGCTGTGTTTAAAACGGAAAAGTACCTAAATATAATTTTCTGCATAGGTATTTGTATGGTACGATTAATATTAGTTCTGAAACAACTTGATGTTTCATTATTGTTAATTATCTGCCCAAAGAAAAGATTAATCTTCATATGCTTTCGTTTATTAATTTATACAATTATATTATACAAATAATAAAGATGCTATATGGTTTTTAATTTATGTTTGTCGTATTTTAATAGTTGTAGGTTGATATAAATATTTCAAAAAAAAAGAAAGCAAAATATTTATAGTCGCGCACTATTCTGCAGACTATTTTTAAGAGACCCAACCTCCGTTGCAGACTATTGAAAAGTATTCTGCCACCGGGCCTTTATATTACAATATCAACAAAACATATAAGGCAATTATGTTGTGTCCCCCTTTTTTTAAACAGTTATTCAAAAATTATTAAATTTCTAGAATGATTTTTCTTTTATCCATCCTGGCCACATTTTCAAGAATTTAAGGCAGGTGTCATCAAATGCCATTCAGTTTTCGACTATTGCACTATTCAATCAGGTAATAGGAAACCATAATCATAAGTTATGAGAATCATTTATAGGAATACATTAGTTATCTTTAGAATGAATTTGGGCAAATAAGCACTTGCTTTTACCAACAGTATTGCAGATAACAATATTCTTCTGTGAATATTTTTACTCTTCCTTGAACACTGTAGTTATTTCACAATAATCTGTATTAATTCATGGAATTTCTATAATGAGCTTCATATTCCTGTCATCTTCTACAAGAAGAAAATTTGAGAGCAAAAATCTGATTTTGCAAGATTTTTTCTAAGATATAATTAATTAATTTTACTTACAAGAAAAAACTTATAACTTTTTAAAATTAAAACAGTAATTATTTTGCTAAAATGGAGGTTTTATTTTCTCTATAACCACAATGAATATTTTGTAGCAATAAACTGTACACAACACAAATCAAGGGTCATAAAATACACTTTCTGAAAACTTGGTAACCTTTTAATTCACTTTAAATCAAATTCTAGAAGTTTCGTCTTACTTTAAAAAAAGGATAAATAATTAAAAGATTTTACCTTTGGCAGTATTATTTTTTTGACAAGATTTTGGCTGTTGTGTTTTTGGATCAATATTAGGTGGCATACAGATATATCTAAATAAGTTAAGGACATTCAATAACAGAACGAAAAAAAATTTAGAACCATATTCAACCTACAGAACATTTTTTCAAATTAAAAATGTATCATGCAATATGCATATTTTCAAACTGTCAATGAAGAAAATCATTCCCAAAGTTTAAAATATGCTCTTTTATACTGTTATAAATTAGTGGGATTAATCCATTATGTAAATGGTTGAAGTTCACTCAAATATGATATACATGGTAACAACACTGCATCTAATACAAAATTAATAACTGTAGATAATCTTTCATACCAGTTTCCTACTACAACACCTGTTCTTCTATAAGAACATAAAATATGCAGAGATAGTATAAAGGATAGATCTCAGGACAGGCAAGTTATAAATTGCATTGATTTTATTTTAAACATTTTCAATACTAATGAGAAAAAAAGATGAAGTAGTGAAAAGAAAATAAACAACTAAAAAAACTTCATATAGAGCACTATAATAAATCAGCAGATTTCAAACATAAGACAAAATTATCATATAAAATCTCTAATTGCTTTCATAAGCAATTGCATCTTTAGAATCATCATTAACTATGTAGAATTTCCAAGAGTAGAGCAGGCTTATTTTAAAATGAACCTCACGAATATTAATAATGTGATAGTAAAATGAAATTTTTAAACAGATTTTCTGACTATTGCAAAATAAAATTCTTTGCCAAAGATTCTTTCCTATCTCTATGCACAAAATAATGAGGGCACGATTATTTCAGTCTCTAGTGACAGAAATGAGTATGCAAACTATCTTAACTCATAGGAAATGAAGTAACTAATTAAATAAAAAATTACTATGTAGTCAAATTTTCCAGGGGAAATTGATAAATATTTCTATTGAGATCTAGAAACAGTTAGTAGAGATAGTGCTCTCAATATAAATGTGAATTTGAATATCCCATCAAATTATAGGGATTGGTAAGCTAAGCAAAAAGAGGAAAGAGAATACTTTCTTCACTTAAGATCATCATGAATTATATATAAAATTTCAATTCTGGAAACAATGTTCACCTAAGAATTTATCTCCAAGCATTTATGAAATCAAAAATTTTGAAGTGTATATTTTACTACTTTCATTGTCCAAATATAACACAAATCTCTGAGAATCCACAACTCTAATAATAATGTCATGAAATTCATCTGAAAAGCTACAACTAAATAAAAACTGTAGAATACTTTATAAGGCCATTTTCCGCATTGATGTTAAACCCAACGAAATGCAAGGCAAATATTTGTGCTATATAAATGAAAAATTACTTAATGGTATTTTTACAAACATAAATAAGTAAATATCGATAACACAAAGAAACTATAGTAGAATACAATAAGAAACTCAAAATAAAAAGGCCTTATTTTTCATAGAAATTATAAAATGACTTCTATAAAGGATACTGTCCCATAAGTAGTTTGGAGCAGTTGGCTTCATATTTCGATTCATACGCATATAAACAGAGGATGTTAGGAATGCATACTGAAAATACTAAAACTGAAAACAAATATTTTATTTCCATTACCACCATAGCAAAACAAATTTGAAATGTATGCACACTAGTATTTTCATGAACAAGCTAAAATAAATTTCAAATCATCAACAGAAAATGAGCATGATTCAACTTCTTTCTCTATAATCATCATTCAATTCATTTTTCCACATAACAGAGTCTACACTAAAGCTTGCTTTTTGATTGTTTCGTTTCCAATTTAGAAAAATTCAACCGTATCCAAAAGGTTCTAGGAGCGAACTTCTCAGAATAAAACATTCCACAACCATAGCTTTTGTTTACATTGTGTTTGCTATTACATGAAGCGAAATCTGAGTGTAAAAGCAGTCCTGCATCTTCCTTGTCAACACTTCTGCGCAGTGCGCATGCTTTCTACACAATGACAAATACAAACGAGTTATTAATTTGTGCCACTATATCTACAGAGCGGAAAGCAGCATCGATGATCAATTATGTGTTTAAATTCCTAAACAGGGCATTTCTCAGTTTCTGATTCGCTCATTTATTCGTAAAGCAATAAGAAAACAAAACAAAGAGAAAGAAATAATACAAATTATATGCTAGAAATGGGAAAGTATCGATCCACAAAATTACGTATTTGTTCAATCATATGCATTTCTCTGTACATTTAACTTAACGTCACGTGAACACAATCTCCTCCCCCCAAATGTGCTTCCTGTTCCTTACTGATTTGTTTTGTTTACATCACGATCCGGATTATTTGCCCAGTTTTTAAAGCCAGTTACGAGTTGTTCTAATTCTGAAAGACATTTTGATGTTTACATTGAACAGTTTAACAAATCACTTTTATGAACTCTAAAACGAACCCCGAATTGTTTGTTATTGTATTTTTATGCATAAACTATATGCATTTCATTTTTGAAAAGAAGATACCGACAAAGTAGTATGAATTATGATATCCGGCTTTTTCATCAAATTTCGGGTTTCGTGAGGGTATGTATGAATGTTTCATTGCTAGTTTTCCATAAAACATTGAAAAAGCTGTTTCATTCAGTCTAGTCTCTTGCTATGAAACTTCTGAAACCGAATTTTTAAAGTTTTGTCAAATTATATGGCTATTATATATTTTGAAGAATATTTTCATATTTTTGTCATTAATCAACTTATTTTCTTCCTCGAAGCTTATTTTAGGTGATGTTCAAGAACGATGTTCTGCTAAATGAATGAAATTAAAATTTCTCTTAAAATGTTATATTCGGAAGTCTGTTATTGTAGCAATCTCTAAAATAATGTCTTTGATACTGTGTGTATTAATTTCATTATGGCTGATATAAAGTTTATTTTAGGAAGCTAAGCATTTTTATGATATTAAATTTTTTTGTTTCTAGATTGCTTAAGTCTTTCTTGTGTACCAGATTTTGAGTTTTCTGGATTGTTAGTGGCTTTAAAATGGCTCCATCAAATTCAAATCTAACCTTGCTAATTACAAAATTGGAGGTAATGTTTTTTTCTTCTCTTAAATATTTGTTAAGTTTAGTAGAAAAGCTAAAGCATTGGAAATATATTGATAAAGTTCGCTTATAATTTCTTTTAGGTTTCAGAAAGAAAAATATGTTTTCTGGATTAAAATTACCTAATATAAAGTAGTACTTATATTATTGTTAACTTTTATTATTGTTTTTACTTTAACTATTATTTTATAATAGGGTAGATGCTCCAATTTTGGTCACCTTAAGAGAAAATTTGAAATGGAAATTTCACACTGGATGACTGTTTAAATCATATTAAATCATACTTATACTATTCTTTAGCAAATTTTATTGGCTTTCTACTAGTTATAAAATTTGTCTGAAGAATATTTTAAAGTTATGAATTTTTAAATAAATTAACCCAATTTGCACCAGTTTTGGCCACCTCTATGCACCAGTTTTGGCCACGCTAATATTATATTTTTAACAGACATTTTAATGAATTTTAAGTAAAAATAAATCATTTTTATGCAATATATATTTTAGTACATTATTTTCTGCTATTTTAAATGTGATTTTTTTTTTTATGAATTTATAAAGATATGTAGTAAAATTTACCTAAGCTGATTTTAGCTGCAGATTTCAGTTTTAAAAAAAAGAACAGGAATGCAGAAAAAAATAATTTAATTTGGTTCATAAAATACAAACTATAATTTAATTTGGTTGATAAATACAAATTATATATACTCGGATAATTTTTTTATTGATAAAATATGAAACAAAAAAAATGGGGAGATGAATAAACTTAGACTGCAAAAGCATAGATTTTTTTTTTAAAATCTTACAAATCAAGAATTTGCATTATTATATTCACTAACAATATCCACAAATATGTATTTTTATAATTTTTAATTTGAACATTAATCAAATTCATCAGAATCATTTTTAAAATTAAAGCAATCCATGCATATAAAAGAATATTCCCCATCACTCGAGTCAGGTTCTTCAAGTTGAAATTTTCTAACATAAATTTGAGGTAAATATTCAAAATGGAGATGTTTCTGACATTCCATTTTGCATGGCCTTAACTGCATTACCAACTTTAGATGGTGAGTAGAAATTTTTTTTTTATGGAAATGTTACCTGCCTTCTTATTTCTAATTGGAGCCATTACTATGTTAAATGAAAACTAACAAAACTAAATCAGTTACTTTTCATTTTAGAAACAAAACTAAATTATTTGATTTTATTTCATCCAGATATTCTTAAATTTATGTAATGGCTGAACACACAATAATGAAGTTATGTGGCCAAAACTGGAATATGTAGTGTTCCACTTTTGGCCACCTGCATGGCCAAAACTGGCACATATAGTAAATTAAAGTACCAGTTTTGGCCACCAGCCATTTAATCTTAAAAATAATTAATTTTGATATGAAATCAGAATAAAAAGAAAATTTACCTCATAAACCCTAAGGGTAATCATTTAATTCTGGGAGCTTGATGATGAAAAACTGCAAATACTTGTTCCTTAACAAAAACCTTAATAGTTGTGAGTATACAATACATGATCATGCATTTGATTTTTTTTACAAGTCACATGTTTGAGAAAAATGAACCAATCAGATTGAAAATAGTAAAATAAGGATTGTTTACAATATTGGTATGCTTCTTATTAGTTAATTTGAAATTACTGGTTAATTATTGGAAAAACAGATCCAATGTGGCCAAAACTGGAGCATCTACCCTAGTTAAAATATTATAAAATCAAAAGTAAATTATTATTTATTATTAAGTAAATAGTAATACTTTAAGTAAAATTACTTAAAATATTATTATTTATTAGCTAATATTTTTAGGGACCATAGGTACGAGAAACTATTTTTCTGTATATTTATTTTATATGAAATATATGCTGTTGAATTTTGATAAATTAAAATATAAAAAGAAATAAGTTTCACTAATATTAAAACATTTCCGTTTTATTCATTTTAACATTTTTTTTCAAATTTCAATATATCCTAATGAGTAGAAAACTAATTATATTTCATTAAATTTAAAATTGTTTTTGATTTAATTGATTTTTCGATCAATCAGGAATTGAAATTTGAATTTTACTCTGGTTCCTTGAATTTCCTATTAACGTAATATCAAATTATCTTCTATAATTTAAATTTATTTTGTTTAATGTGAAGTTAAAATTAAAAAATTGTATACATTCTTTTTATTTCTGAATTGTTTTCTTTAGTTAAATGTCCTACCTTGTGACTTTTATGATCATAAAGGAGTTACTTTTTATGGCCCTTAAATTGTTTGCTTTTTGAAATTGCTTATACTTATTTATCAAAATCATTATTTTTAAAACTATAAAATATTTTATTTATAATTTTTTTTATTTATAAAAAGTTATTCGTCTATTTATTAATGGTATGGTTTACCTTAAAACTGTTAAATATTAAAAATAAATCTTCACTGCAATTTTTGGTTTAAAAATTTATTATTTTCTCTTGCTGTTCATATCTGTTGACCCAATTTTTCTTAATTTGGATTTTTGAATATATCAACTTTTTTCTTGTGTTCCTATCAGCTTTGAATTAACCAAATTTCATGTAGTTTGTCTTATGCATGTAGAGAACAATTCAAAATGTTTTAACAGCATTGTAAGCATGCTTTCTAAGATAATTTTTGCTTGTCTGGGTGTGTTTTATTGCCCCTTCCCAGATAGCATGTACACTTGCAGCAAGTTTGATTTTTCTTGATATTAGCTTGTCATGACAAACTTGATGTGCAACTTTGCAGCAAATTTCCTGCAAAGTAACAAAGCATAATCGACCAACCCACTTGCAAAACAAGTTTGCTGTGAAGTTGTTATGACAAACTTCACACCACGATTGCAAAACAAGCTTCAAAGATGATAGCACACTTACAGATAATCTTTGTCTCTGTTTTAAAAAACATCCAATTTTTAATAGCATCTCCTAGACCATCCTTCTTTTTTATTAATTCAATAAATCAATGATAATTTGTGAAAAAACTGACTTTTTTATAAAAAAATTTTGAAAAATTCTCAATCTTTTTACTAAATATAGAACTTTCACTTTAAAGAAAACTATACATCACCTTTTTCTAAATGTTGAAATTTTAACGTTCTTAAACAAAATTAAACCTAAAAAACAGTCAATGTTTCTTGAAAAATAAAACTTACATTTTGTCCCATTTTAAAAGTAATTACTTTTGAACCATAATTTCATAATTTATTCTACTAGCAAAACGTAGTAGAGAAAATCGCTCTGTCTCTCTTTGACTTCAAATCATATTCTCAACTCACAATTTTAAAAATTATTGAAATCAAGAAAACAGTTTAAAATAAATCGTAGATCATGATCTATTAGCACAACCCATATTCTCCTCTCAGAGTCTAGCTGGCTGAGTGGTTAAGATGGCAGGTTTAGGAAGCGGGATGTTGGGGGTTCGAATCCGAGGTTGTCTTCGTACTCTGTTTTTGCTATAGTTTGCAATGAGTTTGACCCAGCAAGCTTGTGACAAGTTTGACGCTTGGTGACTAACTCTTTTGCATTAACTTGTTTGAAGATTGCACTATTGCCGTGTCAAAATTGTTCCAAGCTTGCAGATTTGCAGAGCAAGTTTGCTGCAAACTAAAATTGCTGTATGGGTTATTATACCAAGAGTTTTTAACTGTGTATACTTTTATCTGTACTAATAATAAAGGAGAATGTGTGTTGTTAGCACTCTACAGGGCAGACTGCTGAACCTAGAGCTACGAAATTTGGCACAAATATACTTTGTAGGGTGGAAATGTTCACCTTGGAGCCATTGAATTTTAATTAATTAAAATTTATCTTAAATTGAGGTGTTTTTTATTGATAACTTCTGAAAATATTATAGCACAAAAATTATTTTTATACTATCTGAAAATTAAAACAATTATCTTTTCAGTGATATCAATTAAGTTACTGAACAATGTTTACTTTCTCGTATACAAAGAGAAAGTATTGTAATCGTCAAAAAATTCGAACTCGAGATTTTGACGAATCTCCACGTTTTAGACCTCCCTTAGTCCAAAAAACACAATTTTGGAATTATGTGTGTGTCTGTCTGTGAACATGATAACTCGAAAACTATTAGAGTTGCAGGGATAAAACTTGGTATGTGATCTTTACACAGAATTTGTAGGTTTCTATCGAATTTTGGACAAAATCTGTCTATGGGAAGTCTGTCTGTCCATGTTCATGTGAACTCTATAACTCAAAAACTGAAATAGCTAGATGAATAAAATTTGATACACAGTTTTTTCATCAGAAATGTAGATCCATATAAAATTTTGGGTTAAATCCGTCAAAGGGTTGACTGTCTGTTGATCTGTATAATCGCATACTTTGAATGACATAACTTCTTAACAAAATTACTTAGATTACTTAGACAAACTATTACAAAATTACTAAAATTACGTAGGCCACGAAGCTAACAGAGATTACTCTATGCTTCCGGCGCTGCACCGATGAATGATGTAGTTGGTGTTTCTACGCGTTTTGGGGTTACTTTTTATTAGAATTCGCCAACAACCAGAAGTAGATTTTCTTTGCTTCGTGTGCGCTAACATTTCATTCTCAAAGCAAAAGGAGAAAGTTGCTTGGATCTATTTTTTTTACTATTACATTATTTTTAAGTACATAATTTGTGCATTATTAATGGTCATTAATAAAGGAAGCCTGTGAAATATCAATAATAGACATTTGACACTATATTTAAAATTGTATACAGCTGAAGATTCTATGCAAAAAATAAAAAAGAAAAGAATTGATTACACCAACCATGCTTTCATGTTGTTATCTTGAAATAAAGGATGCATAAATTTTTTAATAATTAAGAGGAAATTTAATTTTAAAAAACTAAAATATTTACAATGTATAATGCTCGAATAATAATCGAATTACAACTCAAATTTTAAATTATATATTCAGTAAAACTTTTTTTTTCACTCTTCTAATACGGAGTTTTGAGAAGTTAAGGTATGTACATTAAATGTTATATATTATACAGCATAACCGAAAGCTTCATATTCTATTTTAAATATTTTTCTTAACACTCTTATAATATTTTTCATTGTAGGCAAACATTTTTTGGATAAACTTGTGCACAAATGAATCCGTTAATTCTAGAGTTTAACATTTAGTTTTTATAAATAAACAGATTGAGCCAAACATATAAAATGCAAAAATAATATGTTTTGTTACATGCTGGGCACCATTCTATATATATGTAAATTAATATCAAAAGTATTAATTTACATACACAATATAAATTGTACATCCAAACATACAAAAATTTGTATGAAAACCAATACATTAACAGATTACAAATCCCTACAAATTAAATGATTATAGAAATTATTAAATCTACAATAAACACTTAAACACAAACATATATATATTCTCACGTAATAAGAATTATCACAAATAATTCATATAAATACTACTAATCGAAAATTAATCATTAAATATTGCAAAATCCCTAAGAAATAAATTGCACTACAATCAATAATCAAGTTTAAAATATTGCACTTGAAATTAAAATAACATGAAAAAAGATATATATATATATTGAGAGTTGAATTGTCAATTCATTTTGTTCCCAGACATCTATTAACCCATCCATTGTCCAAAATTCTTTTTCAATTTTTGTTACATGGGCAACGGCATTTTTCCAATCGTTCCCCGAAACTTTATCTAAGGCTTCGAGTAACAAATTTTTCACTTGTGGCAATTTGAATGTTTGATTCTGGCGGGCAATACAACTCTTGCACCCAAATTAACTCAATTGGGTTTAGTTTGCAGTGGTACGGAGGCAAACGAAGAACTTTATGACCCACTTCAGAAGCAATTTTGTCAATACGATACCCATCAAACTTATGCTTAACTGTTGACACGATTTGCAACAATTCAAGTTTCAACAAATCACTTCCCCAAGGAATGTTTTTGTTTGTTAACCATTCTTGAATATCTTTTTTCCTCCAAGACTGGGTAGGTAGTTTTTCCTCTTTGACAGAATGGTACGAAGCGTTGTCCATGACAATTATGCTGTTGGGGTCCAATTTCGGTATTCATTTTGATTTAAACCACGATTCAAAATGGTTGCCATCCATTTCTTCATGGTAATCTCTTGTTTTTTTGCTGCTAAATATATCAGCAGCATCGTTCACAAATCCTCTTTCACTGCCAACATGTGTTATAATTAATCAGCCTTCTTTACCACTTGGTCCTTTCAATCCTGTGGAGAGACCTTTACGCTGAGCATCGCTACATGATTTTATGGTTTTATCTTGCCACACTTTTGTGGTAGATATACCGGCGTTAACCCAAGTCTCATCCAAATAGTAGATGATTTTCTTCTGTTCTTTATACAGTTTTATGGCTTTTAAATATTTTCTTCGCCATGCTATAATGTCATCTCTTTCAATTAAAGCAGATTGTCTCCTTTTTTAAATGAAAATCCTATGTCATTTAAAAGACGGCATAATGTCCTTTCACTTATTTTCTGCTGGAGAATATCCGCTTTGTTGTTTAAGTCATTTAAAAGTTTTTTCACAGTGGGGATTTCATTTCTTTTGTAGAATAAATGTACTCTTCTTCTGTTGCTTTGAAGAGTAAAACTGTCATACGTATTCAAAAGAGTTATTCTACCAACAGCATTTGGCCATTTTTTACCCGGTGTCTGAAGAATACCACTCTTTGCTTCTTTTTCGATCTTAAACAACGTACTTGCGGATACTCCAGTCAGTTCAGCTGCCCTGTCAACGATAGACTTGATAGTCGCATTAGGATTTTCATCTTTAATCCGAATAAAAATATTCAGATCACTTTTCCTAGCTGAACTCTGCAAGACTTAGCCCTTCTTATTTTTTTGGAACAAATTTCATGCTACTTTAATTATTTGTGAGTCTGGATTTTTAAATCCATCCATAATGAGCTTGCAGAGACTATTCAATTCGTTTGATAAATATCAGCTCTTCGAACGTCTATGGACAACCACCCCACACTTTTCTTTGACCACCACTGTAAGACTGGGGAAAGAGGGGTGCAAAAGAGAGTGAGCTGACGTAAGAGGTTGAGTGAATGACCAAGGGACCCAAAGCCATGGCTGACCAGGGTTGTGTGGTAAAAGAGCGGTGATGCTTTTGAAACTTTCTTTATGTACATAATTAATAATGTGTGCATATATATCATATTCTAACCAGGAATGTAAATAAATTAGATGTACAGAAATCCATCCCAATCTCACATCTTAAAAGCAACTGAGTAATAAACAAAACAAATTCCTACATTTTGGGACTGATTAATCGACACAATTTTGGCGGGAATAATAAGCTATGGTTAAAGGAAATTTGTTTCAGCATTTTTTTAATGTTGAGAAAATTATTTAATATTGGAGAAAATGCCAATAATGCAACCTTTTGTTTCACTTTTCCTCTTTTTTCAATATTTTGTCTCATTTGTACTCTTTTTTTTTATTATGATATATTTTTATTTTCATTTGATTTCTTTGAGTTTTTTGCATCGCCTTCATATTTCAATTTTATTTTGATGTATATTGTTATATATATGTACAAAAACGGATGCAAATACTGAAAAAAGATAAGATCAATAAATGATTTCAAAAGCAGCGATATTTTAAAAGTTGCTACCATATAAAAATGATAAAAAAGAAATTAACAGCAATAAATTCTGTTACGTTTTCTGAGTAATCACAATCACGCCAGCATCAAGAGAGATTATTCGCTAAATGCGATCTCCAAAGAGACGAAGAAAAAAAGCTTTTTCCCTGAATGCTCCCAAGGTCATTTGGTTCCTTGTAATTTCCGACAGAAGGCAGGGAAAAAAAATTTAAGAAATTAAATAACATACATTTTGAAAATAGATTTTTATTGCAGAGAATATCAGTTTTTGTTATTTAAAGCAAAATTCTGTTCAAATATGTCAATTACTTTTAAGATACATCAGAATAACTGCAGAGCTTATTTCACTTGGCGGAAGAATACCATCCATAGCTTCCACTGTATAACATTCTTGAGTTGTCTTGGTCTATAGTCTTGAAATCCAAATTGTAGATTTATCTCCAATTTTCGTTTTAATCGGTTATGAAATTGCATATTCATTTTTTTCCCCCATCTACAACCCAAAAAAAGGCTCAAACGCTTTAGTGAATGTTTTCCCACCTTAGGGAATACTGCACATTTTCCGGCATGCGGTATATTTTTTTCCCCCACCCGTATTATTCGTATGCGAGAAAGTTTTGGGGAGGCCACTGCTGCTGGTTTTCTCTAATTTAACAAATTTTTAAAAATAGTTTTAGGCATAATTTACAACAGTACTTTTCATTGTTACAAAGATATTGAAACCGTTTTCATTGTTTAAAGAAATATTTATTTTCCATTGTTGAAAGCTAATGTTATATCCTAATGAAGTTTACTTTTTTATTTCATCAATATTGTGGAATCAAAATCCTTTTAAGATAGTAAGTTTATTTGGAAATCCAGTAAGCTCAGTGATTATGGTTGCTACATTTTAATTCTTTTTATCAGCATGTTTTAATCCAGCTAACATGCTGCTGGATGTAAAATGTGTTGTATTATTATGCATAAGAGATTTAGTTGAAATTATATTCCCGGCAAACAAGCAGGTTGCTGAGAGCTGCTAGTTTAAAATGAAACATCAAACAAAGAAATTCAAAATATAAAATAAAAAAGTTCTTGAATCAACGACAACAACAACAAAAAAAACCTTGGGAAATCAGCTCTTTTTTTTTTTAAGCGAATGACACTGTGGATTAGAAAACACCATATAAAGTTATTATCATGGATCCTGCTGATAAAATATCTATGGTTTCTTATTGCCTTAATGGTTTTATTATTTTTAATTCTTTAAATCCCGCTTTTACTTAATATACATGAAATAATTGGTCACACACATACGTGTGAGAAAAAGATAAATTATTTCAAAGCTATATATATATATATATATAATGCAGTAGACAGATTCTTATTCCTGATCCATTTATAAATTAATGATTCAAACCCTTCTGTCAAAGGTAAATTCATTTAGAAATTTGAACTTTTCATTATTTTAAAATATCTTCTCGTTTCAGTAGGTCATAAATTTGTCTGCTAATTTATCAAATAAATACCTTTGTAATTTCACTTTGTTCACTGTTCCAGTTTTGACTTTGGCTGAAGGAAGTTGACATTACTTTGTAAATTTTAACCTTTTGTTTTAGTTTTTTTTGTTGTTGTTTTCAAGAAATACCTATAAATGTGGCAGTACTAGATTCTCTCTTCATAGATTCTCTCAAAATTATATATCTTACGATTAATGTGGATAATCAGTTATTATACATAATTACCACAGTTATTATACATAATGACTGGTTATTATTGTTACGAAAATCATCTGGTGGGTGTGGTGAAAGCAGTCCAGCAAGCAGGATAATGGAGAATGACATTTTATTCCACGAATATTCCAGAAAACATGAAGTGCAGGTAACAAGGAAAGCAGCACTTGTACAGATTAGCAATGCAAGAAGACAGTAAATCACTAACAATAACAGAAACAGCACTATCAAAAGTTCTCAGTATCTAACGGCTGGCCGATTTGCACGGCGAACAGAACTCCAAAGAAATTCCGAGGGCATTCTTCCCCATTGGAGCACCTCGGTATTCATTCCTTTTCTGATGGGGCATGACATTACATAGAATCATCTAGAACAATCTCTATATCTCCATTCCTAATAGAGATATGTTGATAATTCTTGCATATTTGTGAACCTTCATTTTGTCGCCAAAGTTGTTGGTCATTGACTGGCGTTCAATAGGAATCTCTGTAAATCATTCTTTGCAACTACAAGACTAACATAGCAGGAAAAATGGTTTTGCAGATTTGTAACATTATCTATAATTACTGTGGTGATTATATATAATAACCAATTACCCACATTAACCATATCATACACATATATATATTCACAAGATTTCATTTAGGACTGTAATTCATTAAGTGTTGTATTAATTAAAGTTATAATACAAATTTAAGAGTGACTCTGTACTTAATATTCAATAATATTTTTCGTAAAAATTATCTGTTATTTCAATCAAAACCATTGTTGCTTTATCAGACCATTTTACAATGTTTCTGGCACTGTATTTATGACATGATGATGATGTATCTAGTAGGAATGTAACGAATATTCGGCAATTATTCGGTATTCGTCCCTTTTGCCTAATATTTGGTTGGCCGAATACTAAGCAGATATTCGGCCAAATATATTCAGGGTAATAATATTTTTAAATGTTCTTTTAAATATACATTTAACAAAGAATTTTTCAGAATTACATTTCTGTGCATTTAATTATTAAAAGATTCTAACATTTATCCAATTTTAAATTGCATAGTGCAAGTGTATTTAATAATGTTGCATATCATTTATAAGTCTGTTCCTTATGGTTTCATATATATTACCAGCTTCAGAAAATAGATGGTCACTTTATAATGATTGCAGGTGCTGAAAGATATTTTCTTTCTAAATTGCGAACCTTGGAAATTTTTCTGCATTTTTTTTCCATCCTACCTATTAGAAATTCTTTATCAAAATAGGAATTTACTTCTAGTATTTTTAATTTATCCATTCAATTTTCTTTTGTGTTTGTCATCGTCATGTCCTGAAATGATGAGTCTTTTATTTCTTTGAAGCAATCTCAAAATGATGAGGATTTCTTATTTCTTATTATTGGAATTAAGGTGCAATAACGTACCTTTATGCAATTATACATAAAGATATTAACATTTCTTTAAATATATAAATAATGAAAAATCCATTTTATTTAATCTTAAATTTTTTTCATTTAAAATTTTTAAAAATATTTCGCTTACAGTCAAAAGTGAAATGTTATTAAAAATCTGAAATTTGGCCAAATCACTATTCGTTACATCCCTAGTATCTAGACCATTAAGTATATTTCCACTGTTCCATTTTGTGAAGAAAACTTCTGTACTTCTATTCCAATTTAAATAACCTGGTCATCTTTCAAAAATTTGTCTTTCAAGAGTTTTTTCAGATCATTTTTTTAATTTCCTATTTTTTCTACCAGAAAATATTTCATGTGTGAAAATCTTGATTTGTATGGTAACTGCTTTATATATATCAGTTGTTAATAATGTATTTTCTTTACTATTCAAAGACTAATTTTTCTTCATTTTTTAAAAATATTTTATATGATACTTATATATCTTTTCTTTCTAGGAACCTGAAAACTGGTATACTTTTTTCATCTACTGCTTCTTATTTGCTTCAATTAGTGTTTGTTCTGGTTTGCAGTATATGGTGAGAGTAACAAAATCCAGTCTTCCAGCTGCAAACAATGCTCACTTCCGCGCTTTTCAGAAGAAATATTTTCTGGTGTATTTCTTGGCACTTTTTGGAGATTGGCTTCAAGGTCCATACATTTACAAATTGTACAGTCATTATGGATACACAAATTCCCAAATTGCTGTCTTATATGTTGTTGGATTTTCTGCCAGTGTTTTATTTGGAACTGGGGCTGGTGTATTAGCTGACACTTTTGGACGTAAGCGGATGTGTATGGTGTTCTGCATTACTTACTCTTTGTGCTGCTTTATGAAAATATTTCCTAACTATAATATCCTGCTATTAGGTAGACTTCTTGGTGGTATATCTACATCACTGCTTTTCTCAGTATTTGAATCCTGGTATGTCTCTGAGCATATTCAGAACTATGATTTCCCACAGGAATGGATATCAGTTACATTTTCCAAGGCCACATTCTGGAATGGAGTTCTTGCAATTGTAGCTGGGGTCATTGCCAACTTTACATCTGATGTCTTGGGTTGGGGACCAGTGTCTCCTTTCCTTCTAGCCATCCCTTGTTTTATTGTCAGCTGCTGCGTTATGTCTAAACTTTGGACAGAAAATTATGGCAAGCAGCAGAAAAGTTCCAAAAATGTCTGCATCCAGGGTTTACAGATGATTGTGTCAAACAACCTTATCCTGATGCTTGGAGTTGTTCAATCTTTATTTGAAAGTGTGATGTATGTGTTTGTGTTTTTGTGGACTCCAGTTTTGGACTCTGTGCATCCACCTTTAGGCATTGTGTTCTCAATATTCATGGTCTGTATCATGATTGGCTCTTCATTTTACCAACTGGCCACTTACCGTCAAGTTCAACCTCCTGTTCTGTTATTACTTGCTGTTGTATTGGCTACAATTTCACAATTAGGCTGTGCATTAGCTGCAAGTTACCACACTGTCAATATCGCAATAGCTTCTTTTTCATTTTTCGTATTAGAAATAGCTGTTGGAATCTATTTTCCTGCTATAGGATATATTAAAAGTGAATGCATACCTGAATCCCATCGAGCAAACATAATGAATTGGTTTAGGGTGCCTTTAAATATCATAACTTGTATCATTCTTCTGTCATTACATGGTGAGCGAAATGCCGGTGGTAATTGTGTTATTTTTCTTATCTGCTCTGGTATGATGTTTTGCTGCTCTGTGATTATGCTGAAAATAATGAAAATTCTGCCTTATGTTGCTGCATCTATAGAGCAAGTTTGTTAATTTATATCTATATTTTTGAGTTAAAATCATTCCTGTTGAATTTTGTAATCCTGATTTTAAGAAAAATTGTGATATTAATCAGGAAAATATTTGACGTAAAAACATGATGTCTAAAAATTATTTTCCAGTACATTCTAGCATTACTGAAATAATTTAAGTTCACTTATAATTTCAATGATTTTTTTAAAAAGTTGTATTAATTTAACTTTGTAAAATTTTAATGTGATTGCAGATTTTCTTAAATATTAAAGATCTGTTGACAGTAATATTTAATTACACATCATAGGAGGAAGATTTAATAAATGTTTTATCGCCAAGAAGATTGTGTGACCTTTTTGTCAACAAAATATCTATTTTCTGTCCAATTAACACTTTCACCCCAGAATAAGTTTATTTTTCAGGTCTTTTAACTTGTTGATGGTATACATATGTGTATCACTATAGTGGCACAAAGGTATTGTACAATATTTTCAGAATATTGCTCAATATTTTTAATGTTGTACAATATCATAAAAATATCTTAACAATATTATATAGGATGTTGTGTTAACTCAGAGATTGGGGACAAAACAATTAAGATAAGTGTGCTTTTTACATGGTGCTATGAGGGTTTAGTGGTTAAAGGAAATAGAATAGGCTATTGCTTTTGTATATATATTGACTTTATTTAGCATTTCAGGGAAGTGAATGCTGGTGTATAAAATTTTATTTTTATTCTTTTGCTGTGATTTATCGTGACAATTCTTTGAATTAGACTTTTATTTTCAACAACCTTCCTATAATGTTTGTTCCATTAATTGTTTTAAAAAGCTACAAATCTTTTTCATATTTATTTTGAATATTTGAATTATTATATTTGTGAATATCCATTTTATATATTTTCTAATTGTTTATTGGTGAATTTAAATATTTTTTATGAGCATATTGAACAACAAAAGAGCATAGTTCACATTTTTGCTTAAATAAACTTCTATCCTGTACAGTGTAAGATATTTTTTTTTTATGTATTTGAATTTTAAAGAAGAAATAGTCAGTTTTATTGATGTTTTGAATCTAGTCCATTTTGAAACATGATATTTTTTTTAAAAAAGTATGTTTTCTTTGTTGTTTTATGCTTCCATATATTCTTCATATTTTCCCATAAAATGTATCATTTTCAAAATACTGCAACTGGTTAATCCATTTACAATTGATGATATATTGTATTATTATATAATGTATTTTATGCAACACTATTCCTTAGAATAAAACCCTGCAGATTTATAAATATTTTTTTTCTGTAGATGTTTTTATAATTCTTCCTTTATTTGTATAAATAAAGGATATATATATATATATATATTTGAACTTCAGTAAATGAGCATTTGCATTAAATGCATGAAAACTATAGTTATAACCTGCAAGCATTCTAAATTGGATTTTTTTTTTTTTGATGAATTAACATTTCAAATGATCATCTAATAAATTCCACTTTTAATGCTTATTTTTAGAGCTGAATTTTAGATCAAAATAATTGGAGGGTTAAGAGATAAAACAAATAAATAAAAATAATAAAAAAGAATTTAAAAAGAAGAGGGGAGGTCCAATATCTGGTCTAATTTATATTTATTATCAACTCTTGAAAGTAAAATCCAATTAGAAATTAATTTATGCAATGTGAAAATTGGCTCATTGGTGTCCCCATTACCATCACACACACACTAAGTACTCACTGTACTAATGTGAAATATTTAAATGAAGAATTCTTAATAGATCAACAGTATCTGTATCATAAATGTAAACTCCACTAAAATTGTTTTGAAATAATGTAAAATAAAAAACTTAACTCTCTCTAATCACATAGTGATCAAGAATTGAGATACAACTGCTTGTATACCAGTTTCAATAGAGCAATGTGCACAGTGAGAAATTTATATTCATTCCTTGATCAAATTTAATATCAGGCTGTAGAACCTCTGTAAAAATATTGAGATTTTAAATTTAAGGATTGAAGCTGATGAACCAAGTTGGTGCAAAAACAATTTTTAGTTAAAATAGTTTGAATTGTAGAATGTCAGTTATATTACTGCATGCAACAGAGTTATCTGTATTGTTGGTGTAAAGTGATTCATTGAAATAAATTTAGTGACATTGGATAACGGCTTTACCAAATCATAATTGTGTTGCATTGCGTAATGTTTATCAAGAAACAACATTGTATGATTATTCTTTTCTTCACTACTCTCTTGATTGCATTATGTAGAACTCAAAATATAAAAAAATTCTCTAGTTTTAAAAATTACAAACTAATCAAATATTTAAACTGAAAAAAATTAGAAGAATATGATATTTTATTTTAAAACTAGAAATATTTATCTGGAAAGATCCACAGAGTTGCATCTTTTAAGAACAGTAAACTGCATTCAGTCACAACATTCATTGGTACTTTTTTAAAAAGTTGTTGCATATGCACTTTTGTACATTTTTGTGACTTGAATTGTAACGCTTCACTGATGAGCCAAAAAAACACTAAGCCATGCAGTTGTACTCAAGCTATATCAACAATTTGAGGGCGATAAGCAAATTCTCAGAACACAATCATTTGCTCATTTTGTTGAATAGATTGGTACCTCAAATGTCTGATTTCCCCTTATAATTAATCTCCGCCCCCCCCCCCACACACACACACACAAAAAATAGGTTAGATTTCCAAAATAATATTTCCTGTCTTGGAATGAACAATAAAACTGTGAAGTGTGATTTTGTATTTCCTTACAAGTATTATTTTAGTATTCTTTTTAAGTGATAGCTTTTTAAAAATCCAAGATATATATAATTTATTTGTTGAAGGTAGTAGTAGTTGTTAATAAGGTCTGGAAGTGGTCATGTTAAAATTTAAAATAATGGTTTTGGGATTCAAGTTTACTAGTAATGTTTTTTCTTAGAAATATATATACTGATTGGAAGTTTGAAATGGATTATTCATTATGAAAAGATAAAAAACTAGATTGTTTGTAAAAATTCAGTTTTTTACTGAAGCTTATTTGACTATGCATTAATGTTTGTCTAAAAAAGGCCATACAGTTTTATGTTTTTAGTGATGAAATAAGATAAAAAGATGTTTTATTCAATAGCTTAAGTTTTATGTGCACACATACCAACTGTATTGAGTGATCTCCAGTAAAAATGTTCATATTATTATTATTTGATGCATTAATTTGAAATATTTCTTTACATTTAAGTTATTCATTGCATTCATAAGAATTTTAAAATAATTGTTTATATTTATTGGGTTCTTATTTGTTGTCGTCTTCTTCTTAAAATGGCAAGAATTTGTTGGTTTTTGTTTTATGAATATGATAGCATGGGTTTATATTTTTTATTTATATATATTTATTCAAAAAATTATCCAGATCAGTGATTATATCAATATCATTTTGTTTAATCTTATAAAGAGAAATATCTAAATGAGTGAAGTCTAGTTGGTATAGTAATTACTATTTTAATTTGTTTTTAAGAGACTTCTTTGAACCGTTTATTATTGCCTCTGAGCATAATTTTTCATTTTTCAGATGCTTAATCACTCTTTATAATACTGTTAGTTGATTTTAAATTATCTTATAATTTAGGTGGAGGAAACAAAAAATTAATTGCTTATTTACCTTTTTATTTTAAAAAAACTTTTTTTATTTTTTGTAAATCAACAATAGTTTACAAGTAATTTTAAATTGTTTATTTCAAGCTTTCATTTCAGCAAAAGTATCAGGTCAGGGTCCCCTAAGACCATGGGCCTTTGGAATTTTGCCATTCCTGCCACTACCCCCTCTGTAGTTACGTCACTGAGTGCAACTGAACAGTGTTTGATCAATACTTGTATATAATTAATTCATACAAAAATGTCATAATTTTTTAATATTGGACATAAAAAAAACTGCTTGTCCAGAGAGCAGTGTTAAGATCTAATTTTCAAAGCTACAAATTGATGAATTCCTAAAGTAATTAGCATTTTTTTGAAAGAAATAGAAGCTATTTTCCAAATTATGTTTTAATAGCTGATTTTTTTATTTCTATTATTTGGACGCTAAATCTGTGGTAACTGACTAATCTAAGCTTCATGTTTGTGGCAACACTAAGTACACCAGTCTAGTGATTTTCTAAAAAACAAGGGGGAAAGTGTCTGTGCTTTTGTTTATGGAGAAGTTATAACATAACGGATGCTTTAGTGTTTTCCGGTATGTTATTTTTAAAATTTTTCATTAAATGTTTTAAAAATACATTATTTAATTTTTTTAACAGTATACTAGTTCAACAAAATATTTTTAATGGAGTAGCCAGTTATACACATGAAAGCATTTTAGTAATTTCGTTATTGTTACTTTTTAATTCAAAAAGTTTGTTGCATTTTTCACCTGTTTGAAGTTATTCGTTGATTCATGCTATATTTAAAAAAATTCAAATATCTTGTTTACAACTCTAAAATATAATAGTTTGTCTTATTATAACTCTGTTGCTTAAAATAATTTTTAATTTATTATGTATTTTTTATGGGTTTTGTAATTTTTTAAAAAGAAATTTAAATAGCAATTAAATTTAAGCTCCTTAGATTCCATTAAATTATTTAGATTCCATTTCATTCTTTTTTTTTCATAATTTTTTAAGTTCATTTTACTTAAATTCTATGATGATTTATACATGTTTTAGGTATAAAATAAGCATTCAGCCATTCTTTAAATGTTTGAGACAATATAGCTTCAAGAATCTTCAAATAACTATAGAACTGGGCATTTCAAAAAAATCGAGAAAGCCAGTATCTTTGTATGAGGCCAGTTTCTGCAAATATCTGTATATATTGTAAAAATGAACTTAAATTTCTTTATCTAGAGGTATAACTAATTGAACTGTTATTTTGAGTTATTATTTATTCTAAAATGGTTGATATTGCTTTTTTTTTTACTGTATGAAATGTTGATTTATTATTGATTGAATTTTTGATGATCAAAAATCTCAGGCTGTAATGTATCTGCTATTTTACTTCAATAAATATTCTTTTAAAAAAATCACTATTTTCACTTTTTTTGAATTCGATTATCATACCTATAGTGAAGGTATAAATCTTATAGAATCACGAAAGTTACTGCCAGAATTATTAATTCATATGTTTAACATTCAAATTTTAAAAACTTACTTATGAATGCATTTCAGTTTTCTTTCCAGTTTCACATCATAACAAAAGCGATGGAAAGTAGGCATGTATTATTTGTGCTTTAAACGAACTATTTTCTTGCCTACTTTTATAGGATTTTATTAATTTATTTCTTATTCCGGTCCTGATAATTATTTTCTGTGTTTTTTACTCTGCCATTATTAAAAAATTTAAAATTTCACCGATTATCGTTTTTCTAATTCCTCCTTCTCGGCGGCTCTAATCTCGGTCGACGTGGCTCTCTCGGAATGGGGGGGGGGATGACACTGCTCGCATTCTACGAATCTATATCCATCGCATACACTTTGCGAAATAAGGGAGGAGCTACAGATGGCCTTTATTGGTCCATGGTTCCATAGGAATGATTGTCAAAAGTGCTGTTACCATTTTTAGAACAGTATCAAAATGATAAACCTTTACTTCCATCTTTTGCCAGTGATGTTTTAAAACTTGTTAATTCATTGTAACTTGTAATTGCATTCAACATTTCAAAATTTTGAAACCAGAGAATGAAAGAATTGAGAAACCTGAGACTTTATGCAAATTCAACTTCAGTGACCCAAACTTGTATAATGATAAAAGTTAAGTGTATTTAGGATTTGCTCCAGAGCAACTAATAAACGAAAAGATAAAAAATAAGGAATTAGCAGACAAGGATGTTTTCACACTCAGACAGGATAGTCGGAAAAACAACACAACAATGATAAAACATTTCATGCAGAAATGTCCTGTGAATTACGTACTAGTAAGACATGCGGTTTGCATTGATCCACGAGTAATGGCTGGATATCTCGAAAAAGCAAAGGAAAAAATGAAAAAGGTATTGATTGTGTTGTCGCAAAATAAACGTATTTTGGAAAAAGATTGCGATGAAATTTTGTTACTCTATGCCAGGGATGGCGAACCAATGGCACGCGACACAATATTTTGGGCACGCCACCGATCACAAAGTTCACTATGAAGCATTGACGGTACTATTTGACGGCACGTCTATGACCTCATTAAACTTTTTTTTAGAAAAAATGGCACATTGATACATAAAGGTTCGCCACCCCTGCTCTATGCAGATTTTCTGTTAAATATTGTAAAGCCAAATTCATTTGAATTTACTTCTTTGAATCCAAAGAGTGATTCCCTTGATACTTCTTTACAAATGGGGCTATTTATAACTTAAAAATTACTAAAGAAATGAGAACGGCTGCCACCTCAGCTAGAGCAAAATACATGCAGTATTTAGAAAGTGAAAGATCCAAAGAAAAGACTGAAACAAAACAACTGAAATGAAAAGCTCTATAGGAGGAAATAGATTTTTTTAAAACAAAAGAAAATGTTCCTCCAGAAGGACATACACCAAACAAATGAAGGAAGCAAATGATTTAGCTAATGAGGCTGAAAAGTCAAAGGACATAAATTTATTTATTCAATCGCATGAACTAAGAAAAACAATTACTGAAAAAGAAATTAAAATAAATACCTTGGATGCAAAATTGAATGAAAAAAGTTTGGAATTAAAAGATATTTAATTTGATTACCAGTTTCATGGGGTTTTTTTTCATCAATTTATTAACTCATATTTTTAGAAGTTTTGTTGTGTTAAATTTGTAATGTATCTTCTATGTTTTATATTATACTTTATCATCTAATAGGTTGAATTTGCAAAAATGAGACATTTTATTTAAAAATGTGTGCGACAATTCGTTAAGTTTATTCAATTTAGAGGTCCTTATTTTTTTTAGTCCTTAAAAGTCCTTGATTTTCTGTTAAGGAAATGTGTATGAACCCTGTATCACAAATTATCAGAATAAATTCTATATTTCAAAGCTCCTGGGAGAAAAAAAGAACATTCAACCACCCGGGACCATAATTTTGAAAATTTTCCGGTGGTAAAATGAAGACATGTCGACTCCTAACTCCTGTTGCAAATTTGAACCAATCCCGATTTTTTATCAGTTTTTAAAAATGCGCTAAGTTGTACCTATTGCGATCATTTTTTAGAACAATTATTATTAGCAGCTTTCCCCCTCCCCTGAACAACAGTAACTACATCGCAAAGGCTTTTTTGCCTTCTTAGCATGGATCTTTCTTCATCTGCTTTCATAGCATATTTTTCATCGTATTATCATTACAGTACAGGATTATCTGTGCCTTTTAAAATCATTAACCTAACTTTATAAAAGGGAATGTTCATGGGCAGCCCGGGCAACTGCCCGTGGCACTAAAGCGGAAGTATGAGGGGGAAAAACATATTTCGATAGACTTCAGAAATAAAGTCATATATTTAAAAAATTTGTTGAATATATTATTTTAGTTTCAGTAAGACCACGGTATAATCTTAAATATAACTGAAGTTTAAAAATTCTCACCATTATATTAAGTCATATTTCCAGGTAAAACATGTACATTTTTAAGCAAAGGTGTGTTTGGACATTTAGAATACAGATAATATAGAATGTAAAAAAATTCGTTGGAGGGGGGGGGGGGGGGGCCATATTGTTGTTTGCCCGGTTGTTGAAGTTACTTCTGGCCGCTTCTGTGAATGTCAATAATTAAGTTATAATTTTCTTATCTAAATTAAGTAAACTTTAAAAATTCTATTAATATTCAATTTAATTCTGATGAGGAGGTGAAAGATTCTGATAAACAAGCAGAACTGTTCACTTTGCATAGGGTTCCTTAAAGTCTGAATCTTCAAAATGTCCGGATTTATGCCAGTGAATGCGGCGTGAGAGAAACCTGGTTTACCTTGCATTTATTTCTTTGCATTCTATGTTAAGACTTTTACAGAAAAAAAAAACCGGATTACTAATGTAATGTTTTTTATGCATTATATAACAAATCAAACATGGTGTAAGTTAGTGTGCTTTTAACCAATTAAACAAAACAGATTTTTCATAAAATCAAAACTTTATTAACAGAAAATGAAACAATTTTCAATAAATGAATGTACTTTACACAATAAACCATGATTTCCAAATAATATTTTTTTTCATTTGATTAGAAGATAATATCTCACAAATTGCATTGATAAAAGTGTTTTGAGATTTTTCATCAAATACTTATGAATGAGTGTGCAAAAAATATAAGAAAATGTAATGAAACACTACTGATATTTACTTGATGCAATTATAATGCTTCGTATACTGAAAAGAATACTAAAAATGTAAAATGACAGATGTAAGCACCATAATATATATCGGAGTAACATATAATCACTGATGCATCAACATATGAAAAATACTCTAATCCATTATAATAAGTGAGCTTGCTTGATTGCATCATCTTTTCAAAAATTATCTTCAAAAGTATTATAATATATCAGAAATGCATGGCATGCAATTACAAAATACTCAGAAAAACTGTGACAGCAAAGGTTGGATGCAAGCGATCATTTAGCCAAGTTTCTCGAAATGTCATTCTTTGACTGAATTGAATATTAGGATCAATGAATAGAAACTCACTTTGGTTTTAAATTTCCATCATTCATCTATTAATGTATGGCAAATATTCACTGAAATATTAATTTCAGAAGAAAACAGATGACCTTAAGGCGTCGTTCTAGCAAACACTAATTTATCATAATTCGATCATTGTTAGAAACAGTCCAAACCTTCATTTTTCATCGATGCATATCTTCTCGCAAGTATAAAAGAGAAAATGGTAGCAGGAAAGCATCAAAGTGGACAAGTACTGAATAAAGTTCTCTGAAATGTGATGTCCTTAATGATATCAGAAATGCTTTTGTGGCAAAAAGTCCAATTTTCTCCAAATATTGATGAAGATAATAGAAGCAGACATCACGCTTAACTGCTTGGCATTGACTTATGATTGAAGATGCTAATGACAACCACATCCTGCGGCCACCATGTCATCGTACTGTTTTAGTATCACATTGCCGTATTCGTCAAAATACAATAACGAAATGGCTACAAGTCTATCCGGGACACAACATGGCAGCTTGACTGCCTGCGTCAAGCCAAGCTCGTGTGCTATGCTTTGCACTGTGGCGTGGTTGGTAGGGCGCTGGTTTTGCCCCAGAGGGAAATGGCAATTTCCCTTGCATTGGTAGGCGTTGTAACCTTTGGGACTGATGATCCATGCTGCCCAGCCTATTCGCTCAAAGTCTATGTACAGGTCGTGCCTGGAGCAGGATTCGTTTTTGGTGTGATGTGAGAGCATTCCCGTGATATCTCCTCTCTTTGTACGCGAGACGTCCGAAGAAGATGATGATTTATTCGACGCCGAAAAAGAATGGTAACCTGAATAAAGATGAAAAAGCAATTAATGTTATGCAAGAAATCAGTTTTAATAATAAATTTTACCCAAATACTCGAACAATCCTTGAAATTGTAAATCCTTACTTAATCCTTAAAGCACCCACTGCACTTCTTTCCAGACGTGTTGAAAGAATGGGCACAAAATTTTACGTTTTTCTGGTATAACGAAGGTCAATTGGACTAACTGATAATGTTGACCTTGAGCTACCAAACGACTTCCTTTCATTGGACTTCACTGAACAGAGTTAACATAAAGCACATTTTTACGGTTGTTCTTTTTATTTTCCCCGGCAGTGAACTTGTTCTATGTAAGACAATTTTAAGATTTGAATTTTGCCTTAAGTTTCACAAGATGAAATTTACAGTATTATCGACATATAGTCACGTTGGAAGTTAAAAATTACTCTGCTGCAGAAATAAAAATATTTTATTAAATATCGACTCCTATTTGAACAAACTTACCTCCTTGAAGTGTAAAGGTCCCAGTAGATTTTCGGCTGTCGTCAACAAAAAGTACAAGCAGAGGCTGCCGATCGCTGTGATTACCTCTTGCAAAGCGAACTATACCCCTGGGTACAGGTTCGTCGTCCAAGCTCCTGACGCTTATCGATAAACCTATAAAGAAAAAGCATCGATGAAGCGGGTACGAACAACGATTGTATGTATAAACCCAGTAATTCAAATGTTA
Source organism: Araneus ventricosus (assembly GCA_013235015.1). Taxonomy (NCBI): domain Eukaryota; kingdom Metazoa; phylum Arthropoda; class Arachnida; order Araneae; family Araneidae; genus Araneus; species Araneus ventricosus. The sequence continues at coordinate 82,394 of BGPR01001575.1, forward strand.
CTTACATTTATACAAATCATTATAAACAAACTCAAACCTAACAAATCATTTCGCTATCTTCAAATGTTACAGTAGATTTGAAGATAGCGAAATGATTTTGAATATGATTCGTTACCATAAACACAAGTAAACATCAAAATAATCAATAGACACCAGTTCTATGTAGTAGGCGATATAAAATAGAACTTGAAATTTGAAAAATTTATATTTATATTAATAAATATTTAGAGTTTTAAACGAATAAAAGTCTCATGATTTTTTTTTTTTTTTTTTTTTTTGTTCCAAGACAGTAGTATCAGCATATTTGCAGATACTCATGAAACTGAAACTCAAGTTGAAGGCAGTGTTTAAAGTGCGGACGGAAACAAATCTTGAACATCAGAAAAGCCCACTTTAGTTCCAAAAAGGACAGTTTGTCTGTTAGACAGATACAAAAGAGGAACTGATGCGTAATAAACCATCTGCTGGAGAGGATTGATAAATTTTTGTAATCTTAGGACCTATACGCTGGGAACCGGATTCTGGGAGGATTTGATGTATTTTTAAGTGACCAATGAAGAATTTTAAAATATCTATGTTTGGAAATTAGACTGCAAAGTCAATTTGATAATATGATAGTTCAGGATGGCCCGCAGCTAAAGGTGAGCTTCTGTGCGGCCCGGACTTCAGAATCTTGCCCCTACTTGAACTTGAACTTGAACTTTTTGTAGGGTTTGAGACTTATAGCTGCCAGGGCTTTTGTCTCCTAGTATCCAATAGAGTCAAAAACAGTTCAAGAGAAAGGGACAGAATAATGTTGTGCTTCAATTGAAAAGAGCGAAAGGCTTGGTTTGATCTTGCCCCTAGCAAAGCGAAGATTGTGATTCCAAACAAGACCAGCAGTTATGGCCAGGTGGATTTTTTAAAAACTGAGTTCAATTATAGACGTGATTCAAATGAGATGAGACATAACCGATAGTGGTGAAGAGATAGTCGTCAAAAGCAGTTAGTAATATTATTAAGTGTCAAGAATTTTCACTATTCAACTGTAGAGAAAAAGTTAATTCGGCAGAACACATAAGAATACTGCATTTCACAAATGCCCATACAAGAAAAAGACGCTGAACCAAGCAACAAGTTCTTGAAATTTGATTATTAATTATTGGATTTAAGTTGTCTTCTCTGATGAACCTAATTCTTGAAACTGGGCTGTTCTTGAATAATCAGACTAAAATCCCACTTTGACGACACATGACCTCGTAATTCTGAGTCGTGGTCAGATGACCAGGATTATATCGACAACTCCTTCCAAACTTCCGCACTATACACCAGCTGTCAAATTAAAACTAAACATGAAAATTATATACGAGGGTTGTAAATAAAGTATTGGAAACGTAGTCCAGAAAGTCGCAGAAGATCGGGCTTGCGCAAGCAGGATATGGGAGCCGTGAGGTGGCACTGTTCTCGATGTGTAGATTGCATAAAACAGTCGATCTAGTTAGAAGGGTAGCTGATGTGGAGAGTGTTATTTTTATCGCCCCAAAGCATGTTTACAAAAGGTGATCAGCGGTCGTGGATTAAAATCGAGGAGCCCGTGGCAAAAATGCATCTGAATGTTATCACGGTTGCGCGATGGGTCAAAGCATTTCGTACGGGTCGGAATGAGACTACGGATTTGCACCGCACAGGTTGGCCGTCTATTCCTCAACATCAGATTGCCATCGTGAGTGATCTTCTTTCCATTGACCGTCTATGGACTGTCTGGGAATTATCCGTAGAAGTTTGTCTCAGTCGTCAAACGGTGTGGCATATACTGAAGAAATGGCGAATGTTAGGACGCTCCGTTGCTGCCATCAACAAACAACACCTTGCCAACGATATCCCATGACCTCCCGACATTTGACAAAAGGTACTACAAAACTTTGCTGGTGATTATATTGAAAGAATATAATGCAATTTTACTTGTAAGTTCATTATAATTTTTTTACTATCTATGTTGCCACTGCTTTATTTACAATCCTCGTAAACAGTGTTAGGTTTGCCCAAATCAAAACTAGACTTTGGTGTAGTGACGTTATATCTCACCCCAGGGTGTTAATGTATTTGCCAATAGGAGTATGGAAAAAAGAGAAACGCTTACTCTGTCATGAAGGCCAGAAAAGTTATGCTTATTTTCATTTTCAACACAGAAGGATCTCTGTTCACGGACTGGCTGAAACGGGCTGAAAGAGTAAACGCTCAACGGTACTGCAACAAGTTGCTAGGCCTAAAAATACCTTCAAAAATAATTACAGAGGCATTAAGCCGGTCATTCACGAGCACTCCACGCCAAAACCGATAGTCAGAGAGGAAAACTGCCATAATTGGCGTGGAGCAGAAGGTTGGATATCCAACCCGACCGAATTTCAATCATTCCACGCTATTTCGAATCGACGTTGTGGGCCCATTGTCGAAATGAGTACGGAAATACGGCAGATGTAGTTAGTGTGTACATGGAGGGGACGAAGGACCCTCATGAATGCGAAACGAAGGAACCTTCACACTGTACTTTAAGAGAGATGTTCACAGAGGAAATCGAAGAAGGCGGGGTTAGGTGTAAGCGGAATAGGGGATCTGAGTTACTGGAAGTGGACGGATTTGCATAGCGTGGAGTGCTCGTGAATAATCGGCCTTCGATATATCTTAGTTTCTGTTTCACTTGGGCACATCTTACAGAAGACACATAAGAAGTGAGCATACATTTTCTTTTGCTATTATCATACACACTCGAGAAAGATTTGGCAAAGATTTTAGCAAATTCTGACGATAAAGAAGGTTTTTCTAAACTGTGAGGTCATCTGAAACTTTTTGTCGCGTAAATTTTCAAAGGGCCCTTTTAAGTCAGAGTCTTTAATATTTGTACACAAAATTAGTTTAAAAAATCTTAACTTAAATAATTTCATTAAAATTTAATTTCCTTAACTATTTAAATTAAATTTCCTTTTATATATTGTTAATTATGCTTCATTTTCCTTTTTATTTTTCAATTTGAGATCGCGAAATATTTTTTAAACCCCAAAAATTATGACGATCGCGTCGAGTGAATAAAGCTCAGCGCTAAGAGACCAATCAATTCATAAAAGTAAAAAAAAATGTTGTAAAAAAAAGCAGATGTTTTCTATATTTCTGGATAAATCTTGTGCAGCTGAGAGATGAGAAAGCTTAATTAGATAAACCTCAAACGCTTTAAAACTTCACTTTTTTAAAAAACAATTTTCGTATTCATTTATGCAATAAGAAAATTACCTATGAAATTTTTTCAGTTTTAGGGATTTAATCACAGCGCGCCTTATTCTGCGAAGTAAGAAAAGTGGAGGTGAGTAACAGGGGTGCAACAGCGTTCCGGCGCTGCTTTTTTTCCCCAAGAGAAATAAATAAGAAAAATAGTGAAAACGTCTTTAAAACAGTGCGATTTTTATCACCCAGGGTGTAGCATTTCGGCACTGTTTTCAGAGCGTCCTGCCACTGCTTATTTTGCGACTAGACAATTGGTGAGTAATCGGCATTATTTCGATCTATTTGTGTAACAGTGTTTCAGAATATTACAGAAAATACCTGAAATAGAAAACCCCCTAAAATTAAGCTTACGCTGTGCTTATTTCAATGTCAAAAAAGGATTTCCCGAAAGGTTGTCAGGTTTACTCATTCAATAAAATATGATTCTCCATGGCGTGACAAAGACTGATTCACGTACTAAGTTCAGTTGCGTTATTCAGTGTAAAAATGATACTTTCTATTTCTTTGAAAGACATGCAACTCACAAAACTACATAAAATGTCCATTTGGAATTACCGTATCCACGTGAATTGCCTTACGTGCTACATTCGAAAACACGAATAGACAAGTCATATACTTAAAAGCAAATGACTCATTAACATAATTTGTTACATAAATGAGTCATAAAAAAGTTAAATAGAATAAATAGCACAGGAAATATTCATAATTCTGGTTTTAGGAAAGCAATCAGCATAATTGGGTATGAAAGAATTGGTTATTCTAGGTGAAAATCACAAATGTTTGAATTACTACAGAAGTAATTAGTGTTTTCTCTTTAATTCTACGTTCAGGAATAGTTTTGCAACCAATCACGTTTCCGTTTCAGATTACAGACTTTAACTTAGTTCAGTTTAGTTAAATTAATATCAATTTTGAAGTTACACGAGTGCTATAACAGGTTGGACCTCGTTATTCTGAACCATGATCAGAGGAACGAGGATGACATATGAACTCGCACCCCCTTTCCCGAAACGTATGTGCCACAACAGTGGGAGGACGTTTGATCCTCTAAGTCAGATTCAATATGCACCAGGTTCACAGACACAGAAGAATCGGGTTTCGAACCCGGAACCGTCCGATTCCGGAGCCGGGACCTTACTACTCCGCTACCGTCATGGCCTGATTTATACATTTCTACGCCCTAGACCAAAGAGCTTAATTCTGCGCCCTCTCTCCTGACGCACATAGAAATGGGCTAAGTAAATGTGGCAAAAGTTTATTCAATGTGTATGGATGGGCTTGAAAAACAGAGTTTTCTATGGTATTTCTAAAATAATACTGAAATTTGTAAACATCTTTAATAAAGTTCTTTTATATTGGCGCCCTCCGATTTGTTGCGCCCTAGGCCATGGCCTATGTTGGTCCTATGGGAAATCTGGCCCTGGATACCTACCGTTACATAAGTGCGTCCAATGGAGTGAATTCACATAATGTCACAGTTGCATGACAAACTTGTAACTGAGACTGCGTAAGTCTTTTAACATCTAACCGCCACACCGTTTTACGTCTTTAATAGTGCAAGATAGGCAATGAATACCAAAATTAAATTGCTGCGTTGCATTTGACGTATATCACATGAGTATGAACTAACTACATTATTGGATGGTTTCTTCCTTCGTCTAACTAGAATACTTGACATTGAGACGGATGGGACGCATATGTTCCACACCCACCCATTTTCATTTAAAGTATGACAACTCTTTACAAAACCTGCCTCGAATTAAAAAGTTAGTTTAGTTATATTTAAGTCCTATTTTTTGAAGTGACACGAGGGCTAGTTTGGAACGGACCTCATAATTCTGAATCACAGTTAGATGACGAGAACGATATCTCAGCCGGCACTCCCCTCGCCAAGCTTTCACACCATTTGATCCCCATGAATTTAGTGTGTACCAGACCCGCTTCTTTGGTGGAATCGGGTTTCGAACCTGGAACACTATGGGCTACAAAGATGAAACCCTACCACCAGGCTACCGCAACACAAGTTGATAAAGAAATGATAATCTAAAGGCGCGTATACCCTTGCAAGCCGAATGGTTTGCGAGCCGTTCGTTGAAATTATTTTCACAACGAACCAACCGCAAACTATGGAAAGGAGCGAACCATCAATCATCACTTGTCAGTCGACAATGGTGAAAGGGTCTTTGGAAACACTCAAATCAGGGTTCTTTTATCTTCCGTTTTTAGCTGAAATAAAGGATTCGACCTTGCAGGTTAGTTGGAGGTTCGTAGAGAACGACGAACTACACACGAACACGTCCCAATAAGAACTGTGAATCTCTTTGTGTTCTCCAAAAAACGACAAGATTTGGTTCAGCGCGAACGGTTCGCGAACAGTATATATGCGTCTAAGAGTTAACCTTTTGCACTCGAGAGGTGACTCTCAGTCACCGTTCTAGACGGTGCATCATTTTGACGTTTCTTTATTTTGATAGTTAAAAAACTGCCTACAAAGTTGTGAGAAGGTGTAGAATAATTTTTCAGGAAAAATCAACTTACACACACATATTTTTTACTTCCAAAGCAATAATATGAGCGCTTGTAAATCAGTGAATAATTATACATCTAATTATTTTTCCATGTGCAAAGGGTTAAATAATTTTCAATTAATTTTACCAATTAACTTTTATTAAATTAATTTTATTTCTTTAGCTAATAATTTATATATGTGTTTTTCCGGCGTGGCTCTATCTCTACACATGCATAACTTAGAGAAGATGGAGCAAATGTTGAAAAAAATCCTTTCTTACCAAGATTGACTTCGTTATTTTTAATCCAATCTGCCACCGCTTCCTTCACAGAGAAAATTTCCCAGCCTGTTGAGTGGACGCTCACTCGCCTCGTTTCTAGAAGTTTTCTTCTTCTCTTCTTTTTAGTTTTTGTCGGTGGCAACACTTGGTATACCTTGAGCTGGGAAACAAAAATAATAATAATATAAGAGGTTGAAATCATACGAAGCGAAAAAGATTTCCATAATTTCACAAATGAAAAACAGGAAAAAATCCAATAAATGCATAGTATATTTTTTAAACGCTAAAATATTTCTTTAAATGAGGGGTTCTTAAATTTTTTCCATTCCTCTTCAGGAGAAAAGAAATTTCTTAATACAGAATTCGGAAATTTAAGCGAAGACTGAGTTACATTAACGTCCCTTCTGAGTTCAGTTTAGTTTAGTTATATTTACATCCCGTTTTGCAGCAATGTGAGGGTTATGTTGGGATGGACCTCCAAATTTTGAACCGTAGTCAAATGACAAGGACGGCACATGAGCCGGCGCTCCCCTTCTCAAAACTTCCGCGCCGCACCAGCAGGAGGGCATGAGGCCCAGACGGATTTGGCGTGCACCGGATCCGCTTACAAGGCGTTTCGTCGATGTTAAGGGGTTTTGAACCTGAAGCTCTCCGGCCCCGAAGCCGAGACCGTAGCACCAGGCTACCGCCACTTGTCTCTTTTGAAGCAACGCGAGGGTTATTTTGGGAAGGACCTCGTAATTTTGGAGTGTGTTCAGATGACGAGGACGATACCCAGGTTTCCAAGTCACACCAGCGGGAAGACGTTTGACCCTCGAAGTCAGATTTAGCGCGCATCAGAGTCTCATACGCGGAAGATCTTGAACGGAATCGGTTTCGAACCTAGAACCGTCGCTGAAAGAAGCCGAAACCTTACCATTAGACGACCGTGGCAACAACGTAGAATGAGAATTTTGATAGAAAATAAAATCAAATCAATTAAAAATGCTTATTCGTCGAGTTTTTGTAAAATAAAACATTTTATAATCAAGGAGATTTTCCTAATTATTTTTTATTATAAATACTCACGAACTTGAAGCAAGAATATAGGGTCGTAAAAGTTTTTCGACCCTATTTGGGATCGTTTTTAACAATTTAAAAAGCCCTCGTTTATATGATTCTAAACATGAAGTATGCGGAATTGACTGCATATACAATTGATTGCACTTTGGCTATTTGGGAATTTTGAGCCGTCGTGAGATGACGAGGGCAACACGCAAGCCTGCACCCTGTCTCCAAACTTCCTCACCACACCAGAGAGAGAGGACGTTTGTTCTCTACAGATTCAGCATCATCAAGTCCGCGTACACAGCTGATCTTCTGAGGAATTGGGTCTCGAGATCGCGACCCTCCAGTCTCAGAGTTGGGACTCTCACCGCGCACCTTTTGTATTACACTCAAACAATTCTCTGAGTACCCATATTATATCTAAAAGTATAAGAAGTAAAAAGTGTATTTCAAAATTAGATAAATGAAAAGGTGCATATTTTTAAAAAATCACAGCAATATAATTATATGTTTAACATTCGGCTAGTCGCCATATCTAACAGATGCGCACGACTGTACGGTATAATTTTTTTTCACACGATAACTTGCCAAATCTGGCAGTCCATAAAATTTCAATTGCAACCCTAAAAAAGGAAAATTGAAAGTTTTTCAAGGGAAACTTTGTTTATTGATTTTAAGATGGCGGTCGTACGGCGAACGTTTCGCGGTGGCCTAGTAGTTAGGTCTCGGCTTCGGAGCCGTAGGGTTCCAGGTTCGAAACCCGATTCAACTGGAAATCCCCCGTGCTTGTAGACCTGGAGCACGTTAAATCTGACGTGGGTCAAACGCCCACCTGCTGATGTGGTGCGGAAGTACGGAGAGGGAGGTACCAGCTCAGGCGTCATCCTCATCATCTGACCGCGGTTCAAAATTACGAGGTTCGTCCCAAAATAGCCCTCGAGTTGCTTCAAAACGGGACGTTAATATAACTAAGTTAAACTAAGCTTGTGACTAACGGAAGGTTAACTGCTTATTAAAGCTTACTTTCACTATTCTCGTTTATAATAGAAAAAAATTGGTTTAACAACAAAAAAGGAATAGAAATTTTATCACACCAATCGCCAATGTGGTATTTCCAAACAAATTATTTGAAAAATGTAATTAATCTTTCTGTTTTCGGTCTTAATATTGCTTTCAGCATTTAAAATGCATTGCATACTAATGAAAGATGTTCGCTTTTTGTGAAATATTTTTAACCTGCTGATTAATTTATAAAACACTTACTCTCTCTATGCAGAAAGATAAACCGACCTCTATTACGTTTTCATGAAACACTTTATACGAGATTTATTTTAAATCCTACGTATATGAGTATGGTAACATTCTTTTCAGAATTTATACATCTTGAATGCGGTATTGTTGGAATTTCAAAATTTCAATGCGTTTTAAAATTATAAACTAAAATTTGCAAATTATAAGAAGATTGGCTTTTCTTGTCGACAGATGGCAGCCCTAGAAATCTATACATAGTACTGAAAATTTAGATCTTAATGCCATTTCTTGATCTTTATTACTGAGCTTTATTAGTTAGCCGAACCTATCCAAGTTCACCTATCAAGAGGCAGTTACCCTGAGGGTGGAGGGGGGGAGGCAAACCGCGTAGGTCTGCTATATATAAAAGAACCAAAATAAAATTTGATAGATAATATCGCCTGTTCTTAAGTTAAAATATTCATATTAAATATCATTTGAATAACAACTGCAATTGACTCATTTTTCAAAATTCTATTTTTCTCCTGCAAATGCCAGTTGTGAATATAATCAATTTGCTTCTTAACAAATTGGAACATCTTTTTTGTATGTTAAGGCTGGATTTATTAAATGCCATTATAGTCAGGGTTGCCATACGTCCCGTATATAAGCGACTGTCACCGTATTTCACTGCTCAGTCCCGTATTACTATTCGTCCCGTTTTCTCTCTGAACTCTGCGTCATTATAATTTTATAATGACTTGCGCCCAATTTTATAATTATGTGAAAGAAGAAAATGATATAATTAAGAAAGTAAGATCAAGTTTAAAATATGACTGGTCTAAAAAGGATTAGCCTCGTATCAGTTTTATTACTCTACTTGTTCTTATTATTAGATTGCTTAAACTTTATAGATTTTTTTTTTATCAGAGTAAAATAAACCATTGCCTACCCACTTTTTTCACGTTTTATTTGTTTAGAACTTAAACGTCTCGTATCAATGCTTGGCAATTATGGCAATCCTAATTAAAGTCATACAGTGTTTCTGCTAATATCTTTACACGAAATAGTGTCATATTTGGAGGGTTCAAAGTTAAAGTGAACCAAGTCCGTGTTTTGCCCATTTGCAGCAACACTGCCATGGTAGTGTAAAAATGTGATATTTTCTGTTTAATAATGATCCAAGTCCACAGTTCAATTTGCATCCACCAGGGCGCAGGAACAAGTAGAAATCCTGTTATTTTAAATGCAGATAATCATCTTTGAGGTCTGTTTTCTTGGAAACGAATCTCATGGACTTGGTTTACTTTAGACTGAACCTTCTATTTATGTTTTGTGGTGCCTAGCAGGAAGGCAACAGAAAAGTGAGTTAATAATGTGTGAAGTAAAATTTATAACTTCGCAATCAAAAATTTTAAGATTAAAATTTGAATACTTCCTGAAACTGTGACGTGGAATCATATTTGTCGAAAAATTTGTCAAATATCGTTGAGTTAGAATTTTTTTTATTGCAGAAAAAAAGGTAAACATTTCCACAAGCGGCGAAAAGCGCACTAATTACTTATAAATTGTTTTCCAGAAAGAGTTTTTTCTATTGCTGTAAAAGTTATGGCATAAAAGGCAGTTTTACAGAAATGGAAAGAAAAATAACTAACAGAGAATTGAATCAATTCACATTACATCACATTCACATGATTAATTAATCGTAAATGTCAACTAACATCTCACTGCATGCTGTTTCACGCTGACAACGTCTTTTTGACATCCTAGCACAAATTGATCATGCCGAGTAGATACAGGGTGATTCACAATTCAGCATATAAACTGTTAGAAAAGGTAGAAAGCACAAAAGAAAGCCAGAATCATATAGGAATGTATGACTGGGAGGAGCTAGAGGATACACGAAGATGTAGAAGTGGCAAACTGATAAAGGCTGAAAAGTTTTTATTTGGCAGTAATTTTGCTCTCGAACAGTACTTGTACACGAACGTGCTGCAGAATGTCCTGTATTCACACAAATTCTGGTGCAAATGCGCAAATTTTTAAAGACGCGGTACACGTTTGTTTGGGTTCCGTTCCGCACACAATCGTGCCGTTTCTCTTCCTTGCAGTCAGTTACTTCATACACAAGACGCATCCACCAGCTCAAGATTCGTAAACTGTTGCATGTTCTCCGAACGCCAGGCGGCGCGGTTGGAAACTTGAATGACTAGCGTTGAAATCCATCTACAGCGCGGGCAAACGGCGCCCTCTAGCTCATCCGATTGGCGTTTCTGGTCATGCTTTCCTATGCGATGTTCTATTTCTTACTGTTGGCAACAGTTAAATATTCCGAATTCCTACGTCATGACGTTTGACGTCACAGCACAGATATAAAAGCCTAGTAACCGGTTTTGCTGCATCAACAGCATTAGCTGTATCAACAATAGCAGACAGATATCCTGTGTTTCAATCGGTATGATCCTAAGTTATTGTTTTAGACAAGTCACTTTAGTTAATGAAAGTTTCAATAAAAGAATTTTAAAAAGTCGTACGTCTGAAGCTTCCTTCATGTTATTTCACGCCACCCAACACTTACTTCCTCTAACGTTTTGTGAGTTGAATTTTGTATCACTTGTATAACATTAAATTCATATCAAAACAAACATCCAGTAATATCATTATAATCATTTCTTTGTGAAACTCGTTCAGTGAAGTTTAAATCTTTAAACTAGTAAGCGTTCGAGTTAACTAGATTTATATTAATGTCCCATTTTGATGCAACAGGAGGGCTATTTTGGGACGGACCTCTAATTCTGAACTGTGGTCAGATGAGGAGGACGACACCTGAGCCGGCACCTCCCTCTCCAAATTTCCGCACCAGAACAGCGAGAGAACGTTTGACTAACGATGTCAGAGCCTAGCGTGCATATGACGAACACGGCGGAGCTTCAGTGGAATCGGGTGTCGAATTTGGAACCCTCCGACTACGAAGCCGACACCTTACCACTAGGCCATCGCTGTCCCGGATAAAGTGTTCGAAAAATATGCTTCCATCTTATTTCTTTTTATGGAGACGACTTTAAATTACATTTCAAACATCAATTACATTCATGAAATATAAATTATGTACCAAGTAAATACACCTTCTGCATAAATGTCTACAAATTCAACTTATACAAGTTGGAAATTTTAAAGTAAAGTTCTCTTTACAAGACTGAATTGAAATCGTCTGCGCGTCGCTTTTGCTAGAGAAAATAATGGGGAAAAAAGGGGGAAGGATCTTTTCTTACCTCAAGCAACTGCGACTTAAGAGTTTTTGCTTTTCTCCGGTCTTTTATCCTGGGTTTCATTTTGAACACGTGGAATTCTGCCGCCAGCAGTTTGTCGGTCTTATCCGAGGAGACGTTGAAGAAGAAATGGGATCTGTGTCTGGATTCTGGAAGATAAAGATTGGTTTTAGAGACCAGGAATTGTAAATAGACAGAAAAAAAAATTAAGATTTTTTCTTAATACAGTGTATACAGTACGTATTTTTCGAAATACAGGATATCGCAATTCAGTTGATCAATTCAATTTTGTAGGAAGTGAATGTAGAAATAACAAAATAACATAAATTCTTTCAGCTTTATTCAACGGCGATTCAAGGATAAAAGTTTTGTTCACTGATCTGGTGTTTATCAAATAATGTAACTGAAAAATAGTCAATCAGTAACCATTACTTATCTACCTATTTTTAAACCAACTGTAGTGCTTTCTATTAGACTTTCTTGTATACTGTCTGTTTTCAGAAACGGAAACTTTCCGCGACTGGCTCATGCACAAAAGCGCGGAGGGTTTCCGAATCCGTTGCTAAACAATCTGCATTTTGGACGTCATCCCGTTGACCGATTGGCATCCCTCTAGCTTGTTGCATTTTTCACATGTACATGTATAGAGACCGACAGATAGTGGACCTTTTGATGGATTTGGTCCAAGATTTGTTATGAATCTACGATAATAAAGACATATGCTGAATTTCATTTGTGTAGCTTGTTGCGTTTTTGGCTTATCGTTAGGGTTGCCATACGTCCTGTATATACGGGACTGTCTCCGTATTTCGCTACTTACTATTTGTCCCGTTTTCGGATGATTCTCAACCAAGTTCCTGAATGGGATGAAATAGAACGTTCTATTGAAAATTTACAAGTAAGAAACATCGATATTGGGAACACTGAGATTCTATTCAACCAGTTTGTATACCTGAAAAATTATTTAGAGAAAAATCATACCAACCATAACTAAGATTAGATTAGATTAGTTATATTAACGTCCCGTTTTGAAGCTACACGAGGGCCATTTTGGGACGGACCTCGTAATTTTGAAACGCGGTCAGATGACGAGGACGACATCTGAGCTCGCACACCCTCTCCAAACGTCCACGCCGCACCAACGGGAGGACGTTTGGCTACTACGTATGATTTAGCATGCAACAGGCCCCATACACGGCGGAGCTTCAGTGGAATCGGGTTTCGAACCTGGACACCTTACCACTAGACCAACGCGGCTTAACCATAACTGAGAAGCAACTATAAAGTTGAGTATGGATGAGAAATGGCTGAAGTTTTTTTGCATATACAAAGTAGGTATATTAATCAAAAGCCACGTCTAATGAAGCTATGCGAATATGTATTTGCCATCAAAGCCCACAATGAAAATGTGGAGAGAATATTTTTCCTTATGTCAATTCAATGGTCGAACGAAAGAAACAGGTTCTCTGTGGAGACAATTGAAGTAATTTTGGACTTGTCTTTATAATTTTAAAATGAATTTTTTTATGTGAAAGAAGAAAATGAAATTACCTTTAAAATATGACTGAGCTAAAAAGGATTAGCCTTGCATCTTTTTTTTATTATTCTATGTGTTCATTTTATTAGATTGCTTAAACTTTATTGATTTTTTTTTTATCTGAGTAAAATAAAACATTACCTACTCACTTTTTTTCGTGTTTTATTTATTTAGCACTTAAACGTCCCGTATCAAAGCTTGGCAATTATGGCAACCCTAATTATCGGGTTCACATGCTTACGAAATGACAGATAGACAGATTAGGCTTTGGCGGATTTTATATAAAATTCGGTATATATCTACAATTTGGGTGTAAAGACCACTTACCAAATTTCACTCATCTATCAAGTTCTATTTTTGATTTATCATGTTCATGTTACAGACAGACATAATTTCAAAACTGATTTTTTTTTCGGATTCAGGAAGGTCTAAAACGTGGAGATTCATCAAAACCTCGAGGTCATTTTTTTAAAATTACAATATTTTCTGTTGATATATGTTGATAAAGTACAAAAAAAAGAATTTGGCTCTTAACTAATTATATTTCAGAAAAAATTCCTTTTCTCAATGACAATTTTTTTAGTCGAAAACTGTTTTCCGGCGGAAAAAAAATGCAGTAATAGACTTATAATCGGTAAAATAAATTCATAAAGAAAAAGATAATTTTCTTTTAGAATTCATTTTTTAAAAGTAATATAACTTAAATCAAAAGATCATCGAATATTTTACTCAGAACAAAGTAATTGACTTATATAATTTAAAGAAATTCAGTAAGTTTCCATATTTAATAATTTTACAGTTGAAGATGTTGCTTAAAATAATTGTAACATACAGTCAATGGCATACATGATATAAAATAGTTTACTTTCTTAAGGAATTAGAAAGTTTCTAAATGTACAGGAATTATTTATATTACAATATAAGCTAAATAATAAAATGCTAATTTATATTAAAATGTCAATATTTGTATTAAAATGTTCGATGTGAAATAATAAAAGTACTTTATGTTATTTTTAATTGGTTAGTTTATTATAATTTTTAATTAGGAAAATGCATATCTTTTATTTCTAAATTTTGACAGTGGCTTCATTATGTGCAGGTGAATACAGAAAAAAATTATGCGCATTTCATTTAAAAATAAACCAATCATTATGTGATTCATGAATGAAATCATAAAGTAGAATACAGCATTAAAATATATTGAACTGTATAGTTTGAATTAATGGAATGCTTAACCAAAATTGTAGTTGAAGAAAGGAAATTATAAATTATTTTTGAGTCGCTAATATATGAAAATCCTCTTAGAAATGCGCATCTTGATTATCGAAATTTCGAACAAAAGTTTTTCTTTCCAAAACAAAAGCCGTACATTTCATTTTAGAAAAATATTTCAAAGGATTCTGGTGCTATTTTAGAGATTCTGAAAGGATAGAAAATAAAGCAGCTATTTTTTTTCTTTCTATAAAACTATAAAAATAAATCTCGGTGTTCATTCACGATTATTGCTTTGTGTTGTTTTCCAAAAATGAAGCCATATCGTAGCATTTTGCCATCCTCCCCTCCCTTGTAAAAGCAAAATAGGAACTGAAAGTTCATTACCTGCTTATTCGAGAGGGTTTTTTTTTAACCCTTCTTAAGAAAGCGAAGAAGAACTGTTTTGTATTAAAGAAAAGTTTTTGATTTTTTTTTATCATAAGGATTTTGAAAGCAAGTTACCTGCCATTTTATAAGAGCGTGTAAAGTGAAAACGATAATTTTGAAGGTGAAAATATCGTTTTTGGAAAGAATGTGTAAACCATGTTTTTCCATAACTTTCTTTTAAACCTATAATTTCAAAACATCTTTTTTTATTTTTGAATTATTGTAACATGCGCATAAAAACACTCACTGTGTATGAAAGATTCACGGTTGGGTAATAGAATGAAAAGCGCGCGTTTCAAAACTTCTTTATATTGCGACTTTCTTTTCATAAAAGTAGAACGCTAGAGCGAAGGACCTTATATATTATTGGGAGATTTTCAGACATGTAATTGCAAGCACAAAGTGGAAGTTACCTTTGGATATATTTAGTCATTAATTGAGAATGGAAGACAACTACTAGTTAATAAACACAAGTTAAAATTTTAGTGATATGAGTTCAGTGAACACACCTTCAAAACCAAATACAGAAGGATCTCGATCATTCGAGCTGAGTGGGACCATTAACATCTCGGATAATAAAAACACTCGGTTAATGGAGGTTAAATTTTAAATCGTGGCTTCTTTTCTTTCGACAATGCTTTCTAAAATTGTTTATCTGAAATTATTAAAATAAATCCGCAATTACTACCGCGTTCTAACATTTTAACAAGCTCTTTTATTGGTTATAACACTTCTTACATGCATTTTTAAAACACAATTTTCATAATAGGATTCGGGAACATTACTGATTTTCGTTGTTTCCTTTGCATTTTCCCAATGATTCTTTAAGAATATTCTCAAAAGAATGCGCGGGACTTCCCGACACATTTACAGTGTCATTTTTTTCATGAAAATGCATGGGATTTTAGATATTCTTCTATTGTAGAGTTTAAGAATAGACCTGTTTGTAGACGGTCATTTTATACTAAATTAGTGACGATCTATACTTTTTCAACTTTCCCTTTCATAGCTTTTGGAATAAAATCACTAACTTTTAAGATTTGCCGCTTGGAGCGCCGCAGTCAGTCTCAGATGACAACGTATGGTCTCTGTACAACAAGTAGACATTACTTCTACAGCTCTTTCTTCGATCGAGTATATTTTTGCTGTATAAGATAATAGCTATGAACCCTGAATTTTTCGCATAGACTAAATTCAAAACAAATTCATAAACTGTTTAACAGGATATTCTCTAAAACCTTTCATAATATTCCATTCAAACAGATCAACACTAGATTACCCTGCCTAATTTTCTATTTGGGGACTGAAACTCTGAAAATAAAACGCCGAGGGCACTAAAGAAATTTTGAACGCGAGGCGCCAAAGCGACTACAGACGACCCTGGGAAAGAAACAACGCCGAAGATGGGAAGACGAAACAAAGTTGTTAAATTACGAAATTTGCATACACTTCATATCCATGGATTATTTTCGAAAAAGGAGTGAAAATAAAAGGCGGAGAAACGATGCATATATGAATACATATGAGTGGATTTATGTGAAAGCTCAGCAGTACCCAAGGAATACACAATTGATTAAAGAAAACTCACTTGCGTTTATGGCTATAAATATAGCATAAACTTGTTTTTGAGGAAAGTAGGATAAACCAGTGTTCTATTTGATTTTGCGAACAATATTTGAATGTTTCATTCAGCTTGTAATGAGAGAGTTCGAAAAAGTTTTAAGAAGATATCGGATTAATTAGCAAAAGCACAAGTAAGAGTTATCAACATTAATACTTGACTTTCGATTTGAAGATATAGGAAATTAAAACAAAATAATAATAAATAATGAAGTAAAAAAATTAATGATTTAGCTATGTGAGATTGACGTCCCATTTCGAAGCTACAAGAAGGCTAATTTTTGAGTTCGTAATTTTAAACCATGTTTAAATGACAAGGACGGCAACTAAGAAAATTTGATTTATTTTTTAAAAATTAATTCTTGAAGAACTCTTTTTCAAACGCATCGGTTGTGAGCGGTATATTAACTGGATTTTAACAGATTAATAATTAATTCATTCAGATTAATTCATTTAAAAGAGAAAGGTCATAGAGCATAGGTAATAAGTCAAAGTCACATAGAGCTACTTTAGTCACAGTTGAGTAATCGATTAATTAACTGTCCTTCATTAATTACACTGGACAACAAAAAAAATTTTTTTTCGTGTTGCTTGAGAAAGAAAGGGTTATACCTATGTATTTTTGCGCCCTGATTTCGAATCTGTTAACCGTTTTTTCCAATCACTCATAGTTTTTGAGCAACGTGGTAACTCTTATTATATACATTAGGAAATCATATTCAGCTTGCAATATTTACACAGGCATATTAAAATTTTACAAACCTTCACTTTCTTGTGTACTTGGCCTATCGACTGTGCTTGGCTTGAGGAATATCCATTTTCAATGTCCAAAAATAGTCGGCTAACATTTTGGGATTCCATTTCCCTTGGTAACGAGCTCCCATATTCGAGATAGCCTGATGGAACTGTTCACCATGCTCGTCGCTTACTGATCCAAGGTTTTCAGGGTAGAATTCTAAGTGAGAGTGCAAGAAATGGATTTTCAACGACATGTTGCATCCCGTGGTTTTGTAGGCCTTTAAGCAAGTTATTGACGATTTGCCTTAGTTTTCCGCTTTGTGTGATTTCCGAGGAATTTTTTTTCTAACTCCTTAAACGATGTCAATGCTGGGGCTTCCTTCTTAGTCAGCTTACTCTCAAACACCGGATTTCATTAGTTGTCTAAACTGAGGCCCAACAAATATGCCTTCCTTAATTTTTGTTTCACTCACTTTTGGAAACTTCAGACGCAAGTACTGAAATCCATTTCCTCCACAGTTTATCGTTTTAACAAAATTCTTCATCAAACCTAATTTGATGTGCAATGGAGGCAAGAGAATTTTTTCTGAGGCAGATAGTGGTTCGTTCTTTTCATTCTTCACATCCGGTATGAGGAATTGTCGCTTGGGCCACACTTTCTTGATGTAGTGCTTTTTTTCTGTTCTGTCCCTACTGTCCCACTGGTACAGAAAGCAAAAAAACTTTGTATAGCCTGCTTGCAATCCAACTAAGACGGCGATCACTTTCAAGTCGGAGCGTATATACCAAGAATGCTTGCTGTACTCAATACTGGACAACATATGCTTCAAGGTTTCGTATGCTTCTTTCATACGAACGGCTACATTCTACAGGAATTGAAGGGTGATGGTTACCATTGTGTAACAGAACTGCTTTTAAGCTGATCTTTGAAGAGTCTATAAACAAACACCATTCTTGAGGGTTATGTTGTAGTTCTAGAGCCTTAAACGACGAGTCAACATCATTACAAAATATCACATCACCATCTTGGCAAAAGCTTCCACGTGCTGCCAAACAGAAACATCTGTCCTTACAAAGTGGCTCATGCATTGAATCGTATTTGCGTTGCAGGACTCTCGATACAAAAACGCCTGTTATAATTTTTGATATACAGCCTTTTCTTTATGAAAATTATATTTGTAAGAGCATTTCAAACCCAAACATTATCTTCTTGGCCGGCAATTAATTTTTTCAGAAAGTATTTTTGACACAAGATCCGACATGTTTCAATGACATTTTCTATGTACTTGAAAGCAATCACGAGTAGTGTTGCTGAAAAACAGTGTGTTATAAAGGTTTTTCGAGATTATATTCGGGTTCAGTGACCATAAAAACACCGTTATCAGTTAAAATCTCAAAGGCAACAAAAAATATCCTGGCTACGACATTGAATCAAATACAACAAAGGAGTGGACAAAGGTTTTAGTGAGAGTTCATGCTGCCTAAAATTGGAGGGTGATAGACAAATTCTGATTGGTTTTTCGAATTCAGAGCGTGAAAGTACAAAAGAATTAGCTAAAATCATACGGACAACAAAATGGTTGTTGTCCAGTGTTATTATTAACAATTGTTGATTTAATTGAGCTGTCCTTTCCATCAGTTTAATTGAGTTGAGTTGGTTTTAGTTTCATTTAACAGAGAAAGGTCATAGAGGGTAGGTCAAAGTCACATAGAGCTACTTTAGTCACATAGAGTCACAGTTGAGTAAAAGGTAAGTAAGTCTACGCCCCTCAATCGCAGCGGCCGTTTCGCAGAGACAGCCTCCCGTTGAATTTTTTTTAATTTTTCGCACTTTTTCTGAAATTGTTACGCTGATTATCCTCTCTTTCGGAAAACGGGACATTTCGGCGTCCCGAAGCTGTGCTTGTGAGACAACGGGACAAGCTACCTAAAAACGGGACGTACGGTTAC
Organism: Araneus ventricosus; assembly: GCA_013235015.1. NCBI lineage: Eukaryota > Metazoa > Arthropoda > Arachnida > Araneae > Araneidae > Araneus > Araneus ventricosus. The sequence goes on from BGPR01001575.1 coordinate 101,470, forward strand.
ATTAAGCATTCATCACTTGGTTCATTCCTAAAGTTACTAAAATAAATCATAACGATGCAAAAGACATTCTGAATTCATAAATAAAGCTCCACCTCAAGTAATATCCTTAAGTCCAATATCTTCAATGGCTGCCATAAAGAAGGGTGGGCCTAACTAATTACACAAATGGATTAAGAATATTGCTAGAGTGGTGGCAATAAAAGATATGTTTATACCGAAGTGAATGAAGATATCTTTCTACACTGTAAAAAATATCCGTTTTTTTTCCCGGACTTTTTCCGTATATTTGACGGTTTAAAGCTGTTTTGTTGACAAAACGGTTTTTCACCGTTTTCCGCTCCAGCCATAAACGGTTTAAAACCGTCAGTTCAAATTCTATTTTTCGTCATACGGTATTGCTTTCCGTACGATAACTTTCCCTTTTCTTAAATGCAATTTTATTGCATTCATTTCATGTTTTTAATAGGGTTCCATCTCCGCTATTGTTTACACATGTTGCAGTAACTTGTTGTCACTCATGAAAGCTAACCTTAAAACACGTGTTCTGGTAATAGTTGATTTTTACACCACTAGGTGGCGCCACTAGAGGTATAGTGACATTAAAACTCAAATAGATTATTTTTACTTCATTTTATGAAGTCTCCGGTGGTCTAGTGGTTAGAGCGACTGCCTTTTATTTCTATGAACGCGGTTTCGATCCCAGGCCCGAAGGAGTTAGAAGTTTTCTCACCATCTTGCATCGAAATCGTCCAAGTAAGGTCAATTAAAAATTATATTAATTAAACTAATTGAAATTAATAATTAAGCCTTGATTAATTAATATTCCTAATTGATAATACACATCAGCACATTTCAACTTCAGGTAACATTACCACATTCAGGTAAAAATAATTTTTCTCTCTACCCTTTTATTTTTATTTGCTCTTAATTTAATTCTTAATTCATTGTATGAAAAAGATGTATGAATGGAAGGACGAACGAAAGACGAAAGGGTGGATGAGTGAGATATTTCATATGACTAACACAACCTTCCCTTACAGATTCAAATCCCCATTAAGTAAAACTGACATTTAATTCAAATGAAATTCTAATCAGGCCAAACGGTAAATAATCGCACGTATCGGAGATGGAGGACCCCAGAGTCCATGCGCTCCGAGTGAAACATTCATCACTGGCGCGCGCGTATACACTTGTGAGCCGAACGGTTCGCGAGAAGCTGGTTTGCAGGTGTGGAAAGAGGTTTTGGCAAACAAAATCCTGTCGATTTTTCAGCTAACACAAAGGGATTCGCAATTCACATTGGGATGTGTGCGAATATAGTTCGTCGTTCCCGCGAACTTCCTTCGAACCTGTAAGGTAAAATCTGTAAACCAATGCATATTCCAAAGGTCCCTCCCTTCTACATTAAATATTTGGGTCGTAAAATAGGCAAATCATCTTGTAACGATGTAAATGGAGTGTATGATATCATTTTTTGGAGAGAGCGCTACGTGGTTACAGTTAGAGAACAAGTGTTTAGATTTAGGCATCAGATTCGATTACTTTAACAAAAGACAAAAATCCGTTACGCTATTCTAAATTAAGTAGGAAAATAAGTTATTATATCATCAAATAGGAAATATCTTTAGCTACAATTTACTACCATCGTTTTATGAAAATAGTTTAAAATTAAGATGATCGGAAATTTTTGTTGTTGTTGTCCAAATGTTCTCTAGATTGGACCACAAGCGGTTGCTAGATTGTACCATTTAAATCAATGGGATTATCATCTTAAATTACAAGAATAGTTCAGAAAGCAGTTTATCGCCGTTAGCAGTCCTCATAAACTGGGATTGGATGAAGTTAAAGCAAATAAATAAATATAAATAACTAAATAAATAAATATAAATAAATAAATATAAATAAATAAATATAAATAAATAAATATAAATAAATAAATATAAATAAATAAATATAAATACATAAAAATAAAGAAAGAAAGAATACTAAAGCCATCAAATGTTGGATCAAAAAGTATAAACACATAGGACACGTATCATTTATATCATTTGTGAGGAAAAAAGGGGATAAGAGAAAGTGATCAGTGTATAAAATGCCATACTTGTGTTCATGCATTGTGCCCTTGTGCGAATTTGAGAATCAAAAAATATTTTTGCTTGAATTGTGCTAAAAAAATTGGTGCTCCAATCTGGGGACACAGTAGTTCAGTCTAGGCAACCCGGTTTCCTTGATTGGACCGATGACACATTTTTTAAGCTGCTTTTTTCTAATTTAAAGTGTATTTCATAAAAAAATTAATGAGACATGAAGATAAATGAACCACAAAAAAATTCAACTACTTGTTTTTCATTAAAATTACTCCATCACTGTACACTAAAAATTGTTCAGATGTTCAACATTCGGCGACTTTCTCCTATGTGTAAAAATGTTTCATAAGGATTTGTAAACATTTATTATATACTAGCAGTACGCGCACGGCGTTGCCCGTGGAATCAGCACTTTAACAAAATGAATGAAAAAAAAAAAAAAACGCGCCCACAATGACACGAAAAAGTTTTGAAAACAAAATCAAAACAAAAGATACACATTATTTGATTTTCCTGCTTATTTTTTTTTCGCCCTACAGTACAGAGTACGTTAATCCAAAACAATATTACAAAATTGGAACCTGAAAATGATTATTATACAGCAAGATTATTAAAACTGAATCCGAAAATAATAATCGAAGTAATTCATTCAGGTGAAGGTCATGACGTATCCTGCGCGTCCGCAAATCAAAATTGTCAGCAACGTTCCGAAGAAGTGCCGAGCGAGGAACTCGATCGAGAATAATAAATCTCAACTGTCCAGAAAAAAATTAATTTAAAAAAAAACTTGAAAAGATATTTTAACCGTTCTTGTTTTAAATCCGACAGAACCGTTCTAGTTATAAGCTGAAAAACATTGAAAATAATAGTGTTATTAGAAAGTCGGACGCAACAAATTTAAAAACAAAAATAACATTCCGATGCCGAAACCGACTATTTTTTAAAAATTTCTCAAAATTCAGTAAATTACGTTAGAAATTCAAAACTATCTTCATTAGAACGGAAATCGAGTCCTCTTTCCGATGGTGTATCCATTTTTGTCGTACAATTATTCAAAACCATCCTATTGAGAAATTAGTGCGAAAAATCAACCAAAACAACACAAAACATTAAATAAAAAATTTTCTAGATTAAATTTTAAAATTTCGGCTTCGAGGTGCATTCAGTCACCATTACGACTACCTGTGTGCCAAATTTCAAGTTTGTAAGTGCGATAGATTCGTCTGGACATCGCACGCAGACACGCAGAACGCACACAAACATTGCGTTTTATAAGTATAGATAATATTTTTAAAGTGAAAAGCGGATTCTAATTGAACGATTTCAATTTGCGCTACATATTATTAGAACCACTCTACCTTGAAAATCGAGAGCTAAGTGTGTTATTAAATTATGAGAAAATAATGCACATTGTTTAAAAATAAATTTCAAACTATGAAGAGTGTATTCATGACGTACACTTTAGACGCTGGTAATTTTTCCTTTTTCTCAAGCATTAAAAAACATGAAAACAGTAAATAAATAAACAGACACACAGTTCTATGACTTGAACTAAAGAAGTTCACCCTTAATAGCGACTGCAGATGAAGCTTAAGTCCAAAGAAATGAGGTTCAGTCAGATCCATTGGACCCTGAGGTCCCAAAATATGCATTTGGGGCGGTTAATTGAACCATTTAACTTACAATTTGCTCTTAAATACAAGCACATTTTCTTGTAGAAACCGCAGCCTCTCCAAATCTTGCCAAGGATCGCTTACGAAACCGCACTCACTAACATGTATCAATTTCATCTAGGATTTGACCTCTTTTTGCAATGCTATTATGCTTCACAAGGCGATGGACATTTGAGTTTGTTCATTATTCGTTAAGCAAACAAATTTTCTTTGTAGGATTACATATCCGCGAATCTCTGTCTTACGTTTTAGAATTAATTTATAAACAGTATGGTTAGAATTAAAATTTGCCTACTCAAAGCACGGTACAGAAAAAAAAGGGTGAGAATATATCAACCTTATACTTTGTATCAGGTACGCAAAAGTATACAAAACTAATGTAGATATCAGTTCTCGGACTCGAGGAGATTACCTATCGATATCCTCGACCTCTTTCAAATTTAGTCGAGTGATACTGTATCAGCCTCATACTGTCCTACCGCCACAAGAAAAATCCCAGACACTAGACATGCTGGTTGTGGTCGTTATGGGAACGGGATATTCCACTGTATTTTGGGGGCGGTAGGAAAGGGCTTTATTTCATTTGGCGCAGATAGAACCGTCGGAAGTCTCATTTCGCTTCGTACTTCGGCCGGAAACGAATTCCTCGCCTAACGAAGTGCGCTTAGTTTGACAAATGTTGCGGTTGATTTTATATGTTTTTCCCTCCTTTCTTCGACTCGTCTACTTGAGGCAATCCTGTTCAGACTTTTCTCGTGGCGGTAGGACAATACAAAGCATCAGGTCGATACAGTAGAACCCAACCCTATTATTCCTGCCTAAGCGACGCTAAGCGTGCGTTATGTTTTTTTTAATTACCTTTACAAATTATTTATTACCATAACCAGAAATAAATATTCATAACGCGTTTTTCTTCCTTTCCTTGCAATGTTTATTAAGTATATAAGGTTATGGGATTTTCTAAGAATAAATTAATGCATTTTGCTTAATTTTTTTTTATTCAAAACAAATAGGTGACTTAAATAACAGAATTATTATTAGTAAAATAAATTGAGCACAAAAATTAAACTTTGATCGCGAATAGAATTTTCAGAATATCATCGTCGTTCAGGCAAAAGTCATTAAGTCCAAAACAGTAGTTCTGACATATAGTCAATTAAAAATTGCCTTTACTATTCACCACAGTGTATTTATATCGTTATTATAACAAATAATTATTGCAATAACAGAAATTTATTTATTGGCACCTTTACTATATTTCTAAGCAAAACCAACTTCATTTTCTGAATCCCTTTCCTGGCTTAGTCCTTGATTTAGATTCTCAGTTTTTTTTTGAACTTGGCTGTATTATGAATCTTGTGATATTACAACTTTTTCACATGGAAATCAATTATCATACCATTCCCAGCAGCGGGAGGTAATCGCAAATAAGTACTGTCTGCCCGTCACGAGAACTCGGTTCGCCAAGTTGTCTCGTTGACAGCGGTCGCTATAGCAACTGGTTATGCTAGGGAAGTTCCATTTCAAATAGGAGGAATCCGAAAGAAGTCGGGATTTTATTTTATTCTTGGCGCCAGTTTGCTGCAGAAAAAAGAGTAGTTGATCGTTCATCTTCTCGGTTTTGCCGCAGTTCCACTGCACGTTCCATCCCATTTGGAGCTAAGTGCGCCAATGTAACAAACTTGAGTGAACTTCTACCTACTTGAAATGGATCCCTCCTACGATAACCTGTTTCTATATCGACCGCCATCAACGAGACAAATTGGCGAACTGAGTTCTCCTGGCTTTACTGACTCATGCACTTCGATTGAGCAGGGTTTCTAATCGAAACAACATAATAAGATCAGCGTCGTTTTTCAAGTAATTAATTTTTGCCCGAAACTTCGGATTTCGTTATTTCAAACCAATATATAATTCAGACTTGATTTATCAGATTACGCTCAAATAAACGAGTATTCATATTTATTTTTATTCATTTATTAATACTTTTCATTGTGCTGTTTGAAAATTACTATTCGATGCTAGAGGCTTCCAGGTTTTAAAATTGATTCCGCTGAAGATCCGCCATGTTTGTGGCCTGGTGCACGTTTAATATGACGTCATGGGTCAAACGTCCTCCCGCTGGTATGGTGCGGAAGTTTTGAGAGGGGGGTGTACTCGTCAACTCAGGTGTCATACTCGTTATCTGACCGTGGTTTAAATTACGAGGTCCGTCCCAAAATAACCCTAGTCTTGCTTCAAAATGGTACGTTGATATAACTAAAACTAAACAGATAGAGTCAAATCACGTGACGTCACAGTTATCCAACATCTAACTGCATTATGTCTTATTCTGAGGCGTAAATTCACGTTCTTTTTCTCTTGCGAAATTCCGCAATGAATTCTAAAATTTGAAATCACCGCGGCTCATTTGACATGCATCACGTGATCATGAATTGACTTCATTGCTTTGCCGAATGAAAACATGTTAATGAAAAGTTTTACGTAACTGAAGCAAAAATTAAGTGATTAATTCTAACGACAAAAGTGAAATTATTCTGTCAAGCAGGTCTTTACATAAAATTTAATCTACTATCATAACAAATGGCTACTTAGTGGAAACTTTGTAGTCGGTAAATCTTGTGAAACACTCTATCAGGATTCATAATAGCGCGAGCCTCTTCGGTAAACATCAATGGAATTCTTTTATCACAAAGGTCAATTACTGAGCTTTGAATACAACGTCATAAACTTTTTTGCATAATCATAGAAGTAATGAAGGAGCGAATCAGCAAAAGAAATCGCTACAAGCATAAAACTGTCATCGAGTACAAGCATAGAGTGTTGTTGCGGTCTCTTTGAATAAAATTAAATACGTAAAAAAAAACCTACGACATCATGTCAAGAAAAAATGGTCTGGAACAACTGCAATAAAATTGAAATCGCATCGCATAAAAAAAGAAGGCAATTTTTTAAAATCTTCAAGAGTACTATAATATAGCAACAATTTTTTAATTAATATTGAATTTTACAAAACGCAAAATGGCATAAACATGCATTGCTTTTGTCGTTTGTTAGAAATATTTTCAAACAAACAAATAAATGTCTTAAACCGAAATGTTGATAAAGATGTAAAGACGAATTTAGACCTGGAGTCGCCAAAAACCAATTCCAAGTGCCCTATATTTTGAATGAATTCAAATAAGATGGTTTCTTTGGTTACGAAATGATTAGTCTCTTTTGTAGATATAGCAGACTCTTTATAAAAGACTTTTATCAGCATTCTTCTATTTTTGTATTTTTGGCAAAGTTTACTGTTTTTCCAGTCTGGTTCAGTACATAAAAAATATTTTCGTGTACATAAATGGCTAATTTCAAATAAAGAAGTTTTAATTTTTACATATTTTGATAAATAAAATATATCAGTTACGTTTAAAATTCTATTGGTAATTTTAATTCCAAACTAGAATAAATAAGAAATTAAGTAAGTATTTCAGAGATCGACAGTTTATACATTAGTTTATATCAATTTTACTCGAACTTAAACACATGAGTGTACCTCTTCAAAATGCAAATATAACCAAAATACCTCTCGTGAAACACAGAGAAGGAGTACTTCTTCTCTGTGTCGTGAAAAAAGAGAATTATTGTCAATTGAAAGAGCCACAGCATCCAATTGATGGAATTTCAGCAAACGATTTAACAATCATGAAAAATGCAAATGATTGCCATTTCGGCTGCGTATGCTAGGTGCTGTTGTCATCAAAATTTCAGAATTTAAAACATGGAAAAGAAAGTGCCGAACATTTGTGGTATTAAAACCTTCTGCAAAAAGATAAATTCAGCCTATACTCCGAATGGAGTTGAAAAAAAAATCATATTTAGAAATTCATAAATATGTTCATTTCAAATAAATAATAAAAGTTGTGCTGATCTTTCTTTTGTTCTGTCTTCCACGGAAGAAGGTCGCGTGTAGTGGCGTATATGTGGTAAATCCTTTCGCTAAATGCCACTATATAATAAATAGTTAAATTATATTCGATTCTTTCTATCAATTTAATCAGCTAACACCTAGCGTCCTATGTCGACGGCCGAAAGTAACATGTCACCAGGAATGCTCAGTACAGACCGTGATATGTTGTCTCTTAAGGTCGTCAAGTTCCGGACCCACCAAGACAGACCTTGGACTTCAAATAACCCCATAGGAAAAAGTCACATGGGGTTAGATCCGGGGAGAATGGACATGGAGAATGTTGTGTACAGGATGCAATGTGTGGTCCACGATGAGGGTGTTCATATTGAAAGGAGTGTATACCCTCACCGAGGAAATGCTTTTATTGACTAAAGTGCTATGGTGCACTGTAATTTCATCTCTGTAACTCTTTGTGGCAGTTCACTTGCTGCATTAAAGCGGTATTGCACTGTGATTTTTTCTTTGTTATTCATTTGTCTAATTCTCAGCTGTGTAGACAATAACAGCTACTTATTTTCCCCTATCGGGACTTTTGGAACTCATTTTTTCCCCATGGAATTTTTCTTCCCATGTCATCATTAGTCCCCCTATAAAATTTGGTGGTATTTCAGCTGATAGATCGATCTACAGATGGCCCTGAGTAGTGTCAGCTTAAGAAAGAAAACATTCCATATACTTCTACTGCGATCATAAGTTCTGAGGACATAGTTTCAGTAGGTTCGAAGTTCGAGACCCTATTTCACGGTAGGCACGCCGTGAATACGCCATGGTGCACGTTAAATCCGCCGAGGGTCGCTTTTCACCTGGTCTATTCATTTCCACCATTTCCATTTCTGGTGTGGTGCGTAAGTTTGAAGAAAGGCATGGTGCAGATGTTGTATTCGATATCTGACCATGGTTCAGAATCCCAAAATAGCCCTCGTGTAGCTTCATAATGGAACGCTAACTAGATAACTAATTAGCTAACTAAATTCAACTAAACATAAAGTTCAGGATTGATTCATGAGATTTTATTTTACTCTTAACTGACATATGGCATTTTCTCTTTGAAAGAATCTTATTCTTATTTGCTGATCTAATGTTCTCTCTGAAATGACAGAGTGAGTGATGACGGTATGTATTATATCAATATATTGTACACGTTAAACAAGAATAGTCATTGAGGATGAATTGAGCAAGGATATTTAATGAATTTCCCTCTACAATGGTTTAAATGTACTTTTTGAAATCAGCATCCATCGCATTGTCAAAAAAATCACACCATTTATTTTTATTCAAGTACTTTTTGGATTCATGGCAAGTTAAATTCAGTGCTGATAATCACTCTTGCTTTTGAAAAATAGAAGAGTTCTACTCCTGACAAAAGGATGAATTCTATAGGATATTACAAAATACCAGCTCTTGGAACAATATCAACCGGTTGCGAGTTCTTTTTCTTTAAACTGCTAAAAATTTGTGTTTACAAGCCAGCAACTTGGTGAATGTCCAAAAGATGATGAATGCCTACTTGGTCAAATCACTTTCCAAGCAATTTAAAATTCATGTTTGAAGGAAAAGAATACTAATTACTTTGTGAATTGGGTCGTTTAAGCTGAAAGTTGGATGTGAAAAAAAGCATATAAATTATAGTGAACAGAAATAAAATAACTGCTAAAAATGATAATTCAGAGTTACTGAATTTTCAGTAATTTTAAAATGTCTTCTTTCAAAGCGTTCATTTTTTAAAGCAATTTTTGTATGATTTTATTTATAATTCTTGCATTTTTTTCAAAATCTTCATAAATGAATCATACTCTCCAGTGCTTTCGTTAACGAGTGAAGATATTCGAATCACAATGAATTTTGTTAAAACTATGCAAAAATATTCTAAAAACACTTAAACACTCGAGTAATGACACAGGTTACCCTTGAAATATTTATATAAGTTTTTTTTTTATTATTGTTGTAAAATTAAAAAAAAACAACCTCGAACAGCATATCTGCGAGAATGGAATTCAAAAAGTGCCCGTTACACAAATTATTTCTTAAGAGATGAATTATTATGACTATAATTCACCAGTAAACTAATGTTTGAAACTAGAGGATTTTATAATATAATTGTGTAATATCAAGCAAAGAATTCCCTTGCTTATACGTAGAAAAAATTGCTGTTTACAAAATATTTGGTAGGAAGATTTTTTTCCCCTTCTAAGTTGGTTTCAAAGCTGCGTATACAACAGAATTTATTTTTTAAAGCATTTATTTAATTTTCTTTTTGCGAGGAAAAATCAAGCAGAACTTATTATTATTATTATTTTACCGTTTATTTATGCTTAATTCGCCCAAGACTGAAAATATCAGCTCATTAAAGTTAGAATTCGCCCCCTTTTACACTTGCCAGTTTCGATCGGCCAGATATTTTCCGGCAAAAAAACCGGTCCGATAGTTACCGTGAGCTGGGGGTGGGGGATGAACTGAAGGCGTGAACGGATCCTTTCACACTAGACGATAGATGGCTTTCTGACGGGTGGTCAATTTCATACAGCCTGCACGACTGAAAATAGGCCGGCTTTTTGCCGACCCGACCGAAACCGGCAAGTGTGAAAGGGACCTTACACAGAAGAGGACACTTCTGCCCATTCCACTTTTCGGAAAGGTGTCACCCAAGGACACAGAATACAGGCGAGGTGGGGCTTTCGATAGACACCCATTTGGTTTGTTGCGATTTTGAGATAACATGTTCGCATAAACCCGTACAGACAGACAAGGGAAAGATTTGGTCCAAACTTTAATACATACATACAATTTTGGTGTAATGGTTGCATACCGAATTCCAACCATCTAGCTCGTTTCGTTTTTTGAGTTATCGTGCTCATAGCCAAACAGACAGACAGACAAAATTCCAAACATTTTTTTTTTGGACAGGTAGATTTAAAAAGTGAAAATTCACCAAATTCTCGAAGTCTGATTTTTTAACGATTACAATATTATCTTTTTAAAAATAAAAACAAAGAAAGAAAGAAAAGGAAAACCAGCGTTTGTAAGAACGTCACATCTCGGTGGTATTGATTTCAGAAAGTGGAGAAACAAATGAAGCAAGAAGTTCCAAACACGAAACCGGAGAAATAGCCGAACAGACCTTTATATGTAGCTCATTCAATCATCATTGTATAAAAATTCAATCGTAGGCTTGATGCATATTAATTACGAATTGTAAGTGGCATAGGAGTGCAACAAATACTAATTTTTAACTCACACATTAGTGTTAATTAACGAATATATAGAAAAGTAGGGTAAAAGAGAGTCATTTTTTCCGGATGAATCTTTTCTTCTAAATTTTTTTCAAGACATTCGTTTGCCAAAACGAAAAACGCATCCCGGCGGTATGATTTTTTTTTACTTTCTCGTATACGAAGTATACAAAGAGAAAGTATTGTAATCGTCAAAAAATTCGAACTCGAGATTTTGACGTATCTCCTCGTTTTAGACCTCCCTGAGTCCGAAAAACACAATTTTGGAATTATGTCTGTCTGTGTGTCTGTGAACACAATAACTCGAAAACTGTTAGAGATACAGGGATTAAATTTGGTATGTGAACTTGACACATAATTTGTAGGTTTCTATCAAATTTTGGACAAAATCCGTCAACGGGAAGTCTGTCTGTCTGTCTCTCCGCGGTCATGCGAACACTATAACTCAAAAACTTGAATAGCTAGATGGATAAAATTTTGTACACAGTTTTATCATCATGAATATAGGTCCGTATAAAATTTTGGGCCAAATCCATCAAAGGGTTTACTGTCTGTCGGTCTGTATAATTTACTTTTGAAGAGAATCCTTTATCTCCACGCGCATGCGTACTGGAACGGAATTTCATTAAGGATTAGCGAATTACGTCAGTTTGTCCTTGAGCCGGTAAGAGAGGAAAATCGTTACCCATCTCTTTGAATTTCATTCTTTGCCTAGATATTTTTCAATCACTATAATGAAAAACCTTCTGATAGTCATTGGATTCTGGGTAACAATAGGTTAGAATTTTTTTAGCCACGCGGGGGAAGGGGAAATGTCACCTTTTTGGGGAAGTATACGAGAAAGTTTAGGGGAGAACACTCCCGCTGGTTTTCTGCAGAACTCTGAACAAGGATATTTTAATTCTAACCTTTATGAATTGGATGTGCATAAAATTATATGTCTTCCATCTACATAAAAAATCCCCACTCTCCAGTGTAGAGCTGCTAACTTTTATATATTGCCGTGTGGTACTTTATTTAAATCTAGAAATGATTTAGAAAAATTACTGTACTCCCTTTGAAAGAGCAGTTTTGAAAGTTATTTGTTTGCTGTGAAAACTACTACTGTTTGCAGTTTAAAGCAATGATGGGCAAACTACGGCCTGCGGACCAGAAGTGGCCCGCTTAGAGGTTTCACCGTTCGGTCCACCACAGATTTTAAAATAATAGTATAATAATTAAAATAATACTTCAAAAATACAATCAGTACATCTCAGTTATAACCAGATTATAAGAAACTTTTCGAAATGCATTCACAGCTTAATTCATCGCATTAATATTAAAGAATTTTTTAAATAATATTTTTTTTAGTCCTTACTAAGTTTTATATTAAATTATATTGCCCCGCCAAAATCTTTTCTTCTTGGCTCCCTCCTAATAAAGTTTGCACATCTCTATCTGGTTTAGGAGAAAGGATTTGATAACACAGTAACTTAGAACGTAGGAGGTTCTTGAAACCGTAGGTACAGCGCATTAAGGAGTTCCCATGGTAGACATTCTTAGCTGTATATTCAAATCTGTATGGTAATCAAACTACTCATGTATTGTCTCTTACATTATGGAAAGAGGGTGAGCCCTTTTTTCAACGGGATCTTGATGAAATATGCTTTGTTTTGAACCTGTGGCACTTATCCGACACATTTTTTCAGTGAATACGTATGTACATAAACATAAGATTTTCAAACCGCGTTACATGTTATAATTTAATTTTTAAACTAATTATTAAATTTAAATGACACAATTTTTAAGTACGATCATTAATTTAATGTTTATAATAATCATTTTCGAATGTTTTCAAACTTGGTTGTCAAATATTTGTAAAGTTCATTTACTCAACTTAACAGAATTTGACCACCACGGAATCGTATTTGATTTTCTTCATTTGCATCTCATTATGTACCAAAAAAATAATTATTAACTATTGCATATGAATTAATATTATACTATAATTAAACTACTAATTTTAAGGTAACTTTAATTTAATTTTTAGGTAATTATGATTATTTAAACTGCTAAATTATTTAATATAAATTTAATTATAAAAGTTAGGAAATGTACAAAATAAATCTTTCGACTAAGTCAGAGACCCTAAAGGATGTGTGTGCCCTGTCGACTAAATGTTCTTTCATCTAAGTTTCTTGTTGTCTTGATGGTTGTAAGTGACCGCGGTGTCCTTCATGCTTTTGCACACTTTTCATTTGAAAAACAGCGAATTTTATATACTCTCACCTTGTTTCTCACTCAAGCAACAATTTGGTGTGGAGTGGATGAGGAATCTCGTTTAACACTTTGCGGACAGATGACATTTTAGAACACTCAGATCAGGTTGGCGCACTTTATGCTCCATCCCGTTTTTTCACAACTCTACGCTTATTTAATTATATACAACGCTATTTATATTGTATAATAAGATTAGAGCATGAATGGATTGATGATACAAACATTTGTGTCCGAGTTTAAATCATTATTTTCTTCGTGGACTGGATTGTCCTCCACGCCAGTCTCAGGACCAGTTTCTTGGTCGATGTACTCAGTCACTTCTCCATCGAGATTTAATGGATCAAATTCTCCCTCGGCTGGTATTTTCTTGCTTAATTCTTCCAAAACAGCCGAATATTGCGCTGTAGGGATAAGTTCCCGCCGTTTTGTGATAGCCAGGTTGGGTTATGGAGAGGGTTTCATGCACTTTCAAACGCGATCAGTTCGAAATGACTGATTCACTGTCAGTGGAAACTATCGGAGCAAATAGGAGGAATGTTAATACGAAGTTAGAAGGGTGGTGAGCTCTCCACCTTCGATAGTTTTTATTCAGCCTATGGTACATACCCACTGGCGCACTCTATACGCCGTACCTGTCCGCAAAGGGTTAAGTCAAAAAAATCTGTTATTTTTAGTTTAGCATAAACTAATTTAGTAAGGTTTAAAGAAAATCTTTATATCTTCACAAATATTCGTGCTATTTTTAGGAAAATGCAAGTAAATATTGAGCAAATCAAACAAAACCACTGATGAAAGTTGCAAATCATTATCAGCTTTCTGTGAACTAGGGTGAGTCCTAAATCATTTTCTTCTTCATCAATTTCCCGTCGGTCCCCTAAATGCTCTCGTGACCAAATATTCACTGTAAAATGTGAGTTCAGATCTCTTCTTTACATGATCGAAGTTCAAAGAAATTCAGCCAGCCTTTCGGGAGATATTCGAAATATCGGGCAAATCTTAAAGTGTTCACATTTTTCTGTCACCTACCTATATTATCACTATAATAAGTTGTTTTTTTTTTACTTTGCGAACAAAACTTGGTTCATATTTTCCCATGACATGAAGTGAATACAAAAGTACTGGGAGAACGTTATAAGTGTTAAGCACCATGTATCAAAATTTATAGAGATATGTTAGATTAAAGCAAGCAACCGAAAATAAACTTTTTACAAAAAGAAAAATGCAGAACCGAAGACAAGGTAATGATGTTGAAAGTTTAGAAGACACCTTGTCAAAAAGAAAACGCCCTCGATTAATGGTGCTGAGAAGGAATGTCATACTTTTGGTGAAAATTGCATCAATAATTATAGTATTTCTTTTAACTGAAAGCAGTAATGAAATAAGGAACTAACTCCAAAATATTCATTCTGAAATGTAGTTGTTTTCGCAAAATATTACAGAAAAAATTTTAATGCTCAAGTTTTTTCACAATTAATTATTGTATTGCAAGTAATATTTTAGATAATGGATAGAAAGCAGTGCAATTTTGCACAAAAATTAACACTTAATTAGGCATCGTTTTTATTTATGAACCCGAAATCCATAACTTGATTGTTGGTCCTCGATAGCATAATTTAATTCAATCAGTATTTAATCCAATATTTTTTTGTTTTAATCTTTTAAAACTAACCTTTTATTGCATTAGTGCATTTTAAAGGAACCTTACAATCACGTTATACAGTCAAGGCCAAATTTCCCATAGGGCCAACCTAGGCTATGGCCTAAGGCACAACAATCGGGGGGGGGCTCAAATTTAAAAGAAATTATAAGAAAACAGTAATAAATTTCAGCATTATCTTGAAAAGACCATATACAAAACGCTGTTGTTTAAGCACATCCATACACATTAAATAATCCGACGGCACATTTACGTTGCCTATCTCTATAGTTGCGGTGAATGCACCAAGGTGCAGAATTAAGTGCTTTGGCCGGACGTGTAGAAATG
This sequence comes from Araneus ventricosus, assembly GCA_013235015.1. Lineage (NCBI taxonomy): Eukaryota > Metazoa > Arthropoda > Arachnida > Araneae > Araneidae > Araneus > Araneus ventricosus. Next base: position 116,655 of record BGPR01001575.1, read on the forward strand.
CATAAATCCGGCCTGAACACAGTGAATACTTGAAAGTTTTAAAACCTCTTTGTATGTTACCCCACAATTGAGAACTTTAAATATATATATTTTTTAATTTATATACACACAACACGATATTTTTCAAGAGCCTAACAATCGTGATATACGGCAATTCCCAGCACGTTTTTTAATCTTCTGTATTCCCATTGCTGAAAATTTTTTGAAAATTCATAAATTCCTCCCAAGCATCGGCTGATGACACAGCTTTGATCGATTTAATAAATACAGAGATACATCTAACAAGGAAAAAGGAACATCAAAAAACAACTCTCTGCAGCTAGTTGAATTACATTAGTCATGGTTGCATTAAAAAAACATGATTTTCAACTCACGCAAGCGATGTTGACAGCTCGATGATTTCTCTTTAACTTTTCCCTGCGTCCGACTTCCGAAAAACAAGAGGAAAAAATGGCAAGCGAGTTCCCTTCCACCTCCAGCACCTATGCGCAATTTTAATGTCCCTTACCGAAAACGATCTTTTACAAAAGGGAACCGCCATTCGATTTGAATTGCAAATGAATCATCAAGTAATATTGAGAGAAACCGAGATCGGGTATTAACAAAAAGCGGAGCCGTCAGCAAGATCGCACGGGACGATAATCACAGAGCTGCAAACGATTCTGGAGTGCCCCGAGCTACCAGGAACGGCTCTTAATCTAAAGTTAAGTTACAGATAATAAGAGGATACAAATCACCTACTTGTGTGGGAACCTATCTCAGTTTGAGGATGTTCCATTCTGTGATTTTCTCTATTCCCTTCATGAGTGGAGGGTAGGAAGTACAGTGGAACTTGGCTAATTCGAAAGTTTTTAATTCGAAATGGTCCGTAATATGCATTTCACCACCACCCCTTGTCCCTTGAACTTCCTATTATAATATAGTCTATAATTCGGAGTTAAAACTAACCAAAAATTCTTTTTAGTTCAAAATTATTTTCGTTACTTAAGTACGCTTGTGTCTGCAGTGATCGTAGTAATATTTTTAAGGCCCTTAATTCATTCGGGACTTTATTGCTGTACAATACATTCAATCGAAAAAAGCAATGAAAAATTTCTCATTTAAAAAAAATTTGAATACATTAGATGTGAATTGTACTATTCATTATCCAAGGGGGAAATTTTTCACTGCCCAAAACTGTTGGATTCAAAGTGTCTGCATACCGTTTGTATAATAAAAGTACTTATTTATTGAAGGTCGTATTTTCAAAATAATCAAAATTTTAAAATATCATTACTTTAATTATTAAAATTATTTACTTTTTAGCTATTAATTATGTATTACAGATACTGTTTGCACATTTTTAGACGATTTTGTTTCGCGGAAGGAAAAATTCGTCAGCGTGGAAAAATTTATTTTCACAAAAATTACATGTTTGAAAGCATATGTTATCATCTCCTACCTAAAATTTTTGTTTACATGCAAAATGGGGCTTTTAAAGAAGCGATGGATGGAAGGCTACGTCTTCGCTCTTTCCGAAGAAAGTTATTCTTATTCAATTATTCAAAAACGCTGTGAAAGCCATGGTTTTTCGATATCTTAAGTCACGTTAGATAATATTGTCAATAAGAAAGGGAAAAAATGTCTAAGTCTTGCTTCAAATGGAAAAATTGTTCCAAATATATATCCAAGGGGGAAAAAGCAGTTTTTTGAATATTGCAAAGGTGAGATCTTTAATGCTAAAAGAAAATCCTCCAAGTCAAAGGTTTGTTGCAAAATCATTAAAATGGTCAGTATCAACTGTAAACAAAATTATTACACTGATTTGAGTCTTAAAAAGGCCAAAAAAATACAACGATCATAGTCCTTCTCCACGTCATAGCGCAGAACGCAGAACACGCTGCAGAATTCTTTATGAGAAGCATTTATCAGGAGAAAATGGTAAAATGTTGTAAAAATAGACGAATCTTGGGTCTATTTAAATAACTGCACGAGTAAAAGATGAATTTAATGTTATCAAAGTGGGAAAAAAATTTTAAACATTGTTTAAAGAATCTAAAGAAAATTTTTCTGGATTTGTGATTGTTGCTGGTTTTTCATATAATGGCAAAACAAAAGTAAATAGAGTGGAGTAAAAATGTTAAGATCAACTCCACATACTATCAGGAACATATTTTATCCCCAATCTTCAAATATGAAATACACTTCTTCACCCACAATGCCCTCAATCAGTAGAACTGCATCAAGCCAAAGCAAGCACCCACACTTCGCAATCCACTATTAATTTCCTGGAAAAAATGGAACAAGAAATGAGTATTAAGGCTGCGCCTTTCACTGATATTCCTACTAAATCTTGTTATGTATCACCCATGATTTTTTGCGCTTTTGGACTTTTAAAATGTGTATTATCCAAAAGTCGAGCTGCCACGCTTTGTGGACTTTGGAAAGCTGTTCAAGAGGAATGAGACATTATTGCCATGGAAGCTATGATGTAGAAAGATTGTTAAGAATAAGGGTTATAAAACAGGAACATTTAAAAGACAAAAAAATAATGTCAAATAGTTTCGTAAATATTATAAAAATCGTCTAAAAAATGTGCGAACAGCCTCTGTATTTATTAAAACTGTTAAATATCAAAAAATAAATCTGTCCTACCATATTTAGTTTTAAAATTGCCGCTTTCGCACTTTTAAACCTGGTTTTTTCTTAATTCGAATTTTTTGGATAAATCGAATTTTTACTGTGGTCCCTTCGATTTCGAATTAGCCAAGTTCCACTATACTACATTTCTACACTCAGAATATTCTCAGAGCAGCAGTCTTGCAAAGTTCGTATCCATCGGTCCTCCCTCTGTTTGATTTGAGAAGAACAGGTTTCTAGAGAGGTATCTCGTAATGATCGTCATTGTCCTCCGACTTTGTCAACCAGATATTTTGATCAATCAATGGCTCATTCGAATTTCAGATGTGTGTAAATGGGATTCTAACGGTTTCTCCAACAGAACCGTGTGGAATGCAGTTCGAGACATTTTCGGGGCGGGAAATCGATGGAATATATTCCTTATTTCGTGGTCATTATCAAACTCCAGAAACACTTAACGTAAAAAGAAATAAAATGAAGATATATCAAAAATGTTCTTATTTATGATAATTGGAACATTTTATTCCATCGTGGATAAAGGATGTTAAAAATATTGATTAGAAGAAATATATATATAAAAAAATGGATTCAATTTACTTTCACTGACAAATGATAAATTGAAAATGAAATTCGATGAATATATTTAGTGAAATTAATGTTGTGTAAGACATAATCAAAATAGCTCATCAAAGAAAACGGAAGCTTGTGGTAGAAAAGATAAAAATTCGATTTATTTTAGGGGATTCCTTTTAGGTTCAGTTATTTGAATTAAATAACATTAACTGTACTTTCCACTATGTTCTTGAGCCAGTCTTGGTTAAATATATCTTAACTTAAAAGTTTTTATGGGAATAATTATTTCCAAGAACTAACTATATATAACATCATTAAAATAGATTTTAAGCATGCTTTTCTCTGCAAATTACTTTACAAAACTCATTTTTTTTTTCAGAAAAATGAAAGGTCAAGTGCGTGATTTTTTTAATGAGAAAAAAATCCAGAAGATTATAATTTGATTTCAAAATCAAGAAAAAATATTAAGACCAACAGTTAATGAGTATTTAAAGTGCATTGATAATGAATAATTTTTTTAACTGAATTTAATAAAAATTTTCTTCCTTTCTTTAAAAACAACAGCAACAACAAAAGCATTTTGAATCATTGGAAAGTATCCATTCCTCTTTCTATACCAAAGTCATCATCTTAAATTTATCCTACAGTATCTATAAAGATAAAGTTAAATTCTTTATTATAACCATTATATTTATTTCGTGAATTTTGGTCTAGAATTCATTTTTGATAGTTTAATGGAGCTCTATTTCAAATGATCGCTTTTGTTTTAAAATTTTTTAATAAAATGATCTTTTGTAATTTTATAGTAATCAGTTTTATTTTTCTTATGGAGAATAATTTAACAACCAAAAATGATTTCTATACAGTAAGGAACAACAGTGAAAGTTATTTCTGATTGGGTAAAAGCTCTCCGCTTTTTTTAAAAAAAATAATGAATTTCTTTATATTTTGATGACATTTTCAAGATTTGGTCATTTCGCTTAAAACTACCTTCTTCTTTAGAATAAAAAAATAAGCGAGTAAAATGGTGAAAAAGTGAAATGGAATTTACCAATATATAGGTTGAAATAATAAACGGTAAAATGAATCAAATTTTATTCTTTCTGTGTAAGAAGACTACGAATATTTTTTAAAACTGTTGCCCTTTGAAAAAAAAAAAAACCTATTTTTTCAATGTGTATATCAATTTTTTTAATAACTAGCGAGGATATTCGGTATTTACGAGACAAAACATTCTAAAGATAAAGTCGCTAATCTTCCATGGAGCCAAGGAATTTCAAAATCAAATTATGGTCGTATTATATCCAATTTAACGTTCACTAAATAAAATTCACGGATTTAGGTAACCGATCAAAAAATTTGAATGAATTTACTTGATATAAGGGCTAGTGCGTATCTCCTTGTATATCACAAAGGACGTTCTGCTTTGCGAATTCTCAATGCAAAGAAGAAAAAATTGCTTTAATTTTGACTCATTTTAGAATTAAAACAAGATTCGGACCCTATACAGGGAGCCCAAAAAAATGTCGTTTACGAACTTTTTTGCATCGTCGATTCATTCGGTCGCCTTTTTTTTTAATCGGTCGTTTAAGGATAGGCCAGGCATATGATAAAAGTAATCTTTACGACAGAACACATCGTCTCAAACACGAAGGGGCTGTCAGACTCAATGACGCCAGATAAATGCATCAAAGGTTTAAGGGAGTACAGATTCACAAAATAGCCCAACAGCACAGTTGCATGAATAACAAAACTACAAACTATACGTAGCATAACAGATACAATGGCAAGTAGGACGCAGTATCAACACTTTGGAATTTTCACAGAGAAGGAATATTTAAAGTAACTGTTCAAGGACTAGCCATACACGTTTCTCATGTTGTTATTCATGCAACTGTATTGTTGTTCTAGAGTAAATTTGTACTCTAGTAAACTTGTGTTGCACACTTTATCTTATTTTTCCTCTTCTTTTATTTAATTCACTGACAAAGCACCCCCTCTAAGCGGTTGTCCTTTGCGTTTGCGATCCCATGTTCTATTGTAAAAAATGACTTTTTTCTGTATGCCTCACCTATCCCTAAAGTTTGCAAATGACCTTTTGGGACACACTGTATAACAGAACAGTCTCCCGGGGGCACCACGAGTTCGTGGCTGAGAAGCCGCCGAAGCGGGTTCTCGCTTCTCCTGGTGGGTATAGTAATGGTGGGGGTTGAGTTGCCCTCTACCGATGATAATAGGTACCTCCAGGGGGGGCAGGCCGTGGCCGGTGATGGCCGTTAGGACTCTGACCTCAGTATCCGCGATCATCAGTCGCGGCGATCGTTCTTCAATTAACCCCGAATGCCAAGGCAGGGAGGGGGTAGCTGTCTTTTGAGGTATAACAGAACAGTATAACTATAAAATCTCTTATATTAGAAGCTCCTGAAACTTTTTATCACTCGCGACCTCATTCAACCCTAGGTGCAAAAACAGGCCACAACCGCACACACGAACGAAAATTGGTATGCGATACCAAACGTATACATAAATAGAACAAAAAAAAAGAAAATGGAATTTATCGAAAAATGTTTATTTGTAATATTTTACTGAAATGTTTTGAATCAGGAAACATGCAAACTGCGAAATCAAACTGAGGGAAATATTCTATTCTCGGCTTTCGCATATACGTACTGTTACATCAAAATGTCGTAAATCGAAAACCACACAAATCGTACAACAATCTGAGAGCAGTTGTAGCTAAGTTATACAAGTGTTTTTCACCAACAAAATATTTTGGTAAATTTAGCATACATTTTATATAATTGTGACGATATGCCGCTTTTTTTATATTTAGGTCATAAGTACAGAAAAGAGAACCGAATTTTGGATTTTGTGGACCTCTTCGTTTTGACCGAGTTGTGCCGAAATTTTATCCATATCTATAATTTTGGTGTCAAACCACATATCATGTTTCATTTATCTAGCTGGTTGCGTTGTGTAATCGCGTTCACATACACAGGCCGCCATACAGCCAACCCGTTGACAAATTTCCTCCGAAATATGTCATACATCTACAATCATGGTGATAAAAACATATACCAAATTTCATCCATCTATCTTGTTGTGATTTTCAGTTATGTTCTCACATGCGCACAGTTTAGTTTAGTTATATATTAACATTCTGTTTTGAAACAACACGATGGCTATTTTGGGACGAACCTCGTAATTTTGAACAGTGGACAAATGACGAGGACGACACCTGAGCTGGCATTCCCTCTCCAAACTTCCGCACTACATCGGCTAACATACACACGAAGGAACAGACAGATCCACTTCCCAATGACGGATTTAGTACAAAATTATATAAAAGTCTACATTTTAGTGTAAAGACTACCTGCTAAATTTCTTTCATAGGCAGACATAACACCAAAAGAATTTTTTTCGGACTCAGAGCGGTGTTAAAACGTGGAGAAACACCAAAATCTCCAGGTCGAACTTTTTAAGGTCTCCAATATTTTCTCTTTTTATACTTCATACCCGAGAATATAAAATGCATCACTCCCAAGCCGTCAGTGGAAAAGGTAATTTTGGATACATTTAGAGAATTCTTATGGTGTCAGTCTCATATGTTTGGTTGCCTAACAGTTATTCACAATAATTTTTGGCCACACGTTATATCTGATACCCTTAAGTAAGGGTATAGAAGAAATCGAGGGAGGACATTCCCGGTTTTTTGTTTTTTTTTTCTGCAACAAAGATATTCGTTGTGAGCCTACCACAATGAAGGGGGAGAGATAATTATTATTATTTTGTGTTAAACCTGTAAGCCCGTGCGAAACCCTCGCACATTTCCTCTCCCCACCCCCCAAAAAAAGGATTTATTGGTTTGTTGGCTTGCTGAAATTAAACACTCAGCGAAGTGTATACACAAAATAGCAAAGACAGTTTATTGAAGTGAACATATTTGCAATAGGGGATAACAGCCTTTGTTGCTTCAAATCCCATAACTCTTTAGTTCTTGTATATACATTATTAGATACCAAAATGCAATCGTCTTAAATTTTTCGTTTGTCATTTTCGAATAACTGACAAAAAATAGTGTTAGATTTATTGATTATTGAAAAGGCTAAGTAGTGTTGCCCACGCCTGGCGACAAAAATAATATATACGATTATAACACTTTGCCCATTACTGAAATACGCACGCCATATATTTGTTTACAGCATATTTCACTTGAGTTAGGTTAATTTACGTGACATACAGGTTAGCTTTGTAAAACAGAAAAAAAGGTGTGAAGGAGATCAACATCCATGACATGTCAATCAGTGCCGTAGCTAAAAGGAGACGGAGGGGGCGGCACTTCGAAAGGGAGAGCAAAATTAGACACGCAGGAAAAAAAATTATAACTAAGACCAGCGCACTAGCTCAGTCATTATGAAAAAATAACATAGCTAATCGGTATTTTTCGCCTTTTGTATGTAAATTGTCGATACCTGAAAGAAAGACTGGAGGTGGGGGTACGATTTCGGAACATATCTGCAGAGATCGAGGGCGTCAAACGATGAATTACGTTACTAGTAAAAAGTTTTTTCCCCCGGAATTAGTTTATTTTTTTTATTTTGAGATCTATGTGCCCTATGTAACTTGTAAAGGAAAGGCGGTATATTGCAAGGTCGCTCCCGGCAGCAGAAGTTGCAGCTACGCCACTCATCTCAATGTTTATGATATTTTAGTTTCTTTTAACTTAAATTTTAAAATAAAAACAATGTGTTTTAATATAAACAGAGTGTTCTATGTCAGAAGTCGGCAAAAAAATCCATTCCGCCGATACTTTATTCCTCGCTGTAGGCTTTGTATTGGCTGAGAATAAAAGGATATTGACAACAGAAATAAAATATAGGATTCTAGAAATAAAACATGCTAAATGGACTTCGGGTATCTGCTGAAGAAATTAAGATCTCTGCTCGGTAGCGACAGGTGACTAATATCCATATATTGATCAGGGGGAGTCGTCTTGGGTACGTGTAGAAGGTAAACACGCGAAAATGTGTTGCGTGACCAATCGACATCGCCTTCATGAGATCAAAAAGAAATGGACATCGAAACGATTATTTTGTTTGCTGGCCATTCGGACAAACACAACGGGGGGTCACAAAATTTCGCCATGTGAGAGAGGTTCTGACGGTACTAGCGGAGGAAATTTAAACAGAAATAAATTATAATTATAAAGTAGCAACCTTTTCTACGGTGTATTTGTTGACAGCGATGATTATGTCTATCTTTAATAATAAGACATGATTTTCTGTTAGTTTTTGTAACTCGCGTCTTTTTAAAACAGATGCATTGCAAGAGGTTTTTAGAGAAATATTGCTAGAAATCCGTATTAGGGTGTAGCCAGGGCTTTTATAGGAAGGTTTTAATAAATCCGCGCGAAGGTGTGGCATGGGCTTTTACAGCAAGATTTTGATGAATCACGTGAAGGTGCGACGTGGGCTTTTACAGGAAGATTGTAATAAATCCATG
>BGPR01001575.1:125358-171368 GCA_013235015.1 Araneus ventricosus
TTCCAGACACCTTCAAAATTGGAATACAGGATCGAATAAATACGGTAAGTTAATGTAAATTAATTGTAAGTAAAACATTAACCGCTTAACTTAAAAGCCCAAGAATACCCGTGCATCGAATTATCGCATTTTTAGCCTTAAAACTAAAATTTAATCATTAATTAGCTTTATAATTTTACACAAAAATTACGTACAATCTATAAACATCTTAAGTATTGTATGCCTTCTGAGATGAATGAAAACGACAGCCCCTTTCCAAAGCAGAAGGGATCATTTTATTAGATAGCAAAGAAAATGAAACAGCTTAACTGTTAAATTACTAAAGTTTATATTAAATTTTTATAAAAACATGCATAAACATATAAAATAAACTGTAAATAACAAATAAAAATATATTCCTATATATACGAGAAAAAATATATGCAAAAGCTGCCATGTATGTATGAATTTGCTGAAGTCACAGGAAGGAGATGATTGTACAGCGTGAGTAGAGCCTGTATAACATGACTTTGAACAACGCGAATTCTTTCATCCACAGATTCTTGAATAGCATGCAGAAATTATCAGAAAGGAAAGATAAACAAATTTCCAGTCGTGCAACATTTTAAATTTCTTTCTTTATGTTTGTGTTTGATTTAGCTAAATCTCAAGAGTCTCAAAAATGGGAACTCTTTTGTAATTTTTAAACCGTGTTAAACTGATATCGGTTATTTAGATGCAGAGTAAATTGAGGGTTGAATTTATGGTTAATGCTGCATGTGAAACGCTCCAAGACCTTGTTCACAAAATAAAAGCAACTAACTAAACATACTGAACAGACAAATATAATTATGTCTAGATTAAGACAATGTAGTCAAGTGACGTGACATCACGGCCACATAACAAATGAAAGTCCTCATGCCATCTAACGGAGCGATGTCTTAATACTGTGCTGTGACAACACGTCGCTGTTTCTTTTGAACATTGCGCAATAGATTATAAAATTAAATTACTGATCATTCTCAGATACGGAAATCCTCTACACTTTTGCGCATGCGCCAGGCGGAGTTGATTGCGCCAAAATAGGGGTAGAGTGAAAAATGGAGGGGGAGATGTTTACATTTCACTTAGCAGTATAAAGAAACATTTTATTTTCATCTATTGATTTGCTGTAAAGACCAACCAAAAAAAAAAGACTAAATAAAAAAATACGCCTAATCGGACGAAGGTCCTGATCTAACAATAAATTCCGGAAAATCTCTCATCTTACTCATTGCCTGTCACCTCTTTCCGTAGTAAAAACGTCCAAAAGTGTTAGTCTCGGGTTTTTGAAACATTCAGTAGTTTGGAACACTAGAAGTAGTATCGGCCAAAACTGAGACCTGGACAGTTTTAGGGTCATAAATCATACAACCCGCCCTGGTTTAGCATCTGAATGATTGGATCACCGCACAATAACTAGGTACTGTGGTCAGTTACAAAATCGCTATCACCGATCCATGTATCAACTCCTCCCGAAGAAGGTACTCTCCGTCATTGGGGATGTAGCAAGTGCAACCACATCACCATAGCTGTTCCTTCCAGAGAAGCTAGAACTACTTATCCGGCGACTTTTCATCCTCATATTTGAGTTACCCCCAGCCGGAGATTCGATAGCTGAATAGTAGAAGAGGATAAACCCTATGCGCGAAATTTAGCATTAGGCTCCAGCCTTTTCTGGTCAGATTTCACCTGTGTGCCATTAAAACCAGATAAAAAAAAAACCTCTTTTTTTTATTTGATTATGCAAAAGTATATTATTGAATTTCTATGAGAAAAACACCGCAAGCCGAATGCCAGTATATTCTGTTGAAAAACAAAATAAGGTTTGAAACATAATTAGTATTTTTTTAGAAACTAGAAGCCTTCGACATACATTATTCAATTTCATGGAGTCCTTCACGTTCCAAAGGGAGGGAAGGACTAGTTGCACCCTCAATGTCATGGTCTTAAATTCTTTCAACCATTTTTTCCCCTTAAAACGAATTAATTTAGAATTAATTGTCATTTAGTTTCATAATTATCTTTTTTTGTTAGGAATGAGAAAAACTTCAGAAATTAAAGAAATACCTCGCGCTTTTTCTTTTTGCGCATTTTTTAATAAGGATTCTTTTGCTTAGAAAAATAAGGAAAACTTTTTTTACAAACGCAAAATTCTTTCAGAATGGAAAAATTTCGTGGCAATAGATGGAAATTCCTGACTTTCGTGACCTAAAACGAAAGTTGGGGCTTTTTCGTGACTCTCGTGCATAGCAGACGCTCTGAACTCATCATTTCTACCTACGGTTTAAAAATTCAAGCAAAGAAATTCAGTTCTATCTAAACTATTCCTTCGAAAGTGCAATTGCTCATCAAGGAATTTTTTCTGTTTCTATCTAAACAACTAAGTAAGAGTAAGAATATATTTTCGATGCAAATAAGAATACTTTCTCCATACTTGAATATAAACCATAATCCGTCCGGTAAAAACCATGAATTTCATTCTAATTCAGATTAATTTTACACTATAAACAATTTTTTCCTCAAATAATTTATTTTATTCTAATTTCTATATCTGTGTACATGCGTCTGTTTCCAGTTATAAAAATCTTCTACAATCACCACTAAACTGAAAAAATGTTCAACTTTTGTTTGTTGTTAGTTTGGAAAATTCTTGATTTTTTTTATTTCTGACTCTAGTAAGAAAGACAAACCTGAAGATTGCAAATTATCGCTAAGTGGAAATGGTTTTTTAATGAGGATTTCCTGAATGAAGTCATGTTTAATTATTTCAGTAACATCTGCATTCCTTTTCTCTAAATTTAATTAAATTAGAAGACTACTTTGTTAATCTAATGAATGCAAAAGATATTTTTAGAGCTGTTACGCGTTTGTTTAGTTCATCCCACTCAAAAAAGCAGCTGTTAATTACACGTGTTTAAAAAATGACAGAATAATGGAAATCGTTTGCTTTTCATTGAACAAACGGAAAACATTGATACTATTTATTAAAATAAATTTATCAGAAATTATAGTATACACTCTTCGCTAAAATTTGATTTAAAAATGCCACTAAAAATTTCTCATATTTCCAAATAGTATAAAAGATTAATTTCGATTAGATGATTTTTACTGTACTTATCAAATAAAATTTTCAAATGAATGTTACAAGAATTTCAAATTCACGAAAAGGAATTTGGGGAATTTGTATTTTTGTTGGGGAATGATAGATATGAAATCAATGAATTAGGGTAAGTATCTTTAAATATTGAGAAGTATTTTATCGTTTATAAATTATTGCAATGCATACGAAACAACAAAACAGAGAAGTATTTTTTCCTTCTTAATGTAATTTCTTCCTTTTCAGTAGTTCAAAATCAAAAATCGTTTGATCTGAATAAAATTTTCTTAATCAGATTTATTTATTTTTAGATATAATCGACATCATTTTCGGTAATTAAATAAAAATGTCTTCAACTTGAAAAAAAGTAGGGTAGGTAGCACTTTTTTCCGTTTTGAAGTTCTTGTTTCAAAATTAAACGCTTAGTGATATATATTTATTTTAATAATCTTTATTTATGTTCTTTTTTTAAGTGGGAGGCAATGAAATCGAATCAAAGTAGAGCATTTCAGCAAGTTTTAAGTAAATAATCAGAAAATGCAATTATTCTTTTTGGGGGATATTACGTCCCCCCCCTCTAAACGCTTTGAATCTAAACTGTATTTCATCGCATAATCTATTTTCTACAAAACATATCGCGCAACCAAACCTTTTGAAACCAAGCTTTTAATATTTTTCCTTCTTATTTTAGAGTCGACAGCTAATTTTGCATTAAATTAAATTATCAACCAAATTATTGGACTCGTTATTCTTTAATTCTACTTTTGACGGTTTTACTTGATAATTTTTTCTCTAAATTTCAGATCCAAATACACACACAAATTTTGGAATCTCCATTTCTGAGTAAATTTCATGTATAAAATTTTCCTTTGGTTTTTATCTGAACAAAAATGAACTCCTTGAATAATTGTAGAAATCTCTATCCTTTACATTTTAAAATATTTTCCGTCAGACAGCGGAATTGATTTGATATACATATGTAAGGCCTTATGTGAGTGGGAATTCATCTGCTCGTTTCAGAGTTTTAAGAATAAGCTTTCTTCCTCGAGAGATTCGAGCGCAACAGTGTGTTCTCATCACGTACGGATAATATTTTCCAAACACCAACATGCTGTCGACTTGTACTATTTTGAAAATAGTTTTACTTACTGGAAAATGCAACATAACCCTCGAATGCTTAGAAATGAATAATTTACCGAAAAACAAAAGCAATTTTAAATAAAAATGTTATGTTGCTCCTCCCAGAATTTGAAAAAACATCAGTAAAAGAAATTTAACCCTTCCCCTTTAAAGGAAAATTCATGCACTAACTCAAACATGATAATAATTTACTATATATGTTTTAAAAATTTAATAATATTCAAGAATACAAGTGAAATTAGAAAAAAAACCCAATTAATTATGTCCTCTTTTTATAGAAAATAATAAATATTCTTTATTTGTTTGCGAGTATATGATTGCTGTACTTTTATATTTGCTTTTAAACTTGAGAATCCACAACATTAGTGCAATTATTATTATTTTACCTTAAGCTTTTTCGAAATTATTCATTTATAACTTTTATTTCAAATGAGTAAAATAATATTCAACAAGATTTAAATATTATAAGATATACTAAAACATAAAATTATAATTAATAAAAGAAATAAATATTTCAAGTAAGTAACCTAAACCGTGTAAGACGCAGTTCCGTCGAAAAGGTTAAGAAATCTGAATCTTAAAATCAGAAGCTATAATAAATTTGCAGTTATATCGGACGGATGAAATTAAATAACTTTTATTTTCTCTTCGGGTACATAATAGTTACCTAGAAAAATATATCACATTATACTTTGAATATTTCTTGCTTTACTATTTTATTTTCCTTCTTACCATCATTTGAAATTAGCGTCCTAGTTAGAAGTAAGAGCCAGAGGATAATATCAACTAAGAAAGTGACCCTGTCCACACACACAAAATTTCTTTCGGTTGTATGCAGAATTCATTATTCAATTATTTATTTGTAGACCATAGAAAATAATATAAAATATAACAAGCGGAGAACAACCTTAAGATAAATATGTTAAATATTCGTTCTTTAAAGTTTTTGAGCAGTGGAGGTGTATATTATAGTATAAAATTAAACAACCTCGTCATGTTTATTTTTATAATATATGTCGAATATTTCGCAACATAAACAAAGAACAATGCCTTAACGAATATCAGTCGCACTTTGAATATTGCCAATACAACAGGCTAAATTTCCAACGCCAAACGATATTATCCATCGTATCGTTCGAAAAAAAAATTAATTAATATGTCATCTCTAAACAACAAAGACCGATGTCACTGCGAACACCTTACCTCTGTCGGCGAAACACCTGACGACGTTCGCGCTGTGAGGAGGCGGCGAAACGGTCAGCCCGTCCGGGGCGGCCACGGACCGGTACAAGTCCAACATGTAGCGAGGGGGCGCGTTCCGGGGCCCCCTCTGCAAAGTCCCGGGGACGCCCTGTAGCACCTCGAGCAGACGATCGAGAGATGTCCCGTCGGTCCCAGACGATGAAATTACGAGCAGCAGCAGCAGCAAGATCTCGCCGCTCCGATCGCAGACCGCCATCGTTGTGGTCGGTGAGCAACAGCGGGAAGGGGAGGGAGCCGAGCCCCCCTCGGGACGAATAAATCCTGTCCGAGCGAGCGCTTGGCGACGGATTTGTACCCTCCGTTAGGTTATAATTTTGAAGGAGGCTCTAGGGTTGCTTTTTTATACGCGACGAGCAGACAGTCAGTAAAAGCTTCGTGAATGCGCGTGCGCAGACATGCAGAGAGGTGATCGGAACCGAAATTAGATTCTACTTGAAATGCGTGCTTGTTTTTTTCAGTAATGATTTTATACCGAAATAAGAATTAGAATCCCCCCCCAATTCTGTCTTTTTTGTTTAATATTATATTTATTTTCACCTTCTATATATGTATAATATCTTTTTTATTACTAAGATGAAGAAATAAATTCGTCCTAATGTATTAGAAATAAATTTAAACGCAAAATGAACTTCAAAATTTCCTTTAATAAAACATTATTATCAATTCGGAGAAATTCCATTGTTTTGTACTTAAAAAAAACTCGCCAATTATTTTAAATTCCCTTAAATTAAGTGGTAAGTATACTTACTTACCAGTGAACATTATAAGATATTTTTGCCCTTAATGCTCAATAGTAAGTATGTTTAACACTTTCAGTTTCTCATGAGTGATTTCTGGTAAGTATATTTACCACCCCTTATTTCATAAATTAATTGATAAACCAGCAGAATTTTGACGCTTTTCTATTTACAACATCAGTTTATCATAATATAACCCAAAAAAATTTCTTTTTGGAAATGCCCTGTTGTTATGCAATATAAAGGATTAAAATTCATTATTAGAGAAATTACTTTAGACAAAATTGGTGTAATATGAAAGGTGGAGTTGGACACTTACCAGAATATAAATTATTTTAAATTTGATTGACCGGTCCTGTCTTCAGCCGAATATTAAAAATATCGGTCCGAACAAGCAGTGGTGTAGTTGCAACTTTTGTCGCCCGGGGCGAACTTTCAGTATGCCGACCTTCCTTTACAAGTTACATAAACCTCAAAATAAAAAAAATAATAATAAATTCCATGAAAAAAAAATTACTTAATAACATAATTCGTCGTTTGAAGCACTTGATCTCCGCAGGTTGCGAAATCGCGCGTCCACCGTCAGACTTTCTTTTACATATCGGCAATTTACAAAAAAACTCGAAAAATATGAATGAATTAGAATAGATATTTTTTTTTATATATACAATGATAGTGACTAGTATACTAGATAATGACTAGTGCTGATGTATTCATATTAATTATAATATGAGCAATAATATGAAATTTAATATAAAATTATTTTTCGACATGTCTGACAACCCCTATAGTGAATGAAATATTTTACATTTAATTGTAAACCTTATCCAAGCAGATTCCCTCCCGGTGTATTAATAATAATAAATAATATCATTGGTTATATTGTATTTGATATTGACAAATTTTAAAAATACGCAACTTTCTGGAGCTCTGCGTAAAATGTGCAATAATTTTGCTTCGTCTCAAATAATGAAGCAAAATGATAATGCAGTAGATCCTCCATTATCCGAGCAGATTGAGACCGCAATTACCTCGGATAATCGAAAACTCTGTTAATAGAGACTAAATTTTAAATCGTGTCTCCCTTTCTCTCGACAAGTTTTATCCAGAAGTGTATATATGACATTATAAAAATAAGTCCGCAAGCACTCTCACGTATTAGCATTTTGATGAGCTCTTTCATTAATTATCTAACTTCTCACATACATTTTTATTTTCTCTTATACGAAATATACAAAGAGAAAATATTGTAATCGTTAAAAAATTCAAACTCGAGATTTTGACGAATTTCCACGTTTTAGACCTCCCTGAATCCGAAAAACACAATTTTGGAATTATGTCTGACTTTCAACACGATAGCTCGAAAACTATTACAGCTACAGGGATGAAATTTGGTATGCGATCTTTACACATAATTTGTAGGTTTCTATCAAATTTTGGACAAAATCCGTCAACGGGAAGTCTGTCTGTTCGCGGTCATGTGAACAATATAACTCAAAAACTTGAATAGCTAGATGGATAAAATTTGGTATACAGTTTTATCATCAGGAATGTAGGTCCGTATCAAAGTTTGGACCAAATCCGTCGAAGGGTTGATGGTCTGTCGGACTGTATAATCGCATACTTGTAAAAATTATATGTCCTAAACCCTTTGGCTTAGATAAAGAAAAATTGGTATGACGGTTACTAACATTAATTATTGATCTGTGCTCAAATTTCGCTTCAATCGGTTAAAAAAAGGCGTTCAAATTGCATATTCAATTTTTTTACTTGCGTACTGGAAACAATCTCTGCGAATGCACAAGCTATTCAGCGATAGCGAACGAGGTCATTTTTCTCCCGTTTTCTTTCCGCTCTCGCACGCCGTCGCATTAGCGGAGCTTCCTAGAGTGTGATAGAAAATAAATATTGCTAAGTTTTAATACACACGCATCTCTTTGAATATGATTCTTCACCTAAATATTTTAAACTCACTACAATCTACAATGAAAAACCTCCTTATAGTCATTGCATTCTGGGTTACCGTAGGTTCGAATTTTTTATCCACGCAGGGGGAGGGGAAAGGACAAATTTTTGAGAAGTATATGAGAAAGTTTAGGGGAAGCCACTCCCGCTGATTTGAAATAATTTTAATAAGAGAATTCGTGAATGTTACTGATTTTCGCTGTTTCCTTTGCATTTTCCTAACGATGTTCTCAAAAGAAGTTTTCCCCTCTCAACAACACAAAACTATTCGACACATTTACAAAACTATTTCTTCATGAAAATGCATGGAATCTGCTCTCATCACTATTGAAGTACTTAAGACTAGAACTGTGTTTATATTTTTTTCTATAAATAACTTCTTGAGTTATAATAGAACATCTTCCGATAAGGATATTTTGCATGCGTTCACATCGGGAAAATCGGCTCCCATGCCAACTTTGAAACCCTTTTCTGAACAATTCGTTAACTTTATTTAAAAAATAAAAAACAGAATTCGATTTTCTGGACCAACTTGGTTAAGAGAAGCCAGGTTGAAGGAGGCCAGGATAATTGAGGTTTTACTGCAGTCTTAATGTGTAGTACTTTCGTAGGATATGTAGTCTTTATTCTATACTAGCGTTTCCCAATCTTTACTATCTCGCGTACCCCTTGACAAGTCATTTTAGATATTTTTGAGTACCCGTTACTGTCATAGCCTCCCCAACCATTCCCCCCCCCCGCACAATTTTTTTTATTAACAATGTTAAGGCTTTAGGTCGTCTTAAGAATCAAACATCTCGAATTAACTTAATGAAATTTGTGGAATTTATTATTGATTTCGCATTTCATTCCATTTTTTAAAAATAGTATTAGTTCCACGTCCTAAGAAATGAAAACCACTGAAATAACTCCGCATAAACTTATAATAAAACCTGAGAATTACTCATCGTGATAATCAACTCTTCAAATGGAAGACAATTTCAATGCAATTCTTGTACTTGCTTAATGGAGCTGAATTTTACAAAATTAGATTTAAATGAAGACAGATATTATCTTATGTCTGGAGTTGCATCAAGCTTACCGCAATATTCGATGTTAATATACATATAAAAGACCAGTGTGTTCTTTCCACAAGCTCTGCGTTCGTGAACAGTATTAAATGTTTTGTTGCTTTAACACTGATTTCTTCGCACTTTTCATTCATTGCTACCCAGCAGACTTTCGGGCATGCATGACTTTAGCTCGTCTCACGAACATGAGGAAACAAAATTCAATTTATTATGTTTTTTTGTTTTCCGCCATTACCAACACTACCCCTAAATGGTCCGACGCGTACCACAGGTTGGGAATCTCTGTTCTATACTAGCAGAATTGTCGCAGTCGCACATTCTTAGGATTGTTGGGGCCATGCAAGTAGCGTAAGCCTCCATTTCTGGTACCACACAAGCAACTGCCATTAAATTAAGTTATTATTGAAAATATGGTACTATTCACCTCAAGCGGGGCAGACAAAGGTTGAATGATGAGACCACCGGAAAACTCACGGTGCAGGATAAGAAACACATCTTCATTTCTTTAAATTTAATGTAATTACAGAGCAGAATGGTTTCTTATTAACTTTAATACAGAATCAGAGCATTTGTATTATTTTTTTCTGTCAAAATTCTAAAGAAAGCAATAAAAAAGATTAGAAAAGATAACTAACTGCCTTCCAAAGTTTATTCCGCGCGTAATATTATATATAAAAAAAAGTCGTTTAGCCTTTATGTTAATCTAATCATAGTAAATAAATAAGAAAGTTTATCCACTTTTGAATTTCATAAAGCTTTTAAAATTAATTTAAAGTTAATAAATAGAATATACTGCCTGTATAAAAGGCATGATGAAATGCCACGAAAAAATTTCTTTATGAAACATCTTCTGTAAAACACTGTTATGTAAAAATGGAAAGAGAATATAGAGTTATTAGTCTGAAATGTTACTTAATACCAAATTCGATGTGCACAGTGTAGTCTAATATTATTTTCATCGACTTAATGTAATTCCTCCTCTGTGTTGTGATATTTCTCCGACTGTATATACTACGACGTGTCACTGATCTCGTTTCGAGACGTGTCGGTTTATCGCTCTTTATATATGCAGGGTGATTCAAAAATTTAACAAACAAACTGTTGGGGAGGTAGAAAGCACAAAAATGAACCAGATTCACATATGAATGTATGGCCAGAAACGCAACCCGGATGAGCTAGAGGATATACGAAGATACTGAAATGACAAACCAATAACGGGTGAAAACTCTTTATTTCGTGCTTCTTTACACTTGGAGAGTACATGCTAATCCACTTTCACAACAATTGCTCAAAGTTCTTGCCATTCACTGATATGCACACTTCACAGCATGGCTCATGGATTGGCGAACCCTTTCGAGCAAACCTGGCATTTCGAGGAGATTTTGCAGAGGCACTGGGGATTGTTGTGACGAGATCGGCATGTCCGCCATCTCAGGATGCGAGAGCAGTTGCATTTTATTTTTACTCTCTGAATGACCAGAGCTGAAATCCACTTACAGCTCTGGCGAACAGCGTCCTCTAACCCATCCGGTTGTCGTTTTGGGTCATACTTTGCTGCGCGATTTTGCCTTGTTTTCATATTTCCTACCTACCTCCCCTAACAAATTGCAAGTTGAATTTTGAATCACCCTTTATGGAACATTACAGCACTATCGTTTCTTCGGCGTTTCGAATGTTTTTTTTCAGGTTTCAGTAAACATGGTGTATCCTAAAAGTATCCTGATTAGTGTACTAACATTTATTTTTAAAGGAGGGCAAAATAATCAATAAGTTTGCGTTCATAATATGAAGATACTTCATAAATATGAATGCTATTATAATATCAAGTGAATGAATGAATTGTAAAGAGAAATTTGCGTTAAGAGGTGGATTCTTTTTAGTTAACAGCAAAAGCTCTAAACTAAACAGAAGCTTGCTGAAGCTTCTTTTTGTTTTAACCATTTCCAAAACATCTCTTGTACAGTACTCTTGATCTATTAGTCTAATTGCGTCCATTGAGGTTTCATTTCCGCTTTAAATGTTTTTTCCTACGTCAGATTTTTGTATTTTTACTACGTAACAGACAGTTACCCTCACCTTTCTCTACCTATGAAGAAAAACTTTTTATTATTATTTTGTTAATTTAAGATACCTCATAAAAATATAACAATACCCCTCAAATCAAGAGCCATATTGTTTTATTTTTTGCTCCATAAATTGGAACTAAATCAGACACTTTACCTAAATCAAATGTGCTACCTAGGTGATTTGACCAAAAAAAAAAAGGCCACACGTCCCCTTTATCTTGATTCTTTCACTCACGGCCTTGACTAAATATGCTAGGCCAAGAAGGATTAGAGCCACCGCCATTAAAGATGAAGTAACGAAAAAATTGACCGTTTTTCTAAAACACGAAAATGCAGCAAGATATGTAGAACAATCTCTCTATAAATTACATAATTATATGGTGCGGAAGCACAAAAATGTATCCGAAGTAATTTTACAGAGCAAAATGTTCCTCCCGTGAACAAAGGGAACTAAATAATAATATATTCTAATTAATTCACACCGAGGATAATTGAAACGGAAATTACGACGCAAAACGAAAAGTGGTTTCTATTGATTAATTCTGAATCAGCACACGTGACAGTGCTTGCATGATTAAAATAGGAATTTCTTTCAGCGTAAAATTAATGTCGATTTAGTAACGTAAATTAGCTTGGAATTTAAAAAATGCGAAAATTTAATGAGGGAAAAACAGAGAGAGAGATGGCGAACGATTATAATAGTTTCATTCTGAATAGAAAAAAGTGAAATTTTTCCCACAGATTATGACGACTCAGGGATAAAATTAATTAAAGGCATGTTGCCATAAGATGAAAGTTAACTGGTAATAGTGAATTCGTTAAATTTAAGATTAACCGTATCTCCCTAAAAATAATGCCGTGTCTTATGCTTCAAACGGTACATTAGAGTACATCCTGAAGGTTATGTTATTTTTTTTTCAAATGCAACAATTTACGTTTATTAATAACTAGAAAATCACCCGTCATGGTTTGACGGGTGCAAATTACCTCTTCATTCGAGAGATGTCCCTTCAAATTTGGCGTGTTTAAATAGATATATATGCGAGAGAAATGTTTAACACTGAAAACAAATAAAATAAACATAGTTTTATGACAGGAAATATTTTTTTTATTTACATATTTCTTTATTCAAAAAACCTCTTGGCAAACAACATTCCGTGTGAAGTATTTTTCGTTGTTTAATAATTTTCCTTGTACTTCAGATGTCTTTGTATAAATTTTAACGTGATGGGGAATCCTAGACCTTGAAAGTGCAACATAGAGCTGTCCATGTGAAAAGACAGGCTCATCGAGGTAAATTCCAACATGATCGAAAGTTTGCCCCTGCGATTTGTTGATAGTCATCGTGTAAGTTGGAATGAACGGGAACTGGCGGCGGTTGAGAACGAATGGTAGACTCACGTCACTGGTGGCTAATTTAATTCTTGGCAAGAAAACAACATCGCCACGATTGCATTCAGATACAATTTGGCGTCCAAACTATACCACGCGCATGATATACCACTGACGTAATTTACTACTTTCTATTAAAAAACGGAAATTAATTTGAAATATAGGATTAATATAATTTAAAATTTCTCGGGAACTATTGATCATAGCGAGATAGCTTTTATATCAATCGATAGAAAATTTTATTTCACTATTTTAGAGCTATTAAATTTGAAATTAGAACGACAATTACTCTTTTAAATTTAAAATTACTGACATTTAGGTGCTCTAACAATGAAATAATACTGTTTAACGTCTCGCAGTGCTCGAGTTTTATTGCTGGTGACGTCAGAGCGATACCGGAGGATCTGGGCTATTATATTAGTAATAATTTATTATTATGATATGATTATATAACATTATGAAGGGACCTCCATCACCTCATCAACTTATTATTTTAAAACCAATTAAATTTTAAATTTGAACAGTATTGCGTCAATAACAATGTTAGATAAATTCTGAAAAGAACAATACTAAAAGCATATATGCCGGATTTAACATAAACCCGGCATAATGCGCTTTATAACAACTAAACCGATTCTGGATATCTTTTTCTGTATATACTATAGGAGGCTCCCCCTTCCCCGCAGTAATAAATACCGCTTCCCTATAATTGATCTTTGTAGCTTCGGCACCTTGTCAGCCACCTGTTGCACTAAGAAAAGCTACGTAATAAAGAGTAAGAGATGAAATTAAGAACTACGAAATCGGTGGCATTCAAGGGAGTCTGTAAAATCACTAAACCTTAATCAACAACCGCCTCAATTCGAAGTTTAAATGGATCAGTTTGAAAGCAAACCGAAAAATCATTAAACACAAACCAATCAAAATTAAGTGACATATTACCTTCCTATATCGTGTTCCCAGATCTATGGAAGAGAAATCTATTCAATCACGCAATTTACAAATTTTGTTTTATAATATTACAATGCAATTAATTTTTGAAATACTAACATGCTGGATAGTTTATGAAATGAACGGTATCTAACACATACGTATAAGATTTAAAATAAACCTAGTATAATGCGTTTCATACAAGCGTAAAAAATTTCTGCTTGCCTTTTTATAAGAACAGAATAGATGAAGTAAATTTATTTATAATTTGTATTATTATACAGTGAGTTATCGGTTAAGAAACATAATCCCTTCAAAGTCGATGTTCACTACCTAAATTGTTCTTAAAACGATCATCGATTTACAGCTATTTTAAAATTTGATCAACCACAATTATAACCTGCATTTATCTTATTACTACTAGTAATCCTTATAATTACTATTACTTTTTTCATCCGAAAATGCTATATAATTACACTAATCTTTAAATTGCAGCTCTCTCACTGATCGAAAATGTTATGGCACAATCCAAAATCTTACCTTGCAGTAAAAGCAATGTTCAGAGGTTAAGAACCTTAAAGTTCGCAGAGATTCCGTTTAAACTACTGTACATCGTCGATTTACCATAATTTTGTGTGACAATTTCATTACTTCTATCTGAAGATCAGCAAAACGGAGAATTCTATACATCAGAGGTAAATTATCTTCAGTAACAATTTCGACATTTTACAGGATAACAAAGAAGTTTCAGAGCGCTATGTATTTTTTAAGTGCGGTTATCTTTTGCTCTTTTTAACCTATGGCACTTGGCCTTCCAAAGCTGCGATCAGAATAATGCAAATATGATAAAAAACATCAAAATCAAGAATGTTGGACTAAGATAGCTTACCTTTGCCGTATAGAATTACGAGCACAAAATCTGTCCCTGGTGACAAAAATTTATTGCGTAAAAAATTATTATATCTGGACGTGCATTTATTTTTGAAAAACTCTAATGGAGTTTGTGCAAGAAGACCAATTACCTTCGTAAATTCAGTGTATTCTGCCTTTGTAGCACAGAGAATGCCAAGGCGGCATTCTAGTTGTTGTCCAATGTTTGTTACGAAACACTTGACACTGTTGGATATACAAATAAAATTGGTCAGCCACTGAAACGTAATCTCATTGGTTATTTTTTCTCAGCCGGAAGTACGCAACGGCAACATGGTTTAAATTACCGAGTTCCGCTTTGTGAGAAAAGTTCACTTGCAATCTCCACATCATAATTTTGGAAGAGAAATTATAATTTAGAAGTTGACATAACCGAGGAAATTTTTTGAAAGAATTAAGAAAAGGAAAAGAGAGAAAAATGCTCTCTGTAATGGTAATATGATAAACCTTTTGACTGCTTTTAAAAAGCAATGGTGAAAAAGAGGAGACAAATAAGAAATTACGTTGCACGTTACCCTCAACAAAGAAACTGCCGCTAGCTTAGTAAATAAGAAGAAAGGACCGAGAAAAATTTCAGCACGAAAATTTGGGAGACAAATTGATTTGGTGGGTAATGCAGAAAAACGCGCTTAGCACAGTGTAGCTAACAGAGGTCAAAAAGGATTTTAGAAAAATTTAAACACCCAGATTGGTAGGAGCTGGATTGATCCTTCGTCTTTTGACGGTAGGGAAATTATCAAAGACAACATCCATCGCAGTTCTTGGACGTTTGCTCGAATTGGGGATAGCTGGATCGTATGCAGGCCTTTGTAACAACTCGTTACGAATCTGGGGTAATCTATCAAAGAATCTAAAAGAGGTTTTCTTAATAAATTCCGAAATGGGGTCGATTTTGAGGTCGAGCGATATTCGAATTAACTATTGTGATTGGTTGTCACACCTTGTGTGTTGTTTGAACTTGTGGTTACTGCTGCAAGGACTGCAAGGAAAGCAGTGGAATGTATAACATGTTTTTATTTTGCTTCTTCGTTAAGGTTTTTATGTTATGTTACTGCCTGGTGTGCAAATTTTACTAAGGACATTTACAGCATACCAACTGACACGGCATATGTTGTCCTAACCTTTAATGTTTCAATATCACAAAAATGATGTGACAACAGGGGCGGATTAAAAACAAGGCACAGTAGCTGCGCGGTAGGGCTCTGAAATGATGATTTTTTTAAAAAAAATATTTATCTAATTTTTTATTATTCACACTTTATTATTTTATATATTTAAAATTAAATTAGCTTTCTTTTTGATATTTATGACTCATTAAATATTGTTTAGAAAATAATAGTTACTCATTCATTAGTAACACAAAAATTTATTTTGCTAAGAGAGAGCCAATTGCATTTTTTTCACGCATTCATCCTTGACTTCTTTCAGTGATACTTATGCACTCGTATTTGAGATACAAAAAAAAAACCCTGCTGAATTTAAAGCTTCTTAATTATCAACGAAGTATAATCAAACAAATTATAGAAATTCAATAATATAGCATTTATTATTAGTAGAAATATAGTCTAGTGATTAACAGTATTTTTGTTTATACTATTTTAAAATGTAATGATTGGCAATTCGAAATGTGTAAGTACATATTTGGGACGCCTTCAAAGGGCCCCTCAGGATTTCAACGCCAGGGCCTCCAACACGTTTAATCCGCCCCTATGAAGCAAAGACTCTTTGCTTGATATAACCCCTAAGGAATAGGTAATATCTGGAAAGCATGGAGCTAATTGTGTAGATATCTATTTCAATTCATCTACCAGGAAATATTTCGTCCAGGAACCAGCGAACTACAGAACCACAACAAGGAGGTTCTTTATGGTTTCGACATATCGAGGGCTGAGCCCGCAACAATGTTTAAAGTCCCTTTGAAAGAGTGGCCGAATTGGGTTCATCGAACCACGAAACGCATTGCGCTTTTTCCCTCATCCAAGCCATTTCGTTAAAAATTAACTCTCGATCTTTTGTTTATTTATGGACTAGTTTCTCTATCTATTCGAGGATTTTTTAAAAAAATAAACCTTTAGGGCTATGCTACGATAAAAGTTTTACATTACTATTTTCAACGTTTATTTCCTGCTAACGTTTTGTAATCAGGGAAAGATTTTGTGCTCACTCTGTATAATTTCTTGCTACTTTTATTCATATGTAATGGCAATGATAGCTACTAGTCACATTTACATCAGTCTCGTTTTTTTTTTTTTTTTTCTTTTTCAAATTCAGTTCGTGGGCAGTAACTATTTCAAATCTGGTGGTACATTTTCTGTATCACCATTCTATTTACGCCATTTGCTTATTGATATACATGTTGGTCATAAATCATTGGACCCATTTCAAAAATTAATTTAAAAAACTAATAATGTTACAACTGCGTTTTTTTTTATGAGAACGCATTTAATTTTTTTTCAGATAGATAACGCACCGTTACGGTAGTCTGAGTGGTTGCAAATTATTGAACATCTCCCATTTTTGAGAGCCATTATCTGCGAAACTATTAAAGATAGAAGAAAAATAGAAAGAATTTTTTTTAAAAGGAATTTTACGCTCTTTAATTTTTTAAATCTACTGTAGTTCGAAAACTGAATAGTTTTTGGGATATTAAAAAAAAACTGAAAAAGGAAACCAGAAAACGCGCATCGACTTCTGCTGATCGGTAGCCATTGCGTATGAAAATCTCTCGCTGTAGCAAATTTAGAACTTCGGAATGGTACGCCACCTATATGAAAAAAACTTTCTTATTTCTTATTTGCTATTAATTTAAAAAACGCAGTTGTAACATCATTAGTTTTTTTTTTATTAATTTTTGAAATGTATTCAATAACTTTGACAACTCTGCATTATTGTTCCAACTTTACCATAGAAGTAGTATTTTGTGCTTCAATGACCAGTTTTTCAGCCAAATATACTGTATATGTAAGAGTTAAAATATCCGTTCAGCGTTCAGGAGTGGCGTTAGAATCCACCCGACGGGGGACACGACCTGTTGAACGGGGAGAGGGTGATATCATGACCCTCTCATTTTTTTTCACCAGAACATTATTTGTCAACAAGTTGAATAACCCGTTGCGTGAACGGGTTTCAAAAATATTCCCCGGCGGGAGGGGCACAGCATCTTTGACAGGGGGGACATGGCCCCCGGACCTCCCACTGCCGCTTCCCCTGTCAGTGTTAATCACCTTTCTGTTACCCGTTGATGAGGTGTTCATTGCCTGAACATAACAGTCTTTCTCGACAGTGAGATTCTTCGATTACCCACTGTGTGTTACTACAGTATAATCTCGATTATTGATCTGAGTGGAACCGTACTCACCTCGGATTCGCGAAAAATAGGTTAATAGAAGGACTAAATTTTAAATCACGACTTCTATTCTTCGCAAAAAGAAGTCTTAGAAGTGTAGCCGCAAAATAGACAGTGGCGGAACGCTCTAACGGATGACGAAAATCGCTCGGTGTTAAGTGAGATTTTACAATTTTTTCCCGTTTATTTATCGCAAAAAAAAAAAAGCAGTGCCGGAACGTAGGTCCGGTTTTACCCTTCTAAGGTGTTTCCGAAATCCATACGTATTTGAAAGTATAAATTCAGATGTACTACCCCGTATTAAAATTCTAACAAACTTCTTTTATTAATTATCGAACTTCTTAGAAGGGTTTTTTGAAATAGTTTTGATAAGAGGATTTGCGAACACTGATTTTCGCGGATCTCATGTTGAATCAAATTATTTCGTTCGGTTTCAAAACAGACCATAAAAACTAACTGTTTACCAATGAAAACATAACATTTCGTGATACAGTTTTTTTTTTTTTTTTTTTTTTTGACTAGTAAAAACTACACTCGTATTAAATAAATACATTCTAATTTAAATACCGTACTTCAAATGCTGAGAATTAGTGGTAGGATTTTTTTTTTCATGCACATGACGCCCATATTGTACCGAATTATTTCGTCATTTTCAAAACAGCGATAAAATAAGTGTTCTTCAGGAAATCATACTATCTCATTATAGAGATTTCTTGAAAAGTAAAAACTGCCGCATAAATGCATTTTAATTTAAATACCGTTATTCGATTGTTGATAATTTGTCGAATGCTTTTTTTCCCTTCATGCACATTAGGAGTTTTATTCCCATCGTGCGCGTGCGCATTAACGCAGCTTTTACTGTTCAGATAACTCAAGATCTGTTTCCCGCGCGGGGGTAAAAACGCTCGAGTACTATATATTCTGTGCGATAGTGGAGGGGAGGGGTAAAGAAGCGCTCTGACAGACAGTCAGACTTTCCTTTAAAAACCTGAAATCCTCACAATTTACGCGAGGTTTTTTTTTTTTTTTTCCTCTCTTCTGTCTCTCCGCATTCGCAGTAATTTTTTTTGGATTTATTTTTCCATCCGCCCTTTTATAGCGGGAGAATCATTCTATTTCTTTTTTGGTTCTTCTCCCAGAGAGGAAGTTCGCGAAAAACCCTTTTATTTTCGCCGCGTCTGGAGCGAAAAGTAGGGGAATGTTTTATTGGACGAAGAGAGAGTTTCGTTTTTATTTTCGTTCGAAGATGGGTTTCGTGCAAACGAGGCTCTCGTTTGGAAATCAACTTTTTTTTTTTTTTTTTAAAGAAAAGTTTTTCTTTAGTTTCCGTGATGAAATACTTTATTTTACATTTATAACAGATTAAACAATCATTAACCTGAAACGAACGGAATGCCTTGTTCAGAAATTTTAATACATTCGAAATGCAATGATTTAATTTTTACGCGCATTATTTTTATAAGCATCTCTGTCCTCCTTATTAGTGGCGGCGACTCGGGAGGGGGGGCAGTCGCTCCCCTCACTTTTTGCGGAAAAAATAAAATTTTTATTTCATTTTAGCTGCCGAAAACTATGATTTATAAAATAAAATTGTCCGGGAAAGCCAGCTAACCTTGCAACTAAATTTTTAAATTTTCTTGTCTAACCCCTGTACTCTGGGTACTTTTAGGTGTCTATAAATTTGTTGCTCCTCCCACTCCCCTCCCAATCACCGCCACTGCTCCTAATACGGTTCCAGGTGGCAGAGAGATCGTGATGATTTTTGTTTCGTTTTACAGTGAAAGGGCGAAGTTAAATGGCCCAAATATCAACGTTTCTTCTTCAATATTATTCACGTCTCGGCTATATATCTTGGTTATAATATTATATCTTGGTTATAATATTTGAAACCTTGGATACGCAGGGTGAGGCAGATAAACCGATTGTTTTTGAAACAGAGCATACATACTCAGCCTTGGAGAGAGGGACAGGTGTGCGAGTGGGGAAATTCTGTTCATAGCATTAGCATTTCAGTTGGCGTCTTGCAGTTGTGGACGTTAAAACAGTGTGTTTTTGCTTACGATTCTTATGTAAGAAGCGAAGATTCGACTACCGCATTCCAGCCCGAGATTCGTTGCAGATTCAACATCCACCTAAATGATTTTGTTCCCTTCCCAAAAACATTCTTATATGGTGTTAATCTTAGTTCCAAGAGGTTCATAAACGAAAGCAAAACCACCTGGTACGTAAGGCTCTGCAAATGGGGTGGAAAGGGTTAGGTGAATGGGTTGGTGTGAGTAGCGAAGATACGAAATGCAAGCCGTTCTGCACGGAGACATTCTACGAACCTTCAATGCATAAACGAGAATAGACATCATTTGCAAGATGTGATTCTCCGTTTATGAACATCATTAACTGTTATTTAATCGCGAATGTTTAGATGTGAATAATTTTTTCTTCTTGACAAAACTAACAATTTTATGATCATTTCAAAAACATCCTATTATTTTGTCCTACCCTATGTATACAGAGTGGCCATAAAATAACATGAGATGCTGGGTGGTCGATTCTAAAAAATCTGTTCAGCCAAATATGATGAAATTTGATCCACAAACTATTTTGACCATGGCATTTCTATTCATACAAAAAAGAAAAAAATTCTACGGGAGGCCGTCTCTGCAAAACGGCCGCTGGGATTGAGGGGCGTAGACTTACTTACCATACTCAACTGTGACTTTCTGTGACTAAAGTAGCTATATGTGACTATTAACTCTATAGTCTATAGTGACTATTAGTCTATTGTGACTATGTGATTCTATCTATGCAAAATTCAATTTGATTTTCACCAATTTTGCAACTCGACTGTGACTAAATCGTAATTACAAATTCTAAAGTTATTTTTGAGATCTTCAATGTCTACCTTTCTCTGTTAAATGAAACTAAAACCAACTCTCTATGTTATTTGGTTGCGGAGCTATAAGCGTTTAAAAATACCACGAAAAACGTCATAATCTTTTCCTTTTCCGACACACCCATTAGACCACTATGGAGAGACGTAAGTCTACGTCAAAAAAGTTCAAAATTTTTCGCTAGCAGTTGCAATATGGTGCTGTGCACGTAGTTGGCCTAGTCAATTAACCGAAAGAATTGCAGAAATTACAATATCCGCTACAAATTTTATCTTGGCATCTCTGACACATGGTGGTCAATGAGTTACACAGCTTACACTTAGAATGGTGAAATTTGCATGGCCATTTGTAACTGGAGCTGCTAATGAAAATGCACAAGTTGACGTCATAGTCACTCGTTCCGCTATTGAATAGTGCTTCTAATTTTTGTTACTCCGCGACTACGACAGAGTGGGTGCCTGCAATCAAGCAAGACGGAGAACATTCTCACTTTAAATTATGCGTTCAGCAAGTTCTAAGCAAACATTTTACAGATGAGCAGGTAATTATCCGTTCATTTTCTTGCAGGTGGTCACTGCTTTCTTCGGATCTCACTCCTCGTGAATTTTAGTTATGGGTTCATCTGAAAAGTGCGGTTCACAAAGGGAATGTTGATAATCTAGCCGATTTGAAGGATGGTATAACACTGCAAGTTCCACAAATCAACGATAAACTGCCAAATTCTACGTCGATTTTTTTTTTTGGAACACTTGACATGCCAACTGATTGAACCTCATGCATCAACGATGCCAAAATAAAATTTATGGTAGAAATTGTGCTTTGTGTAATTCGTTCGCCTAATTGACTAAGTGCATGCACAGCGGCATTTGCAGTTGTTGGCGAAAATTTGAACTATTCTTCTTTTCTTGTCTAAATTTAAATCCCATGGTCGGAATAGTTTGTATACCAAATTTGGTTGCATTTGACTGAACAGATTTTTTTACGATCGAGCTCTAAACACCTCATGTTATTTTACGACCACACTTTATATCACAGTAGCTCAAGAAGAGAAGATTTATATTACTTTACCTAAGGTGATAACCATTCCAACAAGACATGACACTCATCCAGACAGAAAGTTAGCTTATCACTCGGAGAGAACTTCCCTTTGCCTCTCCTGCCTCTTACCTATTGTTTCTCTGCCCCTCAAGAGTTCATCCTTTTCTTCTTTATCTGAGGAAGATTTGTGGTGTCCCAGGGATGAGCCATTTGTTTCTCCCGCTAACAGTAGGCACACATCTGTTTAATATGTCTCTGCTAAACTGGCAGGGTCATTTACTGTATGTTGCTTAAAAGATGCCGCCCTCCAAGCTAATCCATTACCTCTGGGCCTGTGCATCACAAGGGGTGAGGGGTAAAAAGAAGGATGTATATAACCCGGGCGTCAATCTTAAAAGGCACCGCAAGAAAAAGTAATATGCGTATGATGAGAGATGGAGGGACGAAAAGAATAATTTGCCATCGGCGCCATTTACTCTTGCTACGTCACTGACCAAGCTAAGGTCATATACACTAAATCTATCTTGTTAGAAAATGAGCATAATATAGAAATTCTGTCATTTTTCATAGACAAGAAAATCTATTTTTTTAAATGGTATGTAGTCAAAAATCATATTTTGATTAAACAAAAGAAATCATCGCAATTCGAACCGATGTTAGTCACCCAATCTCAATAATTGACGCTGGAACTTGCGAACTGAAAGTGACAATTAATTCCATGTTCTGCTCAAAATTCGCGCCATATTGTCTCGTGAAGCTCTATTATTTAACATTCAACATTTTACAAGTTTAATGACATTTTACACTTTTCAATAAAGTTCTTTAAAAGGTATAACATGAATACTCACACAGCAAAATATATCTATTCATTACATACAGCTGCAATTTGAAGGGCTGCAGACTGGCGCAAAACAGCTTCAATTCCACTTCCGTACTGCATCTTGTATATGCACCATACCCAATATCGATGGTATCAGTAAAAATGCATGAACCTTTGAATAATCAGTTCTTTTGCTTCAATAGTCAAACGCTTATCTAATCTGTTAGTATTACAACACAGCCTTTTAACAAAATGCAGGGTTTTCAAAGAATATTGATCATGACTGTTTAACACATAATTGATTTTTTTCGATAAATATTTAACTGCCTAAAATTCTATCATGAATCAATCATCGCTTATATAAAAGATATTTACTTCTGAATACCGTGTTTTTGCGATAATTGTCTGATAATATATATCATGAACTTTATGTTCATGTTTTTTCCTTCTGTAAACCACGACCAGCGGTCGCTCCTTTTTTTTTTTTTTTTTTTTTTTTACAAAAATGTAATACTATCCAAACGAAAGAATATTTTGCTTTTGATCTTCTGCTTAACTTTAAATAAGTACACATCCTCGTTAAACCAAAGATATCTCTATCTATTTTATGTCGCATTCAAGGACCACACACAGAGTTTTTAAAATATACTTATTTTTCACCGTTTACAATTCCAACTATATATCAGAATATTTTTATCTTACTTTAATGTCCTTTTGCAAAAAAAGAGTCTAATTATGACATCGATTTCTTATGTTTCTTTAACTAATTCATTCATTGATTAAAAACCGGCCATCAATCTATTTTTAAATAGCCGATGTCATCACAGAATCGAAGAAATTTTCGAAATCAGCATGCGTGCGGTGGCATCGATCTAATCTGCAATATCGCAGACTCTATCGATTACCGTAATGCATACATCAATCATTTTCTTGTCATTTCGAATTTGGTGCAGGTTTTTATTCGAAAATATGGTTCTTTTCTACGGAAGAGAATACAGATAAGTTCTGGACTGTAGTTCCGGTTACTTGATCTATAATGCATATTATTAGCAAACTATTCGAGAGTAAAATTGTCTCAAGTAAGGAAAATACCTGTATTTTATTTAAAATGGTGCTCTACTGGTGTGGATTCTCGGTAACCGAACTGCTTCGTTTTAGCAAAAGCTATTTTATACGTTAACACTAGATTTACGGATTTGACTCATTCAGGATATAATTGCTTTATACATAGAAAATTTGAAAATTATTTTTTTAAAACCTATGTTGGCTTTTAATTGAAGAATGAAATATAGGGGAGAGACTCCGAATTTGGACCGGCGCGGCGCCGAGATTCGGCCTGTATCAAAACTTCAATTCTATTAAATATTTGGGCGTAAAGTAGGAAAATTATGCTGTAACGATGTAAATAAAGGTGTATGGCATCATTTTTAGGAGAAAGCGCTGCATGGCTACAGGCAGAGAAAAAGCGTTTAGATTTAGGCATCAACAATCTATTATTTTAACAGAATACAAGAAGACCTTACGCTGTTCTAATTAAGTAGGAAAATATGTAATTATATTCTTGGATAGGAAATTTCTTTAGCTACAATTTACTATAATCATTTTATGAAAATGGTCTAAAATTAAAGTTAGGGGAATTTTTTGTGGTTGTTCTTCCAAAGTTGCCTAGATTGGACCATACACAATAAGCCTAAATTGAACCATTTGAATCAATGGGATTATTATTATTATTATTTTAAAGTACATAAATAACTCAGGAAGCAGCTTATCACCACTAGTAGTCCTCATAAATTATATTGGAACAAATCAAAGCAAAAAACAATGAAAGGACACCAATCTAGGCAACCAGTTTCCTTCATTGGACCGATGACACATTTTTTTTTAAATCTGCTTTTTTCCAAATTTAAAGTGTAGTTCATAAAAAGTTAATTTCACTGTTTTGAACATGAAGATGATGTAGTTTTGAAATGAACTACAAAAAAATTTCATTACTTGTTTTTCGTCAAAATTATTTCTCCAACACTGTACATCTGCGTTACAGTCACGTGATAGAAATAACTCTGTATATCATCCCACTCTGAACTGTTATATCACTCCCTTTTCCTATTCCACGGTGAAAAATGGATTCCTAAAGTCAATCTGTGAGGTGAACTTCATGCGTGTCACATGAGCAAGAATTGACATCACTGAAACAGTTTTTTTTTATTAGCCTGAAATCAAATATTGATGATTTTTTTAAAAATCCTATGCATATGCTTTTAAGTTGAATACTTATTTTTATTGTTTTGAGTTATGTTGAACTATCAGTGCAATTTTTTAAACTTGCAACTTGTTTGCTTTATATAATTCAAAATAACTGCAGTATTAAAATAAATTTTTGCAAATATGGTACACTTAAATTTTAATCTAGTAGCTAACTTTATAGATTTTAAAATAATTACTCAAGATTAATAAAAAGAATGCTGTTTTTTCAAAGATATATCGGTCATTTTTCTGATTTTGAAATCCAGCTATAAAAAAATCCCATAGGTTTCAAAAGCGGAAATCAAATTTAGGACGCTTTTTTTTTTCAATGCTTGAAAACAGAATCACAATTTGTTATTTGAAAGCTATTTTTTAGAAACAAATTTTTCTAATTTAGAGTAACTGAAGGATTAATTTTTAATCTCCAATTAAAGGAAGGACGACAAATACGGAGTAGAGGAACATATATGGAATAGATCGGCTTATACTCTGTTAAGTGCTGCAACTTAGCAGAAACAATGCGAAACGTTTCCTAATGAGCCGCTAATACATTAGTGTTGTCTGTGCTGTTGTAGCTGCAACCACATGTTTATTACGAGCAGTTTTGCGTTTTTTGGAAAGCGGTAGTAATCGAAAGCTTCAGTAAATCATCTTCTCCTTATTATTTTCGCATTTAACTTTTATTTCCTGGTTTGTGATGCTTATGTGGGCTAACAGGGCACATTTTGAGGTATATTTTCGTCTATAAACCATCCATGTTTCGTTTCCTGGATCCATATTTATAATCTCCCAACACAAATGTGCAGTAGGCGATAAATATGGAATACTAGTAGGATAGCAAATATGGAATAGTATTCCATATTTGTAAAATATTTTACTAAAAGTCACTGAAGAATGAGCTCACATATAATGTGTTGGAACTCTAGTGGAAGTTACATATGCGATTTTTGTAAAAATTAGAATTTTTTTCTTCTAAAATTAGGAAGAATTGTGTTTGTCTTCGATAGATTATCATTTATATGCAAAATATTTTTCTTCTGAAATGTTTCTTTAATTAAGCGCATTATATTATGAATTACCTTTCTATTAATAAAAAACTTAATTACATTATCCCCATATTTTATCCCATTTCTATAAAAGATTTTTGTCACCCATTTTGATATTTCAGAATTTTGCCCTAAACAGATTTATTTTTATATATTGTTGCATTTTCTCACGATAGAAAGAAAATATTCTGTGTATGGTTAGTAAACAGTTTACTGATGAATTTAACAATGAAATTTCCATAAATCAACATTTCTAGTCATAAACATTTTGCCAGATGTAAACGGTATTCCATAGTTGTCTCCCTTCCTCTATAATTGGTCTGCTGAATTTGTCTTAAGATAGTTTTCTTCTGTTATTAAATTATTAAGTGAAACAGATTTCAGTCGGTAACATTTTGAGAAGTATTTTTTCGCTTCGTTCGTAAACGCACAGAGCAGGGCCGTCTTAACAAATTTAAGCGGATTGGGCTAGAGTTATTTGGCGCCCCAGCAGAATATTAACTAGGAATTTGAGCGCCTATGGCCCAAAGAAAATACCTACTGTAGCGGTTACAATTCATTGCCTTCTCCTTTTTATGGTAGGTGGCGCTACTAGAGCCATCCGGGTTTTTCCCATGATGCCTCTCTCTCTTCTTTTCTGTGTACTTGTCTTGTGTTGTTGTTCTCTGTCTTGCGTCTTGTACCTTTTAATGTACTGTGTCGTGGAACTCAGCCATCTAATAAAAATGGTTCCTGAAATTGAATTAATTCTTCAACAGCGGTATTCCATATAAACATGAGTCTCGTCCCTCTACACTACTTAATAAAATAATTGAGGAGCCTGTTAAATCACCTGTTCTCTGAATGCCGCCTTACAATTTGGCAAATCGGAGCCTTTTCATTTTTTTAAAATTTTAATTAGATTATTTTTTAGTTCAAAATTGAAATAAATTCAGTACAGTAGATTTGGAGGCGCCTTTGGATCAATGGCATCCGTGGGCTGCAGCCCAATTTTCCCTTTGGTTAAGACGGCCCTGGTACAGAGGTGCTGTAGAGGCAGAGTTTCATCTCCAGGTTTGGAAGATTGCAGGGCTGAGACCTGAATCGACAATAAGCTCGCTTCCTCTGTATACCTGACGAATTTATCGTTGTGCAGAAAACGCCACTAGCTTAGTTATCAAAGTTTTGATAGTGGATCTGGTACCTTCGGGCTCATCTGATCGAGATTCAAAATTACGAGGTGCGACTCTCTTATAATTCTTTATTAATTCAAAACAGGGAGTTAATGCAGAGCAGGGTTTTTTAAATCGTTGGTAGCAATGCCAAGAGTGGTCATGTATGTCATGTAGTATCATAATTATTCATTAATTAAAAGAAAAAATAGTATTAAAATCATGTAATTTAAATGTAAGTTTCTAGATAAATATATTAAATTGATATTCTTTTCATTTTTAAATAAGTTCAACTTCATTTTCATGATAATTTTACAATGTTAGAAAGGTGAGAAAATGTTGTGGACCAAACTGGAGTCATGATCAGGGGCAGTTTTTCGCACAGGTCTTAGAGGCGCTCGCCTCGTGCCTCGAGAATCTAGAGGGCCTCAAAACCTATTCGACATACATCATAGTGCTAAGCGGACGGCGATTTTTCGACATTGGGTAGGGGGCCTAAAAGCGATTTTAAGCCCGTGGCCACATATTGACAAAATCTGCCACTGGTCATGATTTTTTTTTTTTTGCATGATAAAAGGTCGCGAATGAAAAGAAAATGTTATGAAGCGAACTTTATAAAAAAAAAACCCAGCGGAAATATTTGCCTTCAACATTCTTGTATGCTACTACAATACGGCTCTTCTTGTATTTAGCTTCGCCATATAGTGGAGTGAATAAATCTGCATTTTGATCATCTTACCTCAGACTGATTTGGTTCAAAATTTGATATAAGTTTACAATTTTGGTTTCAAGACCGCATTCCAAGTTTCATTTCTCTCGCTAGTTGCGTTTTTGAGTTATTGCGCGACATACACACGAATAGATAGACCAACAAGCAATCAACCGTTTCACGTACTTCGTCCAGAATTTGATACAGATCTACAAACCATAAGCCAAATTTCATCCGTCTAGCTCATTGATGCAATCAAGCCAGACGAATCAAGCCTAAAACGATATCGTGCTTCGATATTTCGAACTAGAGGGTCGAACCTCCCTTATTTTATTTTATTTATTTATTTTATTGAGATAAATACTAAAACAAAAGAAAAATATAGTCCTTTTTTAAAATTTTTACTTCAAAACCAGTTTTCTTTTCAGATGATCCAGAGTAAAATATTTGCGAACGATTATCCGTTAGTGTGCCTTCCATATCTCTGCATTCCATGCTGACTGGAATACTTAACACGGGAGAAATGCCGAAGCGAGCAGCCAGCAAGAAAATAAGAGGGGTACCTCCACAACCACTCGCTGTCATTGAGGGACCACAAGTTCGGTGTTTATAACATTGCGAACATTCTTCGCTGCCCCCCTGTCGCCGCGAGCGAATGCAGTGTGGATTATTTATAAGCGATCTTCCCGAAGCCCCCAACCGCACTAATTGGGTGGGAGCAGCGCAGGAATGCCCGAAATGTGAAAACAACAGGCGAATAAAGATCAAAAAATGGTGCGCCGAGCACCGGAATGAGTTTTTCCGCTATCAATAACGGTTTCCAATAATGCTCGATATTTCAAGGACGATGAAATGAATTGAGACAAGTAGGGAGAAGATCAAGTTTATAGAATATATGCGGGCATATATGAGAAAATTAAAGGCAATATTTTAATATTAGAATGGGAGAAAAAGTGATAAGTATTTAGAATTTTTTTTTAATTATTTAAACAATGTCTCCAAAAACAGACTCATGATTTTAAAAAAATATAGGAAATTTAATCTTTAGATCAACTGCAGTTAAATTTTGTAAATGTTATTATCATAAAATAGCAATAAATCAATGACAAACAATTTTGTTTTACTTTAACAAGCTTTTTTTCCCAAAAAAGTAACAATCTGCTGGCTTGAAATAATTATGTCCAGTGCCGGCAATTGAGGGGTAAAACTGGAGGGGGCAAAAAATTTATTGACACCTGAAAGTACCCCGGACTATAGGTGGTAGAAAACAAAATTTAAAATTTTAGTTACAAAATTAGCTTGAATTCTCGGACATTATTGTTTCTTTATAATTACTAGTTTTAGGCAGCTAAAATGAAATATTTTTTTTTTCCCTGGAAAAAATAGGGGGCGACTAAGTCGCCCCCCCCCAGAGTGGCTGCCACTGTTTAACACATTTGCGTCGCATTTATTATAAAATGAGTGACCTCAGAGGATTGTCATTTTTTAAAACTATTTTACTGGAGGTTGTACCAATTACCTTTTGCCAATTTAAATGGATGAATTTTAATAGATGTTTAATGTCCTTTCTTTTAAACATTGCTCTAAGTCATATTGGTGAAGTAAAACAAAATTGACCAAACTAACCAATTAAAAAATTGATTCTAGATCATGTGACTTTATCGAGATCAAGTGATTTTTAACCTCACTAATAAATTAGAAGGGAGGGGGGATTACTGATATAGACAGAAAATCAGAATGGCATTCTTCGTGGTCTTCCAACAGGCGCTTTTATGGATGCTCTTGGTAAAATCTTTTTTGACTTTTTGGAAAACGGCGAAAGAATTACCGGACAGTATTATGTGTCTTTGCTGGGTCATTTAAATAATGAAATAAAAGAAAACATACCTCACTCAGCGAAAAAGAACATTCTTTTTCACCACGATCATGCACCAGCTCATATTTCTGCAGATGTGAGCGCAAAACTACGCAATTTACACTAACAATTTTTTCTACCTCCCATTCTCCTGATTTGGCACCTTCGGATTACCACCCGTCCCTTAACAGGAGAAACGGCTGGCATAAAAGAAATTTTCATCGAACAATGAGGCGATTATCGGTGTTAGTCAAATCCTATTACATGGACGGTATAAAAAAATTCTAACATCGTTTGCCTCAGTGTATTGAGAACCACAAACGAAACAATGTTTAGAGATAAATATTGCTTATTCCGAAAAAGTTATCTTTTCTTATTTTTTGCACGGATTTATCGAACAATCCTTGTATGTCTTACAGCTGGAAAGCAACCCTTTAAAGAAGTCTATCATATGGTTATTGATTAATATTAAAAATTATATATATACATTGACATACATTGATATACGTATACATTGATTCTAGAATTCCTAGTGAATAAGAATGGATATTTTATTGACTGAAGTATTTATTGTTTTTAGAGCAATATATTCATGGTATATCTTAGATTTAATTTAGATACTTTCCATATAACGATGATA
The DNA here is from genome assembly GCA_013235015.1 of Araneus ventricosus. NCBI lineage: Eukaryota > Metazoa > Arthropoda > Arachnida > Araneae > Araneidae > Araneus > Araneus ventricosus. The sequence continues at coordinate 155,707 of BGPR01001575.1, forward strand.
TTTTGTTAGGGTTAGAGTATGGACTTTTCATTCTAAATTCTTTCATTTTAGTGTAAATTACCCTTTCTGTTTTTTCAACAATTTTAGTAACAGGGATGGTTTGTACAACAAAATCGATTTAACCTGGCTAATAGCTCTTCCAAAGCGGAGCAACTAATTTCATTGTTGAAATTCATATTTTTGGTAATTAATTTTTGACCTTTTCAATAGTTGTAAGAGTAATATAGTTCATAGATTAGTTTGATACATGTGCTCTTTGCATGTGTTTTATATATTTTTGTTTAGTTAATAATTTTTTAGTTTTTGAATTGCATTTTTGATATGTTTTGTTTATTTTGTTTTGAATGTGCATATATAACAGGTAATAATTTGGTTTTTATTGCCACGTGTGTGTGTGTAATATTCTCACTTAATTTTGCTTTAAGTTCTAATATTATATATTTTAAAATCTTAGTACAATATTAATGTATTCCAAAGTCACTTTTCTTGCACTCCAGTTTCGTTTTTTTTCCCGCGCTGGAGGTATGTTAAATCTCGCGTTTTGGCATATTCATTACTAAAAGAATATTTTAATCGCTTCCACGCGCCAACATAAAGCGCGAAATCAGCAAATTGTTGGCGCCATACCTTTCCCTAAAACACTTACGTAATTTACTAAAAATAGCTAATATTCCCTTCACTTTGATCACGTGTCTATATGTTAATCCCTCATCTGAGAGAATGCAGGGATTTCCATGCTCTTTTGACTTGAAACTTTCATAATGGATGTACGTATATTCCGCCACTCTCCCATAATAAATAAAAATAGTTATTAACTCGGCCTGTTCTTTATTTGACGATTACAACAATGAAATCATTATATACATATATATTGCATGACCAAAAAATCAAGCTCAATTTTAAATCCTTTACCTTTTGGTGCATAAACATGGAACAACCGTTTGTAAATTCGTTTCATTATTTAGAAAAAGAGTTTGTAAAGTACGTTCTATTAACTCCAAACACAAAAAGCAAACTCTCATTTCTTAACTGCTTCTATGCTTTGCTTTATTTCAAAAATAGGTAACGTGAGGTAAGTATTTCCGAAAAGAAAATTCATTTTCAGTAATTTGTTTCTTATGCGTGCCGATATAGTTCCGATTTTAGCCGAGTTAAAAGGGGAAAAAAATTTAATTAATAGCGTTTTTTTTCCTGACTCAAAAAATCTTTCTTTTTAACAAATACCTGAACGTTTCCTGTATTCAACACCAGATATCAGTCGTGTTTGTTTACATTTTCATAGGTCTAATTGGGCTGTGGTTCTTTCCTCTCAAAACCTCAAAATTACCCTTTAAAACAACGGCATCATTATCGGAAAAATATGAGAGTATCTCTCCCCCTCCCCCAATAATTCGTTCACTTACAAAGCCTCCCTTAATTACTATAATACGTCTGTTTGAGGTAAAGAGTTCGGATTACTCCAGTTTTTGTAACTATAGCGTTCGAAGCATTTAATTTTTTCTTGGAATTATCCAAACGCACCACACAAAAATTTCTAAATTGCAGGGCTCGGGAGAGAAGAAAGCCAGGATTACTTAGTCACATTAACGAGTAGTGAGCAGGTGGTATAATTCTTTAGTACAGGGCCGGTGCAAGCATACCTGTTGCCCCTATGCAAAGAAAAATTATTCTCCCCTTAACAATGCGTACATATGCACATGCACAGCCAACTATAACACAACCGAATATAAACAAATTTGGTATAATTTTTTTTTTTTAGTTAACGAAACATTTTAATTGAGCAAAAAGGAAGACAATCTTCACTCATATATATTAACTTGCTTTCTAAACAATAATAATTCATTAAAATACTTAACAATAGATTTATTATTGAGGCATATTGGATTGCATTAAATACATAATACACTCCAATGTTTATTATGAGTGTAAGTCCGATGAACCAAACAGAGTTTCTTTTGATGAGAAATTCATAAAGTAATCACACTACACTAGCACTTGACCGTCTGATGTATCTGAATCAGGGGTACTATGGTCAATTACAAAATCAACATCACCACCCCATGCACCAACTTTTCCTATGGGAGGTATAACTTGTAATCGGTCACCAGCCCATCACCACAATTGGTGTAACCTCCAGAGAAGCGAGAACCCGCCCCATATTCCTCATCCTCATATTTGAGGTGCACTTCCCCCCCCCCCGAAGGGGCTCGTTTGATGTACAAGCGCCCCATTGTTGTGGCGCAGATCTCATAGGATGACCTAACAGTAAAACCAGCTCTGTCCTAGTATAAAGAAACAATACAATATCAGGCTTTACCCCTTTATTTACTGAATTAATTTACCATGAACTTCTGAATTTTAATGTTGCATCACTAGAAACATTTTGCAGCAGAATGGCTTCAGGAAAGAATGAAAGACTTTTTTAATTAAACAAAATAACTTTATTAATTAAATTAATAATTTTAAAAAAAAATTTCTGCCTTCAGCTGCCATCAACTGCTAGCTGATGGAACTACATGCTACGTGTCCTTGTGGATACCATCAGGGAAAATGGTCATATTACGAAGATATAAGCGTGATTTAAGTGGTACTTTACAGTACCATCGGGATATAATGGGTTAAGATGAACTTCATAATTTTTATTTTTTTAAAAGCGAAATAAGCAATAAGAACTTCCAAAATCTAAATGTTGTTATTTTTTATTTCTTCTTATTATAGAAAAATTGGCAGATAACTATAAAACTTGGACAAATGGGCAGAATTAAATACTTCAATACTTATTGTAAGTGACAGATATTAAAACTTGTGTTACAATTCATTTCATACGATTACTTCCGTTTATAACTATGTGCTAAAATAATACTAGTCACTTCATTCAAGAAGTCTTTTGCAAATTCTGATTTTTATCTAAAGAAAGTAATTCTTTAAAATTCAAACCTCTGAAAAATACTTTGCAGGTTTAACGCTTTCCTTTTATCCTCTAAGATGAGGGCTGAACTTGATGGCGGTTTTGATTAAAGTGACACTACTCAGACCTATGTAGAGTTTGTTTAGTTTAGTTCTATTAACGTCCCGTTTTGAAGCAACACGAGGGCTATTTTGGGACGGACCTCGTAATTTTGAACCTCGGTCAGATGACGAGGACGACACCTGAGCTGGCACCCCCCTCTCCAAACTTCCACGCCACACCAACGGGAGGACGTTTGACCACTACGTATGATTTAACGTTCAACAGGCCCCATACACGGCGGATCTTCAGTGGAATCGGGTCTCGAACCTGGAACCCTCCGGCCCCAAAGCCGAGACCTTACCACTAGGCCACCGCGGCCTACCTATGTAGAGATCATGCCTATGTAGATTTGGTTGAAGCATTAATTTAAAACATGGTAGATACTGTTACAAATATCGTCTGGTGGTTGTAAGTGAATGCAGTCCAACAAGCAGTATTACAAAAAAATAACTGACTCCTGAAAAATAGTTCAGAAAAACAAAACGTAACACATGCAACAAAACTAAGCAGCACTTTTATAAATTAATAACTAACACAGGCAGTAGATCACTAATAAATATTAGTCACAGCACTTTCGATAGCGCTCAATGTCTTATCACTTCACTAGCTTACACTGCTGACCAGGGCTGGCCTTTAGCCGATTGGACCAATTGCTCCAAATAGGGCCGCGCCAGAGCGCAAAAAAGAATGTACTCAAACTTATTCAGATTAAAATCAGGTATCGTTTTGATTTCATGACATTGCCTTTAGGATTTCGTTTGCAAACCAATGTTGTACAAATTTTCTCATGCATCTGGCTGAAACTGTTTCAAAAGTCAACAGTCGTAGCCAACTTTCCCTACTTTAATAAAGAAATAAAAATAAAATTGTAATAGAAAGGTAAGAAGTATCGAGTTATTTAGCATGCCGCCTTTACACGGGGAGGAACATGTGAGGCACTGACCATCAGCCTCAAGCCCTAAATCAAGGGAATGTCATTGTTTTGTCGAGAGAACTGGGTATTTTCGTATCCTTTCTGTTAAACAGGAGCATTCAGCAAGTTTACTAAACCGCGACAGCTTTTTGACTGACCCAAGATATTGGCAGCTTTTGAAGACAGACATCTGATGCTCATGAAGTGTAGAGAAACACAAATGTAGATTTGTTTTTAATTAAGAATACAATTATTCTAAGTCAATATAATTCTTTATTATGTTTTCTTTTAGATTATTTAAAGAGAAATCATCAATATTGCGTTTTCTTAAAATCTTTAGAATTAAACAAAATCTACAATAATTTAACAGGAGAATTAAATAGAAATAACAAAAAGAAAACGAAAATGAAATGACAGTTTTAATTTATATGTTTACCGTTGTATTATTTTATCGATTCTTTATATATTTTAAAATTTAAGAAAACATTTATAAGTCATCCCCAAAATTTTTTCCTTAGTAAGAGGGGAATTTATAATTATTTAAATTCTCCCGGAATTAAATTAACAAAAATACACATATTAAAAACCTCCAAAGATACGAAAAACGTTTTAATCAATTTAATTTCGTACTACATAAACTTTAACCATAATATCCAATGCGAAAAGAATATTTGTTTTTCATAAAAATTTTAGTAATTTGATATAGAACCATTTGAAATATTATTAATTCAGTGTGAGGGAGTTTTTTTAAAGCTATTTGAAGTGAACATATGTTTTAATTATGCGGTAACTACCATTTATTACAACCAATTGAATAACATTGAAAAGTTGAACATTTCGACTTTTTCTTTGTTGTACTTAATCTGAATAAGTAATATATTCCCGCCCCAACTTTACTGTAAAAATTTTCTTCTATTAGCTATTTTTTTAATTTAGCAAGAAATTAGATTAGAAATAAAGTTTTAGAAACTACACATCTTCATTCTTGAGATTCTTTATATTAACCTCTTTAAATATGTATAGTTGTTACCTTTTAAAAATTACATTATACAAATAGTAAATTGTTTCAGGAATTTTATGTACTGTCACGGTCTTAAATCGTTGACATGAACGATAATCCATTCCTTGAAAAAAAAGTTTGGGAACTCTTTATTTTTTTTTTCTCTGCTAAAAATATATATGCATTTCTAATGCTAATGTGCAAATACTGATAAGTAAAGTATTAAGTAAGTTTATTAAAATTATTAAATTTTTTAACAATAAATATTTTTAATTTATTTTCAAAATTTCATATTGTTTATTTATTCATTATATATTATTTCTTAAAACTTAAATATATCGGGTTATCCAAAATTGTTTCCAATTGGGCCCGCAAATCCTAAGGCCGGCTCTGCTGCTGACCAAACACCGACTGATCTAGCCCTCGCTGGCATAGCTTCCTTTTATGCCTTTTCCGACAGTATGTAATGTCACATAGACTTCTTCAGAAGGTTCTTGATTATTTCCGTCTCCAGTAGATATACGACCACAATTCATGAATTTTCTCGCAGTTTTGTTTTGGCGAAAAAGTCGCCAAAATGGTCGCCAAGGTCGGAGTTCATAGGCTTGGCTTCCAGTAAAACCTCTGTAAAACTCTCTTTATTGTTATTAGATTAGTATAACGGGGAAACAACTTTACAACTTCGTAACAATACGTTTTATTGGCCTTGTAGAAAAGAAATCTGCTCTAATAATAATGATAAATAAATCAATAATAGGCAGTGGCATACCGACGGTAAGTGGCATCTGGCTCATAATGTGATTTTTCGCGCCCAACCCTCCGTCATCATCAGAGACTAACATGTTTAAACGGCCCCCAGGACATGGCATTTTTTGCCCTTTCATCTTATTTGATTTTATGACATAAGTGACATAAACGCACTAATGTTTTGTCATCATGGCCATTGGCGCAGAGAGGATGAGTGGCACCGAAGGGATATGATTTTTTTTTCTTCCTCGGTCTTCATTTGCTTAGCAAGCGTAAATGGTATTATTTTTATGGCCCTAATCATATTTTGTTTTAAAAAATGGCATAAATGCAGTAATGTTTTGATTCCATGACTCCTCTAATACTGGGGCCCAGGGCATCTATACCCCCTTGCCCCCCGATCTCTACGCCACTGATAATAGCTCTTATTTCAACCACCAGACGGCGCTTTTAATGCAAATTAGGAAATCTTTAAAATACTAATAATCATTGCCGAAAAGAATATCTGCAGCATATGGCACGTTTTGTGTGTAACTTCGTAGTATAGTGAAGAGAATCCAGTTTGGAATTTAGATCTCTTCCCATTGGTGGATTGGGTCAAAATTTGAAATAGATCGACAATTTTGGTATGAAGACCACATACCAAATTTCAATTATATAGCTCCTCGCAGTTATCGGTCATCATGTTCACATGGACAGAGACACACACACAGTCTACCCGTAAGCGGATTTAGTACAAAGTTCGACACATATCTGCGATTTCGGTGTAAAGGTCAGGTACTAAAATTCACCCATCTAGTTCGTTGTGTGTTTGAGTTATCGCGTTCACATACACACAAATAGAATATTAATTGTCAATTTTAACTAATCAGATGGATTAGTTAAAATTTCAATAGAAACTTACAATTCCAATAACAAAACAATATGCCAATTTTCATCCATCTAACTCGTTACGGTTTTGGGTTATCGTGTTCAAATTCCCGCGGACGGTCAGACAGACTTCCCTTAGACGGATTTTGCCCAAAATTTTACAGAAATCTGCAAATCTTGTGTGAAGGTCGCATACCAAATTTCACCCGCCTAGCTCATTTAAATTTTTTGAGTTATCTTATCAAAGATACAGATACAATTTAAAAATAAAAAAAAAATCTGACTCAGAAATATCTAAAATCGCAAACTCATCAAAATAATGAGGTCGAATGTTTGAACATTACAATACTTTTGCACTTCGGATACGAGACAGTTCAAATAGAGATAGATTTCATAGCCTTGTTATCTTGTTCATTTCCATTAATTCCTATGGGTTCAGAATCTTTTGGGAAAGGTCCGAGGAATGTATTGAAGACCTATAAGCACCTCCCAGAACCCCTGATACCTCAAATTTGAACCCATTCGATCTCAACTGCGAACTCTTCAACTACTTCAGAAATCGTTTTCGTCACGCACCTTTCAGTAGCTGTTGAATGTGTGGGTTTAAATTGATTCGACACACTTTGTTGCAGTGGCGTAGCAACAAGGGGGGGGGGGGGGGGACAAGGGAGTATAGATGCCCCGGGCGCCAGGGCCGGATTACCAAATAGGCAAAGTAGGCAACTGCCTATGGGCCCCGCAACTTTGGAGGGCCCCATGGCCTCGATGTATTTTTGCGGTATTTTCAGGGTAGTTTAATTTTGTGCTTTCATTTGATTTACAACGACTTGTATCGAACATAATCAAGTACTGTTCAGCAACGAATTCCGAGACTACCACTTTTGGACGATTTTACACCGGAAAGGGGTGTCAGGGATTGAGTCATTTGAGTGCATTTCCGGAGTTCTTTGTTAGATCAAGCTCAGTAAAATGTAAACACCACCCTTCCATTCTTCACTTTCCCCCTATTTTGATGAAAATGACTCAGCCCGGCTTATGCGCAAAAACGCGGAGGGTTTCCGAATTTCGTTACTATACAATATCTTTTAAATTTTAGAGCATTATGCTTAGGATTTTTTTCAAGTTTACAAATTCGTTTGCAGATCAGTACTGGTCAATATATATATTCAATTGGAGGAATGACTCACAAGTCAACAGGCTTGTCGAACTTTCTCTTTGAGTACTTAGAGTGTGTCAAAAAGAGATGTAATTGTTTTTTTACTGTTTTGTTTAAAATTACTTTTAAATTAAATTTTTTTTATACGCGACATATTGAAATCAACTCTCTTGAAGTTTACCCGCAGCTAAATGTTTTGTTATTTCAGTTTGTCGTAATATTTGTTACTTAAAAACTACTTATATAAAAATTAAATTAAAATCGATAAATAAAATCTTGGAAAGTCGGGAAGGAAAGTTTGGAAGGGGAAAAAGGGGGCCTTGAAACTTGCATTGCCTAAGGGCCCCCCCCCATACCATAGTGGCTTAATCAGAGCCTGTCGGACGCCAGTCTTGAGAGGGGGCATGCATACATAACATTAATGCGTTTATATCACTTTTTAAAGTCAAATATGACAAGGAAGTGAACAAATTATACCGTGCCCTTAATAGCACAAGATGCTCTACAATACTGCTATGATATCTTCACGAACTATCCTTCAGCATTCAGAATATCGAAAAACGTCGCAAAAATATCGCACAATATTTTTGTGCTAACAGGGCTGGGCGCCGTTTAGATATTCTAAGCCAGAAATGGCGATTTGGGGGGGGGGACAAAAAATCATATTATGTCGCGGGTGCCATTTACCCTCGCAACGCCACTGCTTTGTTGACAGGGGTGTAGTAGAGCCGGTACGCTCCGGAACGCCATTCCGGAACTGTTTTTTTTTCCACAAGAAATAAATAACAACCAGTGGGATTGGTCCCCCCCTAAACTTTCTCGTATACCTCCTAATAAATATGGAGAAAAAATAAGTGAACCAGCACTAAAACACACCAAGCGCCCCTAACACAGGTGGAGAAAAAATAGGCGATCGGCATACCATGAGTTTCTCTCGCGGAGCAAGGCAAAAGGCGGAAATAAAATAAAGAAGCCCGCGCCATTACGTAATATGGCTTTGCTTCATTGTAAGATAAAGGAAATCGAGTAACCAAATTGAACGCCTTTTTCTTAACCGATTGAATTGAAAATTGGGTACAAATCTACAATTACGGTTAGTAAGACCACGTACTAAATTTCATTTATCTCAGTCGTTGCATTTAGGAGTTATGGTGTTCAGAAACATGCGATTATACAGACCGACAGACATTCAGCGCGTTGACGGATTTGGTCGAAAATTTGATACAAACATACAATCCTGATACTAAAACTGTATACCAAATTTTATCAGGCAGACACGGACAGACAGACAGACAAACAGACTTCCTGTGCACGGACTTTGTCCAAAATTTGATAGAAACGTACAAATTATGTGTAAAGACCACATACCAAATCTCATTCTTATAGCTTTAATAGTTTTTCAGTTATCGTGTTCACAAACACACAGACATAATTCTAAAATTGTGTTTTTCGGGCTCGGGGAGGTCTAAAACGTGCAGATTCGTCAAAATCTCGAGTTCGAATTTTTTGACGATTACAATACTTTCTCTTTGTATACTTCGTATGCGAAAATATAAAAAATTGTGAAAGCGTTCTTGAAACAGTGCGACTTTTGTCACCCAGCTTAAAGCGTTCCGGTACTGCTTTTAGAGCGTCACGGAACTGCTTATTTTGTAACTACACCACTGTTGTTGGACTGAATTATTACCATGCCATGCTTCACAAGGCTGTTTTTCTGATCGTTACAATACGGCTAATACGGTTATATAATGAAATTCAAAAACAGTTTGTACGCAATGGAAATCTAAACTACTCGATAGATTTTCTTCAAATTTGGATCGCAAATATTGTGAGATATAAGGAAAGTTTTAGTGCAGGTTTCCGGACAATTAATCAAATAGTTAACTTTTCTGCTGAATAAAAGACTTCGTTTCCATGCTTAGAAAAGTTTATTTCAACTTTGGTGTTGCCACTGCGATTGAATGAGAATATTATAGAGATTTTAAATAATTTTATTTATTTGCCTCCGAATTATTACTCGCAATAAGATTAAATTTTGTATTCTCCTCTGAAAATTGTTAATAATGTATGAAAAAAGAATAGCTTTCCGCGGTTCTTAAAAATCGTTTGGTGCATTCGATAATCCAATTTTAATTTTTTAAAAATAAAGTTGCAAACAATAAGGTGATTTTTGATATTACTAGCTGTTATACCCGGCGTTGACCGGGATTAAAACACTTTTATGTCTAATATTTTTAATGAAAAAACTATTTTTGTATATTATAATACAAAATTTCCTTTATCGTCTGAAACGTTTTTTCTTCAAATTTCGTTCATAAATAGTGAAGTATAAGAAGGATTTTGACGAAAGTTTTGGGTCAATTAATTAAATAATTAAATTAACTTTAATAAAAAGCGTCAAAATAAACCAGATCAATAGTTCCCGATATAAATTATAAATCGCCTGCTTTTAAACTTTTCTTTGGTATTTTTCCAGAGTTTTGTTTATATGTTCTAGCAACAGCTCTTCATACGTATTCTTGTTCTTTAACAATAAAAAATACATTGCTACAAATTGTGATTTTATACACAATTGAATTTTTTTTAAATTTTGAAATGAGAGCAACAATTTTAAACGCAAATGAAATTTGTGTCACTGAAAAGCTATTTTTTAAGTTTTAATAAAGTATAAAAACAGTTATTATAACATAACACTTTCGAAATATATCACAAAAAAGCCCCGCAAAATCTGGCTTAAATTTTAATTAAAAAATTAATTAACTTTTGAACCTTTTAAAGTTGACAGTGATCTCTCACTTCTTTTTAAAATATTTACAGAAATAAAAAGAAATTTGTTCAAAGTCTCACCGTTGCCTAGCAACGAAGTATCATTAAATTCGCTTTATTTAAGAATCGTCTGCTGTAATAACTTATTTATTACATTTTGAAAAATTAATATAAGTCGAAGGAAACATTTCACAGATATAAAATTGGTATCATTGAAAAGGTAAAATTTTGAACTTTAAGATGGTATAAAAATATTTTTGGGGGATAATTTTCTCCGAAGTTAATGCGGAAAAACGGTTTCGGTTAATTTCTAATTAACTGACTGTTTCATTAACTTTAGGACTTCGAAATTTGACAATAATCTTCCTCTTGTCTTAAATAATAAGTGTGCAAAGTTTTGTTGAAATTGCTGCAGTAGTTTAGGAGGAGATGTGGAACATATCCACATACACACATACATACCCACATACCCACAATGACTTTTATTTATATTAAAATAAGATTTTATGTGAAAGCACTTTATACAAAAATATAGAATTTTTTTTAAAAAAATGCATGTGTTTACGAACACATTGTCGTTCTGTCGAGTGCCAATTTAAAATATATTTATACTTTCTCGCATATGACGTTTACATCACGTTATGCGATAACTGTAACTTTGTTATGTTATAAGTATTTATCTTATTATAAGTAGTTCAAATTTTCCTTTTAATTTTCTTCATTAAAGGGAATTCATCCGAGAAACACATAACAAACGAATAAAACAAATTTTCACGTCCGAAAAATTCTTTCGCTGTTTTAAAATTGGAAAATAAATTGGAGAAGATTTAACACTAACAAATGAGAAATACAAGGAACTGCAATTTAAAATAATATTTAACGAGAATTGGTGGAATATTGTAAGTCAAGGCGGAGTTTCTAAACTGTTTTTGATTATCGGTTTTGTAGGAACTGAAACACTAACTGTAACCACGCAGCGCTTTCTCTTAAAAATTATTTCATACATCCCATTTACATCGTTACAACATTATTTGCCTACTTTGTGGCCCAAATATTTAATGGAATCGAAGTTATGATACCGGTCCGATTTAGACGCCACGCTGGTCCATTCGGCGACTCTCCCCCAATACTTTTGCCTGATACATATATTCAATCAAGCAATTTGCCTGATACATCTATTCAATTAAAAACTTATGCATTTGGACTTCTGTCAATTTTCGGATTGTCATATTTTTAGGAATAGATGCTTTCGAAAATTAATTCTTATATAAAAATATCAACTAAAAACTAGCTGAACAACGTGAGTCTGCATGCTTTCCTCTTAAGTTTAGTTTACTTATATTATCGTCTCGTTTTGAAGCAACTCGAGGGCTATTTTGGGACGGACCTCGTAATTTTGAACCTCTGTCAGATGACGAGGACGACACCTGAGTTGCTATCCCCTCTCCAAACTTCCGCACCACACCAGCTGGAGAACGTTTGGCCACTATGTATTATTTTGATTTAACGTGCAACAGGCCCCATACACGGCAGACCTTCTGTGGAATCTAGTTTCGAACCTGGAACTCTCCGCCCCCAAAGCCGAGACACATTCTTGCTTGAAAATAAAGGTAATGTCTATTCATCGAATTTCGAATTATTCCTTTGTAATTTTTTTTCCTAGAAAAGGGAAGAAAACATGTTTAAAGATTTTGCTATTAAATTCTTAAGTACCTTCGCAGAATAATTATGAATTGTTTCATTTACTTTGACAACACCTGGTTGAATTTAGCTATCACATGTGATCGAAATCATATAAATTTGAACTATTTTTTATTACAATGGAGTCAATTCATGTGATATCATAATCAAATGACAAACTTAATTGCATATCTTACCTAACATCTTAAATGTCTTACTCTGTGCTGTGACGTAACGACCTTTCTTCTCCTGCAAGATGCGCAATGGATTCAAAATTCAACTGACACTGCGCATTTGACGTATACCACGAGAGTATGAGCTGATTCCATTAACCAGTATAAAGTTAAGATATTAAGAAGCTTTTTTGCTATAAAAAAGTATTAAGTCATGATCGCTTGGTAGAAAAGTTGACACTATTTTTAGTTTAATCCTATGTCTAAAATTATACTATCCGAGCCAGAATCATTATTTTCAAAAATGTTTGGCTTTTTTTAAAGGATTTTACATTTAATTTTCGGATTTAAAATATTTTTAAGGACGATAACTTCAAATATATTTTAAATGTCACGTTTCGAAAGAGGTTTTTTATAGTCTCTTGCAAAATTTAGAAAGTCTGTTCTACTGTAAAATGATGAAAGCACCCAAAATATAATTCCATAGAAAATCACTCCAGTGTAAGAGGAGAAGAAAAAAAAATCCCGAACACAATTTTTTCTCCCCTTGTTGATTTTCAAAACATATCTGGAAGCAAAACAAATATCGTCTGCTCGTCTTCCTCTTTTTTGTACTCAAAAACTGGGTTCCGCTCTTCTCTTCCCTTCGGGCCAAAACAAACAGCCTGGCCTTCGGAAGACGGAACTGCAGACAGTCGCACAACAAAGAGGCAGCAAATTTGTGGTTATGGGAAGGAGAATGAGCTATGTATGAGCAGATTGAATAGCCGAGCAAGTCACCTAAAACTAACATGCCTTTTTTCTCTCTTTCTCCCCTTTTTATGAATTGTGATATTTTTCTTCGTTTGTACAGGATCACCAAATGCGGAAAACTGGAACTGAAATTCGAGCCCTGCGGCCACTGGATGGAGTTTCTTCAGAATTCCTTAAAAATAATTTTTTTAAAAATGCAGTGCTGGATTTGCACATTTCTGCTCCCTAGGTCGAAGCATATACCCCCCCCCCCCCATCTCAAAAAAGTTAATATATATAATTTTTAATTTATTATACAATATTTTATCTTTGAAACATATAAGCACTGAATGCAATCTTTATAATCTTTTAACCATATTAAATTTTTAATTCAAAGTTATACTACATATGAAATAACATAACATTAACACTTGCAAAAATACTCCATCGAATTTCTTGGAAACGTCTGAAATACCTACTAGAATTTCTTCGTTCCCGCTTTTGTTCGTGAATAGGCTTGAAGGATCATTGAAGTGGTCAGATCTTATTAAATCTATTTCAATGCTAAGAAGCCAAAGGTCCACAGAGGACAAAATATGTATCGCTCAATATTCATTACTTCGTTCAGTTACGTATTGCTGTTTTAGGCCACTCAAATTTCAAAAGCTTTTCTTCTAATTTGCCGTAAAAAAAATTGAGGAATCCTGGAACATGACATTGTTATGGTAAGTGCTTCTTTGCGAAAAGCCATTCCTGTTGTCTTTTTATTTTATCCAAGGATACTTTACTTGCCTCAGATTAGACGACGCCTTGAGAAGTTTATCTGGTGGATTCTTTCATCGTTACTTTGTTCAATCTTTATTTCTTATTGGTACATTTTGTTTCTTGTTTATTATATTTACGATAAAAAATATAATATAAAATAACGTATTTATTATAATAATGAATCATAAAATACCAGTTATAATAGCGAGCAAACATAACCAGCCCAAGACCGATTTTTATAAATAATGTGCTAGCTTTTTTTATAATTTAAAATCAACTTTATTTAAAACAATTTTACGAAGTGTTTACTTCCTCAAGATTTAAATCGTTTAGAAATAAAACTATACATGGTTAGTGGAAATAGAATTAAAGAGATACCCAATGAAATACACAGTAAAACATATTCTGAATCAATAATATAGAACACAACGAAACACAAATCTTGTGTAGAAGTTCATTATTAAATCAATTTCAAAAATTTTACATTAGAGATTCAAACTTTAAAGCAGTATAGAAGATTCGATATATACAATGGATTATAAAATATTTGAGCTTCTTAGGTTTCTTTCTCTTACTAAAAAATTGAAAATTCTTACTTTTCTCTTTAAAAAATCTTTTATCTTTAAATGCTATATATATAATCAATCTTTTGGCTTGGTGTCAATTAAAATTTCTTAGCGATTACGAAATACTTTTAAAAAGAGCTTTAGGTTACAGTGATATTCATTTTAGCTTTGGTAAGAAAAAGAATGAAATAAAAAAGCCTATTTTGGGTATGAATTAAAATCATCACTTTATAATTGCAACGTCGTGTAATACTTTGATGACATATCATTGCCAGCAATCCCGAAATGAGTTTTTTATTGATAATAAGCTTTACTAGAATAAAATTATTTAGTGTTTAAATAAACTGTATTCTCATTGAATTTAATACATTTTGCATTTTTGATCGCTGCGAATCAGATAAATCTTTTATTATTTTATGACAGAATTATTTTACTATTCTCATTATTGTAGTTACTTTTCAATAACGCGGCTTTTGGGTTTAACATCACAAAAGTATCTGGAATTACATACGGGTATATTTTTATTCTTTTAATTTTTAATAGAAATGAAATGTAATTACTTTCTTTTTTTGTGTTGATATTGCTTTCATATTTGTAGTCAGACATGGATCTTTTTGACCACTTCATCTCAAGGACACTATAGTCTCTGAAGAAAGTTCTTTTTACAAGATCGTTACGCGTCCTACTTTCTATCTAAACGGCAGAGCTTGCTTTTCTCTCAGTGTATTTTCACGAAGAAAACATAGCTGATACCCCTGCACTAAACATTGAAGCAGGTATCTAAACACGCCTAAACAGGCAAAGCAGTAGGTGTCGCCTTTAGAATGATGTCATTTGGTGGTTTCTAGGCAAATTTCTTTCTCCTTCCTCTCTAGTAACAGTTCCAGACCAGAAAACCGTTTCTTTAAAATAGGCAATTCCCTTGTTTGTCAGATTTATGACAGTAAAATGAAACTACAAAAAAAGCATCTTATAGCCATCTCTCAAAAACTGCACCCTTTTCATACAAAGGATGTAATCCTTCATTGTCTTTCACGTAACTCGATACCAATAAAATCTAACCGAGTCGCGGCTGGACTTGCACAGAACACGCGTCCTGTTCCAATAGTCGGAGGGTTGCTCGAGGGTTTCTAGACCAGTTTCAACGTTTTGGAGAAACATCGGTAAATGCGGATAATCTAATTTCGACAGCAATAAATCCCCAAGCTTCATTTCCTCCCAATGCTTCGTTCCAGGGCTAGATTTTCGGCCCAATGGCCTCATTCACTAGTTTTCACTCCTTTA
>BGPR01001575.1:181149-239972 GCA_013235015.1 Araneus ventricosus
ATGCAAAAGACATGATTTCCATCTCGGAGGAGGAGGGAGGTCGGCACGTGTCCTCACCCCCACCCCTTCTTCCGAATACGACCCCAGCTAAAGATGTGTTATATTTCTATTTTGCAAATGTAGCAGTCCTGCTCCTATCTCCAAATGCTGCTGTTTCCTGATGTTTTTCTTCTCTCTCTCCTTTTATTCTTCCTTTTTTATGTGACTTTGTGTCAAACGATACTTTAAAAGTTTTCGTCTGACATCGGGGCATCCCCATCTGCGCAAAAGCTGCCGCCACAATAAAGTAAACAGAGATTTCCCTCTGCTCAGCAGGTGGAAGTGCATTCCTCGTTCATCCCGCTCTTCATCATTCTCGTCTGCTGCTCCCCTCCCCCTACGCCAGAGGTTCTGTGGGGTCAGGGATGGGGGCTCCCCGCTGATTTCGGAATCGTTTGCGATGAGCTGGAACGAGGTGTAACTTTTACGGAGAGCAAAAGAAAAAGAATCATAATAATGGTAAAAAGATTTTTGTTGTCTACGAATATTTTTTTTTCTGGTATTGCTTCTCAGGATTCGAAATGCTAGTGCCCCTCCCAGCCCCAGGAACCGTTGACCGTAGACTGCAAATTAAAGAGAAATGATTATACCAGAAATGTCATGTATCGCCAGTTTGGCGATATTCCAAATATTTACTTTGTTTCTTTTAAAATCGGTTTCGGTTTAAAATTGAAAATGGAATTTTTTTATTAATTTTCTTAAAAGCAATGTTGCACTGAATGTTTTTTGACATTTTTTTTAATTATTTGTTTACCTTAGCAAAAAGGATTTGAAGAAAATGCGGTGATACATTGAAAATAGCTCTAAATGCATTTTTTCCCCTTTCCTTTTTTATTTAATTGAATTCATAAAAAAAAAGAGAAGGAAAAAAATTTACCTTATTAAAAAAGGGCAGAAATTTTTCTGAATCAAATGTCAAATTAGAAGCTAATTCCTTGGTAAAAAAAAAAGTAATATATATTTCTAAGAGAGAGTGCTTTTTTTCTTTCTTTTCTATCTTCCTTCGTTTAGAGTTCATTATGAAAATATCTGATTTCTACAAAGTGATTAAACTTAAATAATTTTTTCCTAAAATTCTAAACAATTATTATATACGAATGTAAAACGTATTTATCTTCAATCAAATACACTTTTATTTACTCCATAGCTTTAGTGCATGGCTTTCTCTACCTACGTTTTATTGCACTACTCTGTACAAAAGTATTTAGTATAATAAGGAGTGCCAGCATGCATTATTTAGTACACTTTATTGTGTCTTTTCGTAGCCAGATTGAGAAATACTTGAAAAGTATCGTAAAATTTCTTTTGTCGGAAGGAATTCATATTCTGCATGTGTATATTTTTATATTATCCCTTCAATGCACTATTTTTTAAATTTCAAAATAAAAAATGTTTTTGGCATGGAAAGTTCACATATAACAACAGAAAAATACACAAAAAAATCAAAATATAATTGTGACATTTTTAAATTGAATTTAATGAACGTATCAAATCACTATTTCTTTTTTTTTCATAAAACAATAAATAAAAGTATTCTAAAATTAACATCAAATGATAAATACCTGTAGAAGCAATTGATGAAACCATCAAAAATGCAAGTCTCCTTTTAAATGCTAAAAACTGCGTAAATATGTATGTCAATAGGTGTATCAGGAATTGAATAACTGACTACTACAGACTTGTCATTAGGACCTGTGCTGTACATGGAAAATGGAATGAATGATTATTGTCCGGTCTCTTATGATGTTTCTAATCCAGTGCAACGTGTACGATTTGACAAAAAAATTTCTATTCATTAATAACATGAAAAGTAAATTATGTATCAAATTTGATACGTAATATGAAGGGTTAAGCGTTGTTATGGTCTTTTGGACTTGTTTATTTATTATAAACTAGCCACCTAAGGAGACCAGCTGGTTCGTCAATCTTATATAAATAGTAATAAGGCAATTAAGGGTGGCATTTTCAACATTTCAATTTTTGTAAGCTGAAAGCAATCATTGCAATAAGGACAAAGAAATGAATTTAAAAACACAAACAGTGAACAGGTTAATTAGTATAACTGAATTTTAATCCTTTATACACAAAACGAGAATGTACAGGATGTTTTTGCATATAATGAACTTTGAGTTAATCCCTTATATTTAAGTGTTAAAAATGATAAGTAAAAAAATTCTTTAAAAAATGGAAAAGATAATAAGAAATGAAAAATTTGAAGTCCAATAATTAAATTTCTCAGCTAAAAATAATTTACATATTAAAACTAATTAAAACTCAAAATAACTAAATAAAGTTTTGTTTGTAAAAAAAAGAGAATTGACTACATTTTATGAAACGCAATACTAAATTCATGATAACCATTTAAATCTAGTCAATAAAAACAACCATTTATAAATTTTAAAAATTAATGAATTGAAATGTTTGAAAGAAAAAAAAAATCTTGAATAATTATTCTGTGCATAACAAAACAGCAAACACACACTAAGAAATTGAATATCTGTAAACTATAAAAACACAAATTGTCAAATAATAGCTAATAATAGCAAATGATAAAAAATTAGAAACATTTAGATGAGAGAATTTTAAAACTCAAAAGAAATGTTCAAAAATTCTGAGAAAATAGCATAAAATAAAATAAACAAAAGTTAAATGAGAGTATTGGGAGATTTCAAATCTAATACTTCCTTTTAGGTATGCAAAAAAGAGGGGGGAAAGATGTCGGAAGTATTTGTTGACGAAGGCAAAATTCAGGCGAGACTCGAACCCTAAGTAAAATGGTGGAAGAAAGATGTCTAACCGCCTGCGCTGCCAAGCCCATATAAGAAAACGTTTGAAGCAGTTGTCATGGAGTATAGGCAAAAAAAAAAATGAGGGGCCGGCAAAGAATGCTGAAAAGAGAGGAATTATTTGTATAAAATTGATCTGGAGCGCTTACAATTAACATGAAGTGATTTTTAATATTAGGGAGATTTTCATAACATGAAGTGATTTTTAATATTAGGGAGATTTTCAAAGAATTTTTTTGGCTAATTTTAGATTTAGAATAAACTCTAAGGCTAGGAGCTTAAGCACATTTCTCAGATCAGTGTTAAAAATGTAGAACGCTTCACCACTTATTGCAAAGAGGCCGTGCTAATTTTCTTTGTATCGTTCCAATTTTAGTATATGTGCTGCCGAAGCGATTACATAAATAATTATTTTGTATTGAAGATACACACGACCATTACAGCTACTACTCCCCGCCTCCTTTACGCCAATTTCTACTCTCGCAACCATCGACTTAAAAATTCCGATGACTTTAAAAATTTATAAAAAATAGATAACATTTTCTACAATAATAAAACTGATATCATTGGAAACATAAATTTTTGCTCTTTAAAATGACATAAAAATTTTCTTTGTCAATCAATTCATTCAGAAGTTATTGGCAAAAAACGACGAAATTTGGTTTAATTTTTAAATAATTTAAATTTAAATTAAAAATTTTAAAAAACGGCTAAGAGGTGCACATCTTCAGCATCCAAAGTATATCTGTGCCAAATTTGGTAGTTCTAGTCTCTTCTGTACACCGCCAACAGACACATAGACTTTCTCTTTTATTAGTAGTAGAAATAGAGATTTGAAAAATTCCACACAGCAGGATAGTTGGCAGAATTCTTAAATTGTGGACGTACTCCTGCATGCACTCCACCCCTTAGGGTTACGCACCTTTTACAGCACTTTCTGCTTTCATTGGTTTCATTGTTTTTTACACACAAAAAAAATCAAAAAATCGCGTTTAAAAATTTTATTAAAATTTTCTGAACAACGCGCTTTCCTTTGTATGCTAAAGAGCAGAACCAATTTTTCTGGAGGTCAAAGCAAACGTTGTAAAAGCGTAAAGTGCAAGAAACAATATGATGCGGAAATTAAACCACAATGACTAATCAGAATATAAAAAAAATCTTACATTTATTAAAAATTTAAATATGTTATAAATGTAATTAAGATTCCAATTTACTTAAACGTGTTTCTATCAGTGCCTTTTTACGATTTTTGTTTTGATCTCCAGATTTTTGACAAAAAAAAGTATTTTGTACTTTTTAGTACACTAATAAAAACGTATTTTTTTTAAACTTTTTTATTTTCATTAATCGATGTCAAGGCCTCTAAAGGCTTACAGAAATAGGAAAAAGAATTGTGGTCGAGTGGGAAAATTTTAAGATGTTCTATCGCAGCAATTAATGTTTTAAGATTCATAACTTTATCTAAAAGCATTCACACAAACACGTATAGCCCCTCAAAAGGCTTAGTGGCATTGACATACAAATGACATAATCTGATTCGTATTAAACTTTTATTCCAATAGCATGCTGTGGTTCAACTTCTTTCAAGCAGCGAGCGCAGAGGTGAGTTTTGAAACCCCCTCCAGGCATACATGCCCCCGAGTTTCCCCTCCAAATCCGCCTATCCGTGTCAAAAGAGGGACGGTGAAGGTGTGGTGCTAAATTTTAAACCCCCTAATTTTCTGCAGTTAAGTAAGGCACGCCCTAATATTCGGCCGCCTTCAAAAATGTGTTTTTAGGGATTAGAAATCGTTAAAATGCCGGCATTCGTGATTTACGGTTTTGCGGTTATTGTCAGAATTTCGTTCCTTCCTTTCCTTTTTTCAGAACTATGCAGAACGGCTGAAGAAATATCACAGTATTTCAAGCGACAGAAATTGTATTGTTCAGTAGAAAAAAATACAGAATCCAAATTTATAGACTATTCAGTTAGAGATATAAGGGAATCAAAAGAAATCTTTTTTTTTTTTTTTAATTTTTTTATTGTGAACTAAGAATCGTAAGCTGACGGTTCTCAACTTTTAAGTGCAGTGGATCTTGACTAATTCGAACTTTTAATTTAGAAATTTAGTAATTCGGTTTTTTTTCCCCTTTGGGACTTGAATTTCCTATTAACATAATGTAAAAATACATTTATTAATTAAAAATATACAATTCGAACTTATTTAAGAGAATAATTTTTTAAGGCTCTTAATTCATTCAAGTACTTTATTATTGTACAGTGTATTCAAACAAAAAAGCGTACAGAGTATTCAATCAAAAAAGTGTACAGTATATTCAGTCAAAAAAGTGTATAGTGTATTCAATGAAAAACTCCTCGCGTTTTTAAAAACTTTGACATTAGGTGCGAAAGTTTGGAATGTTCATTTTGAAGTTTTATTGCATAATTGTTGTATCCAAACAGTTTGTTCATTAAAATACTTACCTATTTATTGCAATCGTTATTTTTAAATTTATTAAAAAATTTAATCATAATTATTATCATTTTATTAAAATTACTAAGTATTAATTACTAATTTTGCATTACTTATTAAAAATAACAATTACTTATAAAACTTCAAATATTAAAAATAACCTTTACTACTATTTTAAACCCCTTAACTGCTTAGCCCGAGTATGCTCGTGCATCGAATTATGACATTTTTACACTTATAGTTTGAAATTACGTCATTCGTATACGTTATAATTCGATACAAAAAAAAGGAAGAGTAACTCATTAACATCTCAAGTGTTCTGTGGACTCTGAATGGAATCAATACGACAACACATTCCCAAAACAGAAAGTGTCATCTAATTAGACAGTACAGAAAATAAAACATTTAAGGGGGTAATTTAAAATTTACCGTTTTCTCTTGCTGTATTCGCTTTTATTCCCAGTTTTTTTAAACGAGCTTTTATTTTGGACCCGTCAACTTTGTATCAGCCACTGTATTATTACACTGTATATTATATTCAAATTTTCATAATAGTTTTAATCACTCGCCCCTACCGAAAGAAGTTCGAAATTTAAAATAATTAATATCAAAATACCTTATTGTTATTAATATGTATTTACCTATTTTTAAGGGTGAAATTTTAATTTTTATTCACAAAACGTATGTTTTCGTATTTTGGTTTCAATAATAATTTTTGCCGATTTTCAAACGCTTTTATTTAACCTGACTTGTTTCATTTTTGTAATCACCCTTTTTAAGATTTTGCCATCCCTTCCTGATGTGTTAAGAGTTCTGAAATGGTGTACAGCCGTGTACCCTGGTAAAAATGTACTATTTTAATATTTTTGGAACTTAACAGTTATATATATATATATATAATTGATTACATTTATTTAAATTTTGATTCCATAAAATTAGCGCCACCTTGTAGTGAATTTGAGAAAAAAACTGATTATAAGATTCAATAATATTTATAACTAGCCGCCTTCGGCGATAATGAGTTATGAAATATATTAATACATCCATTGTTACAGACGAGATATCTCGTCTTCCAAGAATGTTCGCTCTGTGCTAGAATTTGATATACATTCCGGTTTAGATAAGTTGGGCATGTTAATATACATCTGTTGAATACGCGCGCGTTCACTTTTTCTTTTTTTGGTATATTGTCTTTTCTGGGATTTGCATCTAATTCGTAAACCGAGGCGAACACGTTTAGAAAATAATGAAACCAAAAAAGTTTTTAAAGACGTTTTTATTAGTGTATTTCAGAGGTGGGGGAACCTTTTCGCACTGAAAGCTTCATTAAACTTCGGCAGTTGGGCAGAAGGTCACACGAGCAGAATCTTAAAGGTTATTGCTCTGTAATTTTTACATATTACAGACAAGTATATTATTTCAATGCAAATTGTAACTAACTGGTAAGGCTGCATAAGAAACTCAAAAAGGCCACAGGTTCCCCATTCCTGGTCTATTAAGTAGTAGAAAATAAATTTTGTTATCAAAAATAAGGAAGTCAGAACTAAAATGAAAATGCGTGAGGTGCTAAAAACACTGCAAAAAGGAAATTAAGCCAGAATAAATATCATAAAGAAAATTCCTAAAGATTCATTTAAAAACTAAAATATATGATGAATGTGGGACTTCGCTCAATGAACAAAATGCCCACAGAAGAGATTACCTATAAGGGGTAAATAGTTCGGGTTTATGTCTAGGGGATTTTAAGGGTTCTAACACGTTAAAATTTCATACAAAATACTATATAAAATAAACGAGAAGACTTCAAGTTAAATACAAAACATTTATTAAAACTCTAGGGAGAATTTACAAGGGGAGAAAGAGATATATGTGCAGGAAGTTAACGAGAATTTACATGCAGTCATATTTAAAGTGATGAGCCAGATTAATTAGGGATAGATGTTACGGGTTAAGATTTAGAGATTAACGATTGGAGAGTTAGGATCTAAGATTTAAGATTATAGAGCCATGAGGAAAGTTGGACGGGTCATTGTTACTTACGACCGGGAGATCGGGCGGCTTAAATGCGCCAAGAATGATCGGTCAACAGAGGAATTTAGAGAGAGCACATGACGACTGCCTGCGGTGCTGCTCTCGGCGTGCAGTCCAGTTTTGTTAGGGGAAAAGATGGCGCTGCTTGTAGCAGAACTGTGGTTCCATCTATCGCCAAATTAATCTAGCTCGTACATTTTCTTACATTGATTAAATTATACTTTACGGGTAATTTCCTACATGAATGTGATTAAAATTCCAATTTACTTAGAGTATTTCTATCAGTATTTCAAACTTTTACGTTTTATTTCAAGCCCCACATTTTTGAAAAATAAAATAATACTTCTAAGCACACTAATGGAATAATGCTTTAAAAAAAATCTTATTTATATTATTTTTCTTCATTCCTATGCTTTCCTCTCTGATTGTTATTTTGCTATCCTCTGCTATCCTCATAAGTTGAGAATCACGAATTAGAAACTTTTACTAGAAAGAGATGACTAATTAATAAAAAAAGTTCGATTTGTTTAAGTACTTGGTAAAACAGAATTCTGGAGGGAAAAAAATCAGTTTCTTTTAAGCAACATTAAGCAAAATATATTTTAGCATTTCACCTACTAAAATGAAAAAAAAAAAAATGTTAAAATCTCAAGGAGTAAAAGTTGATAGACATACATTTGTTTACCTGTAAAAAAGCAGACACCTCTATTGAACTACCAAAGCTGACACAATAATACTTTGGGTGGACCAAAGTAAATCTAGAAGTGATTTTTTCCCAAAATTTTAATAATTTTTTTATTAATTTAGTTTACCAGAGGAAATTTTTTCTTTCCTTTCTCTTTCATAATTCGAATTCTTTAATGCGGAAGCTTGAAGAAGGGAATGCCGGCTCATTTGTGGTCCTTGTCATTTACCACGGTTCAGAATTACGAGGCTCTTTCCAACATAGTCTTCGAGTAGCTCCAAAACAGAACGTAAATATAACTAAATTAAACTTCATAATTTGAAATAAAAAGAAGCAACTCAAAGCTGCGTGTGTGTTTCTTTAGTAGGGTTTCTGTTTTCCCTCCCTTTTTTCCTTCCCGGGAAATCCTGGGAACAAAACAGTACTTCCCAGGAATGCACCAAAATTTGAAAAAAAAATCTGAAAATTAGTTATTTTTTATTAATACCAATTATAATTACACAAAATAAGGATATGCATAAATTCCAAAATTTATAGTCCTTTATATATTGAGCTACAAAATACAAATAAAATTTCTTAATTATTCATTTTTTAAAGTATGATTTAAGAAAACATAAGCAATCTATACTTTTATCACTCAGCTAGTTCTTAGTTTTGTTATGAGCAACTCGACAGCAGAAAATGCCCTCTCAGCTTCAGATGATGTTGAGAAATTGTTTTCAAAGCCTCACTCAGTTTTATTATATTTATTATCGATTTTCTGTTTAGTCAAATAACTTCAATTCTTGCTTCACTATCTTGCTCAAGCTGGAACTCTTGCTAGCTGAACAACGTAAGACCTTTATCTTTGAGTGGACCGCTTTTTCTAATTTTTCGTACAAAGTTAAAGATTTCTCTTCCAAAATTTCCGTCCTCTCTTCTGAGTGCGAAGAGTTGGGCAGTAATTCGTCTTCCTCGCAAAAAAGCATTCTCGTAATTATTTTACTTTGTTGAATAAAATAATTTTTATTTGGTTAAACGTGAAAGATCAACAGTAACTGCAGCAGCATCATACTTTCTGCTAAAAATTTAGATTTTGCATTAATCCAACTAAACTAACCTGCTTCTCTCATTAATTCTTTAGACCAGAGAACATTTGATATTCTTAACAAATTCTGAGTTTTGTTGGTTCAACTCTCCGATAATGAAAGCAAATATTCCTTCGGCAGTTATTCAAGTCGCGTTACGACTGCATAGTTTTTCTAGGCCAATTTGTACTGGCTTCAAACCTGCTACAATTGCAGTCAGAGTTTCAAATTCTACATTAGCCAAAATTTGTTGTTCTTTAATATCAATTAATGATTTTGAAATTGCTTATTTTATTTCTAAAAATCTTTCAAGCATTGCCAACAAACTATTCCAATGTATTTTGGTGTCTAAACAAACCATCTTTTCACAGCCAAACTCTGCTTTAACATAATTTTGTAAAACATCATTCTTGAGAGTTGATTTTCTGAAAAAATTTACAAATTTGGTTCCGGGAATTCCCGGGAACCAAGTACAAAAAGTATGCAAATCTTACGATTTCCCGGGAACCCTTGAAAGAAACCCTAGTCTTTACTGACCGTACGTATAGTTGATTTTGCAACATTTCTTTTTAATTTTAGAGCCGACAAAATAACAACACACTTGTTGATTTTTACAGGTTAAAAAAAAAAGTCACATCCGATGTACCTAAGGATAACAAAAAACGGTGTACATATCTCCGTGATTTTCCATGAGGTTCATCTAATATTCAGATGAGGATGAGGGGCAATTTGTATATCGTGATGACGCCATTTGTTTTAATTTACTTTCATAAAATAGTGTTGGCTGTGTTGAGTGTCAGTAATATTTAAAAATTAAATTCTGTAGATATCATAGGATTTCATTTGAATTAGATGTGATTAACGCAATAAAGATATCGTCGTGTAGTTTTTTAGTAAGTTTCATTATTTTTTTTAAGTTTTAAATTAACTGTTTAGTTTTCAAAGATCTAATATTCTCTGGATTATTGGAGTTCTTACGTGAATTTAGTCGTTGAAAAATCTTTCTAAATGCTTAACAGATCTCAAAATACCTCATCTTCAAAATAAATAAATAAATAATAAAACCAGTGGGAGTGGTCTCCCCTAAACTTCCTTGTATACTTCCCCAAAAAGGTGCTGTTTCCCCTCCCCCCGCGTGGATAAAAAAATTCGAACCTACTGTAACCCAGAATCCAATGACTATCAGAAGATTTTTCATTGTAGATTATAGTGATTGTAAATTATTTAGGTAAAGAATAAAATTCAAAGAGATACGTACCGAATGAAACGCAGGTATCACACATTTCCACTCTTGCCGTCTGAAGGGAAAAGTGACGTAATCCCTCCTCTCGCACAGAGCTTGCTACCAGTACGCGTGCGTATGGAGAATCGGATTAGAAAAATTAATTATGCAATCTGAACGCTTTTTACTTTCTCATATACAAAGTATGCAAAGAGAAAGTATTGCCATCGTCAAAAAATTCGAACTCGAGATTTTGACGAATCTCCACGTTTTAGATCTCTCTGAGTCCGAAAAACACAATTTTGGAATTATATCTGTCTGTGTGTCTGTGAACACGATAACTCGAAAAATATTAGAGCTACGGGGATGAAATTTGGTATGTGGTCTTTAAACATAATTTGTAGGTTTCTATCAAATTTTGTACAAAATCCGTCAAAGGGAAGTCTGTCTGTCTGTCTGTATGTATGTATGTTCAAGGTCATGCGAACGCTATAACTCAAAAACTTGAAAAGCCAGATGGATAAAATTTTATACACAGTTTTATCGTCATGAATGTAGGTCCGTATAAAATTTTGGGCGAAATCCGTCAAAGGGTTTACTGTGTGTCGGTCTGTATAATTTACCATTGAAACCAACACAAGTATCAATCAAGATAACAATACAAGTATCATGCAAGATTTCACCATACCTTCCGTCTGGAGAATGTCAGAACGAAGTTTCGGGTTCAGGGGGTTGCCATAATTTCCGAAGCGCATCCGAAGCTACAATACTTCGCAGACCACCAAGGTCAAAAGCCAACTATACTAACTTGAGCAAAATAAGCGAAACGCTCGCCAACACAGTTTCAATGTGCAGTTTGAACCAAATATGCAATTTAAACATCTTTTTTTTTC
The DNA here is from genome assembly GCA_013235015.1 of Araneus ventricosus. Classification (NCBI taxonomy): domain Eukaryota; kingdom Metazoa; phylum Arthropoda; class Arachnida; order Araneae; family Araneidae; genus Araneus; species Araneus ventricosus. The sequence goes on from BGPR01001575.1 coordinate 192,326, forward strand.
AATGGATTGAAACAAAATTTGACACAGATCTATAATTAATAATAGCAAACGTCGTACCAATTTTTATTTATCTAAGCCAAAGGGTTTAGGAGACATAATTTTTACAACTATGCGAATATACAGACCGACAGACAGTCAACCCTTTGACGGATTTGGCCCAAAATTTTATACGGACCTACATTCATGATGATAAAACTGTGTACCAAATTTTATTCATCTAGCTATTCAAGTTTTTGAGTTATAGTGTTCACATGACCGCGGAGAGACAGACAGACGGATTTCCCGTGGACGGATTTTGTCCAAAATTTGATAGAAACCTACAAATTATGTGTCAAGTTCACATACCAAATTTCAACCCTGTATCTCTAACAGTTTTCGAGTTATCGTGTTCACAGACACACAGACAGGCATAATTCCAAAATTGTGTTTTTCGGACTCAGGGAGGTCTAAAACGTGGAGATTCGTCAAAATCTCGAGTTCGAATTTTTTGACGATTACAGTACTTTCTCTTTGTATACTTCGTATACGAGAAAGTAACCAGCGGGAGTGGTCTCCCCTAAACTTTCTCGTATACTTCTCGAAAAAGGTGCTGTTTCCCCTTCCCCCGCGTGGATAAAAAAATTCGAACCTATAGTAACCCATGATCCAATGACTATCAGAAAATATTTAGGTAAAGAATCAAATTCGAAGAGATGCGTTCCGATTAAATGCATACCGATTTCTACTCTTTCTTGGCTCAAGGACAATCCTTCCGCGTGCACAGATTGCTACCAAGTACGCATGCGCATGGAGAATCGGATGAAAAAAAGCACCAAGCAGGAGTCAATAAATATCGTGCACAGAAGATTGCGTCCAATACGCATGCGTGTGGAGAGCGGACTCGTTGGAGATGCGCTTATACAGACCGACAGACAGTCAACCTTTTGACGGATTTGGCCCAAAATTTTATACGGATCTACATTCATGACGATAAAACTGTGTACGAAATTTTATCCATCTAGCTATTCAAGTTTTTGAATTATAGCGTTCGCATGACCGCGGACATACAGACAGACAGACTTCCCGCTGACGGATTTTGTCCAAAATTCGTTAGAAACCTACAAATTAAGTTTAAAGACTACATAGCAAATTTCATCCCTTTATATCTCTAATAGTTTTCGAGTTATCGCGTTCACAGACACACACACAGATAGACAGACATAATTCCAAAATTGTGTTTTTCGTACTCAGGGATGTCGAAAACGTGGAGATTCGTCAAAATTTTGAGTTCGAATTTTTTGACGATTACAATACTTTCTCTTTGTATACTTCGTATACGAGAAAGTAAAAAGTCATAAAATAAACGAAAGTTCTCGGACGCTGAGCTTCTTCTTCAAGGCGACCACATCTGTGGAGGGGAAAAAATGTCTCTACGACTAAACATACCTGCCCCCATTGGACGGTTGGCCAACACCCTGGTTGAAAGGAAGTGGGCTGAATCTGATCTTGACACTCCGCCGGAAAATTCCTCTAGTGGTTCGGACGTCCACTACCCGGACTAGTCCGTCAGCTCCTGAATAGAAGCATAAGTTGCTGCTATTCGGGCTAAGTTCCACTCTAAGGGATTCTTGTTGTTCTCCTTCAGAAGTACCAGCTGTCCAGTTTGGATGCTGAACTGAGCTTGATTCCACTTTGCTCGAGACTGTAACTGGGGCAGGTACTCGTTGCTCCATCTTTTCCAAAATCTGAATCTAAGAGACTGGATGAGAGACCATCTAGAAAATAAAGAGATGTTAGTCAAAGAATCACTGGGTTCGAGTATTGACAAAAGTGGTGCTCCCACCAAAAAATGGCCAGGAGTTAAAGGTTGAAGATCAGCTGGATCGGCAGAAAGAGGACATAACGGTCTTGAGTACAAAACCGCTTCAATCCTTGTCACCAGAGTTGTAAGCTTCTCAAAAGTCAACACTGTTGATTTAGTTACTTTCAATAAAACCCTTTTCATTGCACCAATGTTAGCCTTTCACAATCTGCCGAAGTGAGGCGAAGCCGGAGGTATGAAGTTCCATACTATGCCTTCCTTGGCACTGAATCTTTGCACAGAATTCGATTTACAGATTTTCAGCAGGGAATCCAAAATGTTTTTTGCGCCCTTAAAATTAGTGGCTTTGTCACTCCATATGATTGATGGTCTCGATCGTCTAGTTATGGATCTTCTAAGACTAGCTAAGAAACTCTCAGTAGTTAAATCAGACACTACTTCAAAATGAATAGCGTTTGTACTAAAACATATGAATATGGTAATGTATGATTTTAAAGTCATTCTAGATCTTTTCTCGTTAGGTTTAGTAGTTATGGGTCCAGCGAAATCGAGTCCCACCTTTTCAAATGGCCGACATGGTACAACTCGGTCTCTGGGTAGATCGCCCATCATTTGGTTAACAGTTTAACTTCTATCTTTAAAACAAGTCATGCACCTATTAATTACGCGTCTGACTCTGGTTTGGCCAGATGGTATCCAGTACAGTTGCCGAATCAGAGAAAGTGTGGTTTGAACACTAGAGTGAAGCGATTTCTTATGAAAATAATCTATAACAAGATTTGTAAAATGATGTGTCTTAGGCAAAAGTAATGGGTGTTTTTGCGAATCGGGAAGTTCAGAAAGATTTAATCTTCAGTTTACTCGTAGCAACTCATCTTTATCAAGACATGGATTTAGAGATAAAACTTTACTATTCTTTGGAATCTGATGTTTTAATTGTAAGCACCTTACTTCGCATTTAAATTTAGATCGTTGTACACACTTTACTAACACCTTTAAAGCATTTTGCAATTCTGTAGCACTTAAATAATCTTTCTTTCTATTAGAAATATTAGTTTTACAGTTATTAATAAATCTCAAACACCATGCAATGATCCTAACTAATTTTTTAAATGAAGAATATTTTTTAATTAAATCGTTCACTGGAGGGGGATTCTACAATCGTTGAATTTACTGTAACTTTCCTACAAAGTTCATACTTTTCTTTGTGCTCAACATCTAGTCCTTTTGATAGTTCCGAAGATTTGGGCCATGAATTTTCATTTTGTACTAACCAATCAGGACCATGCCAACATAGTCACTATCTCGCAGTTCAGCGGCCGACATACCTCTAGATATCAAATCGGCTGGATTATCCTTTCCAGGACAATGACGCCATTCTTTAGGGTTAGTAAATCTTTGAACTCTATTTTTGACGAACAGTTTAAACCTATTAAGATTTCCCTTGATCCAAAAATAAGTAATGGATGAATCAGTCCAGAAATAGCGAGATGTTGAATAGCTGACAGTTGTGGGGATTTTGTTACTCAGTCTAGCTGACAGTAGGGCACCCATTATCTCCAGTCTAGGTAACGAAATTGTTTTTAATGGAATCACTCTACTCTTTGATGCTACAAAACCAGTAAAATTCTTCCCATCCTTCAATATTGTTCGAAGATATATTACCGCACCATAAGCTTTCTTAGAGGAATCATAAAATCAGTGCATTTGAATGTTTCAGCTCTGGAACTTCCTCAGACCATTCGTTCCAATTAGTGTCTAATTTCATTGTGAAACGTTCGTCCCAGTCCAAACTAGATATGGCGGTTATTGCAAAAACAACCCGTTTTCGGTTATACCGACTTTTCTTACCTCCGGTTTAACTTCGCGGTTAAAACCACTGAAAATAACCGGTTTTTGAAATAACTGGTTTTCGGTTGTTTTTTTTTAAAGAAACGACGTTTGTGGACAAAAACTTTTTATTAATAATAATATACAAGTAAGTATTAATACAATAAGTAATATCAACAAATAAGTAATAATAATAAATGAGTAATTAATACAATAAGTAAGTATTGTAGACAAATCTTAATATAAATAAAAGTCATTGTGGGTTTGTATGTTTGTATGTATGTATGTTTGTATCTATGTTCCACATCTCCTCCTAAACCACGGTACTGATTTCAACCAAACTTTGCACACTTATTAATTAAGACTAGGGTAAGATTACTGTCAACTTTTTAAAGCGCTAAAGTTAATTAAACAGTCAGTTAATTAAAAAGTAACCGAAACCGTTTTTCCGCTGTAAGTTCGGAGCAAATTATCCCCCGAAAATTATTTTTATATCATTTTAAAGTTCAAAATTTTACCTTTTTAATGATATCAATTTTATATTTGTGACATTTTTCCTTCAATTTGTATTAATTTTTCAAAATTTAAAAAAAAGTTGACACGCAGACGATTTTAAAATAAATCAAATTTAATGATACTAGAATTGATACTGATGAGTTGCTAGGCAACGGTGTAATTACTTTGCCATTATTTTTTCTGTTTATTTTTTTTCAAATATCGTTTGGCAATGTTTTCATTGGTTCTTAAAGAATTCTAAAGCTTATTTAATTAGATTAAAAAAATCACTGCAGTTCATATCACCTGTCATTTTTACCTGCGTTTCCGAAGAAATAATAAATCCTTAATAATATATTAAATGAGAAAGTGTGTCTGTCTGTTTGTTACGCTTTCACGGCCAAACTACACGTGGAATAACTTATTTTGAATGTCAAACATCACGTGATCATAAAGAAAGCCGCGATTATGTGATCTTTCAGAGAAAATAAACAAATAATTTTTTAATGGAATAATAAATGTAATTACTCAACTCGACGCTTGATTTTCATTTTTCGAGTTTGCAGTCTATTTAATTTTAGTGATTTATACTTTTCCATATCAGATTTTATTCAAGAAGCTGTCGATAAATTGATGCCGGGACAGAAATCTATTGATAGATATAATGTAGCTGCAAGAGTTTTTAGATTAAAATTTAGAAACTAAAGTTTATTATAACTAAAGGAAAATATTCGACGATAGAGTATTTTGTTTTATGTATTCTTTTAAATGGTAGAAGTGGATGACATATAGCATGATGGATGGTACACAGATTATAAGGGCCTGATGATACCATTGAGTACAATGATGTAATTTACAGTAACGGAGAATATATGATGAATAGAGAATGGTTGTTGAATTAGTAATTTTGGCACTGATTAATGAAAGTTTAAGTCAGATAAATAAAAAAAATATATGTTACAAGTAACATCATATCCTGTAGAGTTCTTGAACTCCTTAGAATTGTCAGGGGTACCTTCCGACAAGCTGATATTGAAAGTCGGTGTCCCAGTACTATTGATACGTAACCTCGATGTACCGAGACTGCGCACGGTTACAAATTGCACACCTAGGTCCAAACGTCGTGAGAATGTTTTAATTTCACGCATTCCGATAAAACCGAAGGATTTTCCATCCAATTCCAAAAGGTAGGCTCAGGGCCAGATACTCAAAGGGGCAGGCGTACATTTGGAAAACCATATTTTTCCCATAGGCAACATATGTGTCGTGTTCAAGTGTGTCCAGACCACAAAACCTCTACATCCGTGCAAAAAACGTAAAACAAAAAAACGTAGTATACAAAAGTGTATTAGCATAGATAAACAAATTACCTAACTATAACAGCAAACACTCCTGTTAGTCGTCCAATAATGTATTATCAACCATCAAAACTTTTAATTTTCCCTTTCAACATGTAACGAAACATTTACATTCGTGAATTTAAAAAAATTAATACTTCAAATTCTTCGCGCACGAAGTCGCGGGTTACAGCTAGTAAAAATATAAGTTAGAGAGTGCTGAGGTACATAATCGTTTTTTGTGTTATTTGCGTCTATATGTATAATAATAAAAAATACATATGTCTAAATTTTTATACATTCCCCCGGTCCTATTAATCATATTTAATAAAATATTTTTGGCACACTAAAATTTTAAACAAAATGTTCCATGCTTCTGCGACCAAAACTAATCGAGTTATGAAAGCTTGACTATGACTATTTTAGATCATTTAAAAGTCCGCCTCGAGGAAGCGGTGGACGTTAATTGGCCTAAGATGATGAAATTCAAAACTTCATAACTCGAAACTAAAATCGAGCATATCTTTTGATAGCAGACTTTGCTATATATATTTTTTTTTATTTTACCCGGTTATTGGATTTAAAATAAATAGCTGGTTATAAACGGGACAAAAAAGTAACCGAAAAAAACGGTTTTTGGTTTAAACCGGTAGGCTTTTCCCATCCCTATTCCAAACCCAAGCACCAAAGTTCCAATGAACCCTACAGAATTAAAAATACGACATGCAGCTTGCAATAGAAATTGTTTGGTATTCACTCGTTTCGAGAGAAATTTCATTAAACTTTCAGTTTCGAAATGAAATGTATCATAATCAGGGTTCCATGCATCTCCTAGTACCTTAGAAGGCATCAAAGACTGAGTTTTAGGCTCAACGGATTGGCCGATGTCCATACCAATTTTTACCCATCGATCACGCAATTCAATGGAATTAGTTTGCCATTTTCTTAAAACCATACTCGCATCTTTGAAAATTTTGAAACTTTAAGCCTGTTTTAAAAGCCTGTTCTACATTTTGTTGATCACTTATTAAATCGTCGACATATAAAGAGCGATTTAATATTTCGCAAGTTTCAGGAAAATGATCCATATATACCTTTTCAAGTGATGCTTGATTGTTGCTGCGAGGAGAAATGGATTTGGTCTTACCCCAAAAAGAACACGCAGTCAGGGCCGGCCGAAGGGGGGTGCGAACGGTGCGACCGCACAAGGCCCCGCGCTTCTGAAAGGACCCGCGCTGCTGACGGATTTTACAAAATAAAAATGTTTTTTGAGATTTGTTTGTTTTTATCCGACCATACATGTAAACATTGAAGAAACAGAAGACTGCGAGTTATACGTTCTGATGTCTTCGGGCAATGGCTTAAGTCGATTTCAGGCGATAACATTCAATACATTCCTTGTTCCCGAGACAATTGCTATACATTTCTGTGGGGATCCACATATCTTCCCCTAATGGCCAGCAGAGTCTTTCCCAGGGCAGTTCTAGATGAATGTTTTATCTTCGGCATAACTAGATTTAAATTGAGTGCATTTTTCCCCTTGTGTCCAGCGGGATTGCTAAACGATGATAAATCACATATGTCAAAGGGGTTTCTTGTTCTTCTTGTAAAAAGTGTGGTTTTAAAGAGTCTATGAATTCATCGTAGGTACTTTCTAGAAGGTATTCTGTTAAATCTATCCATCCCACTATCAATCCATCGAGGGCACACACTTTGTGGTGTCCCCTCCTCATCGTCTCCTTATCTAGCTCTATGTTAAGTACATGTATTTCTCTTGTGTCCAGTAGGACTGCTAAGTGATGATGAGACATATCACAGGGGTTTCTCTCTTTTCTTGTTAAATGTGGTTTTCCAGCATCTATAAATTCATCGTAGGTACTTGTTAAAAGGTAGTCTGTTACATCTATCCCTCAGAGTTTAACCAATCGCAGTGAATCTGAAATATTGAATCTGGAATATTATTTGGATTGTGTGAAACACTACGGATAACACAATGAGTCTTCTCGGAAGCTTAATTTTCAGTTGAATAGTTCGTTCGCCTACAGAATACAGTGAATACAGCAAAATAAAATATTCTACTTTTGTTCTTGCAGACAAACTTCAGGTATGCTATTTTTTATCTCTTTTTTTATAGTAATTCATTAAACATTTCTTTTTATATTCCCAAAAAGAAAATTTTAATATTTTAATAGGTTATCAATTAAGAAACAATGTTGTTTCTCCTTCGTTTTTGCAGTACAATATTTTTGCTGTTTATTATTATTGAATACATTTCAGATAAAAGATTTTGTTATTAACAAACAACAATTTGTGTTTTCTACTCTTTTACATTGTGCAGTTTTCATTATAAAATGTTACTTATTTGCATCTTTTTATTATTTTGACAAACTACATATCAAAATCATTTGGATTAGTTTTAAAATATACGAAGCATTTTGAAGATTGATTCAATTTAAATATCCTAAAACCGAAACTATCAGTAGGTTGTGAATAATTGTAGATAAGTTTGTGATCAGATGATTCTCTTTTTTTAGTTTTATCTTTTTGGCCTATTTGTTATTAAATATGAAGAAATAATGAGCTCAACTTTTAAGAATTCATTTCATAATCTAAGTTAAAAGAAAATCTCATTCATACGGTATGAAATTTTATTTCAATACTGTAATCGTAAATCGGCAGAAAAATTGAAAGGCGGGAGGGACTTTCTCTCTCAATTGACTGCATGGTTAAAAATTATTTAATGTTTCTAGAACTTTCATGTTTTGAATCTCTAATTGAATTTATTTTCTCATTTTATAATTCTAATTTTAGCACTGAAAGTTTTCAAACTGAACAGTTTTTAATATTTCCTCACAAAAGTAGGAAGACAGCACACATTTCTACAATATGTGTTCGCAAAAAATAATTGAAGAATTTTTTTATTTAAAAAGGAATGCTTGAATTCAATTATCATATTCAAATAGCTGTTTCAAAATGTGAATGTCAAATTATTTAATTTGTACTTGCAACAAATAATTGAATCCTCTTCAGTCCCAATGGCTGAGCAACCTCTGCATTATTTAAACTTACTTATAAGTTTATATGAGTTTATACTTTTCTCTCTCTCTGAAATATATTTACAGTAATTCGTATTTATTATTGAATATTTAGTACGCTTCTGTCCTCGTTCTACGATAATGGAAGCACACAAAAAATTGTGTGCTTTCATACTTGAATCAAAAAGTGTAAAAATATTTAACATTTCTTTTGTTCAAAAATTGCTATGGAGGATTTAAAATTTATAGTTTCTTACTGTGAGGATGTTTTCCCAATTCTGAGTAACGCACTTCAGATACTTTTAATAATTTCAGTGTCTGTTGCTAGCTGTAAACGCTCATTCAGTAAACTGATATTAATATTGTCATTCTCTCGAGCAACCATGGGAGATGGCCTCAGTGACCTTGCATTTCTTAGCATCGAAAAATATACTTCTTATTCGATGGAGTAATTGATGAATTTTCCTAAATGAAAGCTAGAAAAATGCATGTTTAATCGAAATCCAATATAATTCGAACTATTATTTGTCTAGTATAATACTATATTACTAAGTATTGAATATTTGGATTATTTAACCTTCCGGCAGTCATGCGTATTGTAGGAGATACTTATAATGTGCATCGTATTACTTGCTTATATAGTTCTTTTATAAATTTAAGAGCAATTTGTAATTATATAATCTTTATTTAGTATGGAGCTATTAAACACAGATTACATAAATAAAAGTTGGATTCATTTTTGTAAAATAACTCGATATAAATATATAATACGATACAAGTACCTCGTACATACGCGCGACTTCTGGAGGGTTAAATTTTTGCCCTTTCATAATTATTTTTGGCTAATTAATAAGTATTATTAAATTAACTTCATTATTGATTTCGGGTAGGATAATGTTTTTAACGATTTTAGCATTAAAGTTTGTACGTTGGCCATATTAAATTTAAAAATTTTAATTATCAAAAATTATTTTTAAAATTATATTTCTTATATTCCTTATGCATAAATTATATTCATTTATTAATTACGTCCTTTTCCAATCTGAGTAATTTAATAATTACCAAAATGAAATAAATCATTATTTTGTTATACGAATTCCGTTGCAAGGCCCCGCAAATGAACTTTAAACGAAGCCCCGCTTTTGTTTAGGCCGGCCCTGCACGCAGTGACGAAACTAGACATTTTGGCTCCCGGGGCAAAATCTGCGATTAGCACCCCTACACCTACCCCGAACACCAACAAATAACACATAGATTAGTTTGCTTAAAATCTAATTAAAATCTACCGTTCTATGCTGAAAAAGGACTGGCGCCTAAAAATAAGAAAACACTAATTAATATGTTTGCAAGTATTTAATAAAGAAAAAAAACATGCGTAGAAAATAATTTTGTTTGACCTAATACACATATGCTAAGTTCAAGTTTTACATAGTGTACATTAGAAAAAACATGTGCAATAATATAACAATGATAATATACTAACTAAGTGTTCCACTTGAAAAATTAATGTTTCAAACAATTTTTCAGATGGATAGGTTAGTTTACTCTGTTAACCATTAAACACTCAAATTATTTTAGTTTAATTTTCCTCTTCTTTGCTGCAAAAGTTTTTATCACATCATCGTAAGAGATCTTGGACGCCTTCTCATATTCGATAAAAATCACTACAAGTTTAGAAAGGCGATCTTACTTGGTTAAGTTTCTTAAATAGTTTTTTTATGATTTTAAGTTTGCTAAAACTTCTCTCATTCGATGCGACAGAAACTGGTAGAGTCATTTAGATTCGTAGGGCCGTGATCAAACTTGAATAGTTTTCATGAAGACCAATTGTATATAAATGATTTTAAAAGTCAAGGGCAGTGGAATTTATCTTACTCTTTTTTTTAGTTATTTCCAGATAAATTATCACAGAATACTTAAAACTATCTATTTCAACAGATAGTTCATCCTTGTCCAGATCGAATCGGTACAAATTTGCCAAAGTAGTAGCCTTCTTTCTTAAAGTTTTGTTATCAAGAGTCGTCAGTTGTTTGGGAGACAAGAATCAGAAAATTTCACTCACCTTTTGCATTGATTGGAATCATCTCTCTATCTCAGCTTCTATGCTATCATTCACTTGTAGTAAGGCAAGTTTGAATTTTTTATGTTGAGAAATTTCAGATCTTTGATCTTCACATTTTCCGTCAAAAAATCTTTTCTTCTTCTTCTTCTTTGCCTCCTTAAAATTCGGGTCAAGACAAGATTGTTTTGCTTCTTCAAGGACTTCATTCACAATTGTACCTCTGCAATCTTTTATTTGTGCAGTCAGTCCTTTTAAGAGGTTGCAGGCAACATCAATGGCTGTGTTCTCTTTTTGAAGCATTTTACTGACGATGTCTATTCTTTTAATGTTTTCTGCCAGAAACAAGTAAAAGCTACAAATTCAAATGTCTAAATATTTTTCAAAAGTGAAACAACCCCAGACTTCATTTCAGGGCTTGATACGGCATCTAATGCCAGGTGATTCAAAGCCTCTACAATCTTGTCCAAGTGTTTGTGGACAACAGTTACAGCTTCTCTACGAGATGACCACCGAGTGTCACTGTCTTTTTTTAGTGTCAGTGGTGAATACTTTAACAAAACCTTCCATCTATTAGTATAAGCGATAAAATATATATAAAGGCGATTGACAGTTCCGAAGTAACCTGCCACTTCATGTACTGCTGTTGCAACATTTACTCCGACCAAATTCAGTGTATGAGCAGCGCACGGTACAAATTAGGCTAAAGGGTTATTTTCTGAAATACGTGCCTGTACTCCCTAATATTTACGAGCCATATTTTCGAAGTTATCGTATGATTGCCTCGGTAATTCTTAATGTCTAATCCTTCTTGTTCAATTTTCTTCAAAATTTCCTCCAAGAGTGTTCTGTCACTCACGGTAAAAAAGTCTATGAACCTTTCAGAAATTTCAGGAACATTTCCAACCACTCTCACGTACCTCAAAATCTAAGACATTTGTTCAAGGTGGCTGACGTCAGGTGTACAATAAAATATAACAGCATAGTACTTGGCTTCCTTTACCTCTTCCGTGATTTGTTCTCTCATTTTGTTAGAAATTATCTCGAGAAATTCATTTTGAATTTTAGATGAAAAATATGTAACTTTCTATGGCGAAGGATAAGTTCCTGAAGTGGAGGGTGATAATGAGATACAAGTTCTATGGTATTCAAAAATTTACCACATCTTGGATCTGAAAAATCCAGTGTTTCGTTTGAACCTCGAAGAGGACTTCCTTGCTTGGCCAAATGTAATATTACATCGACAATCGAATGTAGAACGGCCTTCCAGTGACTCTCCTCCTTTTCTATATCATCCTGCAAATCTTTGCCGATTCCTCTTTTTCCCAAGGATGCTTCTAGATTTTTCCAAGAACAAAAACAGTTCTTGTGGTTTAACGAATCTTCATGTTCTGTTAATCTTTCTCCAACTTTTTTTCCATTTAGTAAAACCTTCTCTTCGAACCAAGGATGATTTCGATTCTGACTGAGTATGAGCAAATAATTTGTATGGTAAACAATACAGTGAGTTCATAAATTTTCCTAACATTAACCACAACCGATTAATTTTTTCACCGTTTGGTAAAACTTTGTGAAACCAGTCTTTTGATAGTTTTCTACCATCTCTGTAAGTATTACTTAGGTCAGGCTCATTTACTAGTTTATTCATCAGTTTTGATACTATGAAACACCTTTGCGTATCAGTTAAGTTTTCTGGCTATGTCCCTCGATCGTTTAAATCAAATAATACTGATTCACCGTCACTGCCGTTTACAGGGGTTTCACAGCTCACGAGTTCCTCTGTAGTCCCCGGTACTGACATTCTTCTAAAGCAGATGAACCTGCGGCGGATTCACCAGCGGGTTCAATGTTGCTCTCAACTGAAATAAAATGCAAACAAAATCAGCCCTAAAACATAATAAACCCTAATCTCTAAAAAATAAGGAAAGTCTCGTTTAATTGGATATAAAGGTCGTATTTACGTACAGTATTATTAAAGTTAACTTTTATATATGTGGTATTACGATAGATACAAACACTACCAGGACAGCTAGAAGAAAACTTAAATAAGTCGATTAGTTAAGCGCTTATATCAAAATTTTATTTGTAGCATGAATCATAAATTTAAGTGCAATATTAGAATCAAATACATTGTGAAATCGATAAGTGTATGAAATATTATCAATAGTAAATGTATCTTTAATGCTTTTTTCTCAAACTTTTTAAAAAATCGAAGCGCATTTAAAATTCTACATATAAATTATAGGCGCACTATATACAAATTTCAAAGGAATATATTATAATAATTAAGTCAGATATAACAAAAAAATGAAGCGATGAAAAAAAGATAAAATGAAACACACTTTAAGTTTATTCATTCTTGTGTTTATAAGAAACACCAGCCTGCTATGTCCTAGCTTTTTATTCGATGTTTGGACATATATTTGGAAGGCAGACTCATTTCCTCATCAATACATTGAAGATTTCCTCTCTTTTTACACATGATGTTGGTGAGGGGAAAAGAATCATAATTCACATAAATATGATGTTGGAGAATGCAGTAAAAAGTTTAAAGCTTTTTTTAGATATTGACACAGATTCTTCTTTTATGGAAAACTAGAAAGGTTTCAAGAGACAATTCCTTGTGTTTAATCACAGGGTAAAACTTTGTTTGAAGATGACTTTGTTTTCCTCTCTCTCTCTCTCTCTCTTTAGCTTTTTTACGGTTTTCAGCTCCCGACAATTTTCTGGACATCTTTCGTTGAGTAGCAGAGTGAAGTTACGTTACGGAATTGTCTTCTACTGTCCGTTTCAATATCCGACGACTGCTCCTTTTGGAGGATTTTACTCAGTAAAGGAGTGATAGGAGGTGTAATATGAGCCTATTTCCAGAGTCCGGACAGGCGCATACCATGGCCCACGCGCATACGCAGAAGGAATCTGTAGTGCGATGCGTTCCCACATTCCTATGCGAATCCATTGAGCAGCCTTGCGTCTTGTTGCGCCGACGTTGCTTGGATTTTATCAACAAATATATCTTAATTTTACGCAATTATTTAATAACATTACAAATGGTTTTGATGCTGGGCTAGAATTTAAACAGAAAACTAAAGAGTAAAACATAATTATTATTTTTATTTTTATGCTATTTTTTTTCTCCTAAATTGTTCACTTCCCCTGGGCTGGCGCCCGGGGCAACTGGCCCAGTTGTCCCCCCCCCCCTTGTTTCGTCAGTGAGTACACGCGTCATCCTGTAAATTTCTTCCTCTTTGCCTTCAGGCTCATTGGTTTAGAAGAACTTAGTGAAGTTTTTGTCTTCTCTGTCGATGTTAATCTAGAGAAATGCTTTCTGGATGTCAGCAGTAACTGCCACTGGATGACTCTTAAACCTAATTAAAAGACTAAAAATGTCTGGGATTAGATTAAGTCCAGTGTACAAACAGTCATTCAAAGATAATTGTCCCTTTGCATGTGAGCTTGCGTCAAAAACAATCCTTAGTCGTGTTGTAGACTTGTCCTCACGTATTACTGCTCTATGGGGGCAAATAAAAAGTGTTTCCTTCATTCTTGTCAAATTCGTTGACCTTCTCGATAATGTTTTGACGGAGATGTTCATCTATAACAGCTTTGTATTCTGAAGATAAAGATAGGTCATTAATAAAGTTTGATTCACCTTAGAGAATTTTTTAGATGCAATATCTCGATTGCTATTCAATAGAGTCTTCATGTTTCTTTTCCTAGGAAATGTCACTGTATATCTGTTGAAATGATACGTAATACCTGCTTCGAATTCTTTCATAATTTCTTCATCGAAAGAATGCTCTTCTTGTGCTTCTGATAAAACTCCCAAATTCTCAAATTCCCAAAATTGTTTTAGCTGATCAGAAATGTTTCTCTCATCAACTACAATCCTCATACTTAATAAATCATTGGTTAAGGCAATATATCCCTGTAAACACCAACCAAATAAGGTTTCAGTAGTTACGAATTTACCGTTTAATCTTTTTAATCTGCCTAAAACAATTTCATAATAATAATCTACACCAATCAATATTGAAATATTTTTATCCTTATGTTTAGCGCAATCAGCGAGTTGTAAACCCTTTAATTTATTGAATGTTTTACTAATATTAGTGTTAGGTACAAGCGGAGTGGTAAACGAAATCTACTCTGTTTCTAAAGCTTCTATTTCAATGTGCAACGATGGTTCATTACGGTTTTCTAATTCTATTTTTACGACGTTATAAGAAGTGTTCTTTTACCTATTTGGCACCAAAAGCATAAATAGGCAACGATTCTTTTCTGAACTTTTAATTTAAATTTCTTCGAAATTTCGCGAGTTACAAATGTTCTCATACTGCCATTATCAAGTAAAATACGAACTGGCTCAAATTTATCGCCTTCCGGATAACGAGAGATGGCAGTGCATGTTTGCAGCAAAACACTACTACGAGCAGCAACTTTTAATTTATTTCTCGTATTAATTTCATTACAGTGTGAAATCACCGAAACAATTTCGTTATCTTCATTTTTGTTGTTACTAATCTCCAATCGAGTCTTACGGAGTCAGACCAGATAAAGAAATCCGTTGATTTTGATGAAATCAATGACTAAAAGGGGAGAAAAATAAATTTCTTCCCAGTCAAGTCCTAGACAGTCCAGAGTGTGTTTAGGTGATGCTTGATGTTGCTGGCATTTAGGGCAGAGAGGGTAGGTCTTGCTGCCTTCAGAATATGTAAGGCATTTTAGGTGGCCGCTGGCAAGTCGTGAAAGACAGGTACTGGACTGCCTGTCGCATGGAAGAGACGGGGAAAGTCCCGGCTTTCTTCCTTTGTACCAGTGGTGAGAGGGAGGCACCAGTCACTCCTCCTTGTTTTGGGCTTTTTTCCGCGAAAATAGTTCTAGGAAAGTAATCTCTGAAGAGGAGGGGATGGGATGACTTAAGTCCTCCTTTACAAGATTGTCGGCCAATTCATTTCCGTGAATATCTACATGCGAAGGGATCCATTGAAAATGTACATCATGCTGAAGAGCTTCAATTTTTGTAAGATGAATAAACTTGTTTTATCCCCTATGTAGGTCCAGTTTTTAAGATGTTGAATTGAGCCACGGCTATATCAGTAAGTATCCAGAGGTCTCCAAAGTTGCTTTCGCTGATAATGGTCTCTAGTCCCACATCGATTGACAGTAGTTCACTTCGGAAAACAGAACAGAAGTCTGGGTTACGTTGTTTTATAGAGTATTTGTCACGAGGGGCTTCAATGTAGATTCCACTACCTGCCTGTTTGTCAGTTTTGCTGCCGTCAGTATAGATTTTGATGTCTTTCAGAGGTATGTTATTTATGATTTCCAAGGCCAATTGTTTAAGAAAGTCAGGCACACAGTCTTTCTTGTTAGATGCAGTAGAGAGGCTGTAGTGGAAGATAACACTGGAAAATTCTTCAAGTGTATTCAGATTGCAATGAAGAAAATGCGGTTCAACATTGTCCGCGATTAAGTGCTGTGATTTAGCTTGACTGAAAGGATTGTTTTTCTTTAGCCTTTGATAGTGAGTCCATTTGTTTAGGTATCTAGCGGTTTTGTTACTTTGGTCAATACTGGAAAGTTTATTGTAATATTTGAACAAGCTAGCCTGCCTTCTGATGTGAAGAGGTTGTAAATCTGCTTCATAAAGGACAATTACTGAAGGACAGCTGCGTTTTAGTCCAGTAATGATGCGAGCAGCACTTAATTGGATTTTTTCCAATTTTTCCAGGTTAGATTTGGAAGAACAACAGTAGATAGGAAAGCCGTATTCTAGAATGGGTCTAATGAGTGCCTGAAAAGTAGTTCTAAGGGTAGTCGTGTCTGCACCCCAGTCCCTACCTGCGATGTACTTAAGAATGTTTAAGCGTTTCCTGGCCTTCAAGGTAATATGTTCAATATGTTTACTACTTGTTAATTCAAGGTCTAGAATAAAGCCTAAATATTTCGGATGTTTCTCATACGTGAGATCCTGGTGTTTAAGCATCAGAGATGGTTGATAGTTATAAAGGTGCTTATTGGTAGTAAAGAAGGTAGAAATTGATTTAGCTGGGTTAAAACTCATCTTGAGTTCTTCAAATATGGATGAAGCTTCTAAGGAACTGTTGAGTCTAGACTCAATTTCGACAATAATATTTCCGGAACTCCAGAGAGCAATGTCATCTGCGAACAATCCAATGTGGGTCCCAGGAGAGACAACTTTCTCAATTTCGGCCATGTATAAGGCAAAAAGAGTTAGCCAAAGAACTGTTCCTTGGGGAACACCCTGGCTAAGGTGAAAAGTATTTGAGAAAGTTTAATTGAATTTGTTTCTAATAAATATCTGATGGCGATAATCTGAAATCCATGCCAAGTATTACCTCGGATGTTAAAAGTATCATGCAGCTTTATAATGAGTTAATGCTTCCAAACTCTATTGAAAGCCTTTTTGAGGTCCAACACAGCTGCTACACTGTGATGGGTAGGTCTAAGGTTCTGAGCATTCCTGATGGTTTGGGAAAAGTACAGTACTTGATCTATGGTGCTGTGGCCTCTTCGAAAATCAAATTGCTCTTCAAGAAGAAGATTATTCTTGTCCAGAAAAAATTGAAATCTTATTAAGACCATTTTCTCCATTATTTTGCTAGTAGTACAAATCAATACAATAGGTCTGAAATCCCCAGGTGAGCAAGAATTTTTATTTGGCTTCTTAATTGGTATAATTATGGCCAGTGACGAATCCAGGGAGGGGGCTATCGGGCTGCAGCCCCCCCCCCAGATCTGGCAGAATTATTGATTTTATTTAAAATCACTGCAACTGTTTGTTCTTAATTTCCTTTTTAAAAAAAAATAATAGAAACGTGACAACATTGCTTTCTGACTTGACAGGCTTGAAAATTTTCCTACTTTACTAGTCATTCCACTTGTACTTGTAGCGTTGACGCAGTCGAAAACATATTTTGGCTAGTTATTTCAGTGTATTAATTAAATTATTGAAAGTAATGCATTTTTCTTTATGATTTTTACTGTGAGAAAAGTCTGTAAAGTTAAAGTATTTTGGTTTATATGAGCCATGAGGTTTGATATTCGTCATGACCACACAAGATTTTTATGACCTCAGCCCCTCCCAGACCCGAATCCTGGATTCGCCACTGATTATGGCCTTTTTCCATTCTTGAGGTAAGTGGCCTTTCCTCCAGGAAAAGTTAAATATGTCAAGCAGTTTTTGTTTTCCTATGCAGCCAAGGTTTTCGAGCATATGACCATGAATACCGTCCGGGCCTGGGGATTTGCTGAGATCGAGAAAAGCCTTGTAATTCTCACATATTAAATTGTGTTCTTATGGTAAGATCTCCGAGATCAGTGCTACGGCATCCATTAACAATTTCTTGCTTTACGCAAGACGGGTTTGTCCTCATTTGTGAAGTTGAGTTTGCTTATAAGTTGGTAGTGGACAGCAAGACCAATGGCAGCGGATTGATTACCTGGGAACATTTGTCCATTATCGTCTTTGATTGTATTGGAATCCTCATATTGGGCTTGCTCTTTGTTGATGCCTTTAACTAATTTCCATAGCTTTGTGTTTGGTGTCCTTACGTAAATTTTACTGCAGATTTCATTCCATCTTGATCTTTTGAGGTGAGTATATGTTATCTTCATTTTTATTAGACTTAATTCCTAAATGGGAACAGATAGATTTGCTAAGTTTACTATTGAAAATTTCGCACAACTGCTTTCTCTTACATTCATTAATTCTTTGTTTTTCTTTAAGGCAGAGATAACATCGACCTTGTTTTTTCAATACATCCTTCTTCGCGTCGAGATTTAACTCCTCTCAACTCTCTGAATCATGAGCACTGCTACAGTATATATAGCTTCTATCAACAGCCGATGTTAAATATTGGTGAGTCTGCGGTTTCTCCCGTGGCCCTTGACCATGCAATCTATCAGAAGTGTTAATTTGGCTACGAGTGCCGTTAAAAAGGTTTTGTTTTGGCTTCAAAAAGGAGTTTTTATAAGTTGTTGGCTTTCGCCTTTCTCCTTTCGAGTTATGAATTAAAGATGACGATTCCCTACCAGGAATGACTTTAGAGTTTGCCCGACGGGGGGGCCTGATTTGCCCGACAGGGGGCACGAACTGCTGTACAGGGGACGAGTGTAATGAAATTGGTTTCAAATTTTCGCCAATTTCTTATTTATCAATTACAGTTGAATACCTCGTACAAAAATTTTGCCCGACGGGGGGGCCTCACCCCCCGGTCCCCCCTGTTCCTTACATTCTATCTCAACTCTTAAGAAATCTAATAAATCTGTAACATCAAATTCGGTTTTCACTAATTTATATGCACGCCTTCTATTAAATTTTAGGGCGAGACCTTCGGGTATCAGTTTAATTAAGATCGGATATAGCTAATGTCCATACATTCCGGATGTAACCTTCAAAGATTCTATATTGTTTGTGTATTGAGGCGTTATGTCACTAGGCAGCTTTTTATCACATATGACATTTATTGACGCACATACAACAACCAGCGGTTACAAGTATTAGCTTCTCAACATAAACAAACAGCGCTACAGTTACAGCTAAGCGTGCGGTTCACAGGCTTTCTTTATAGCACAGATTCTAAAGTTCTGATCTGCACTTCAACGGTATCATAAAGCTTTCAAAGGCTATCAATATTATTCCAATAATTCACTTGAACGAGGTTAAGCAATTTTGGCATATGAGAATTTATAACGAGCTCTTCTCTGCCAAATCTTTGTTTCAACAAATTTAAAGCCAGATCATAATTCTCATCTGAGAGTGCGATACCGTTAATAGAATTAGCGGAAACCCCTCCTAATAATGACTTGAAGTACGAAAATTTATCTCCCTTTGATAGGGATTTATTATTATCAATAGAATTTTGGAACTGATTCCAAAACTCTAACCAGGAACATGGATCACCAAAATATTTTTCAATTGCAAGCTTGGGCAATTTAATAGTCTTTACAGAATTATTTCCACTACGGACATTAAATGCGATGGTTTAACTTCCAAGAGCGTTATTCTGTTCATCCATACTGGAATTTCCATGTATTCTTAACGAAGAAATATTTAGTGCCAATACCTGTGATTGTATTTTATTTTGAATAATCTTTAACTGCGCCGAAACTTTCTAACTATAAATTATGATTTTTTTACTGTATTCGACAGCAGTTTCAATTTCTGAATCGAAGTCATTCTCATCTTCTTTAAGCTTCTGAATTTCAGCATCAGAATCTTTGAGTTGTTTCGAAACTTCTTTTAAATACTTTAAGTATTCTTCCAGAATGGTGACAGTATATGAATCTAATTTTTCTTTAAAATCTGATTCTATTTTATTAATATATTTCGTAATAGAAGTTCTAAGAACTCCTCTGGTCTTTTTAAGTTTTGAAAGTACATCCATCTTTATGATTCTTAATTTCAGATATTCAATATAATGGATATCTACTTCTTTAAATGAATAAACTTCACTTTCTTTAAATCAATTAAACACTGATATATTCAAATCAGAGACATCAATCAAATAATAATTCAATCAGCAAGATATCAATCTTAGATAACTTTTAGTTATTCAAATAAACACATTATTTAAATCAAATATAACTCAAATTTATTTCAATTCTATTTCGTTAAGACATTCAAATCGAAACTACTAAGTATACTAAAATTTGGAATGTCCAAGTTTCAAAAGTAATAATCTAGAATAAATATCTTGCAAATAGTAATTTTCTCACATTTTTCTTCTGATCAGTCAGTCTTGCGCCATGTTTCCTTCAATTTTCTTTTGGCAGCATTTCATCTTTCATTGATGTTCACTTTCGTTTATTTGACTAAGCGCTTCCCGGCTTCCGATGCACCAAAATGAAAGGGCCAAAACATTAAATTTCTTAGAGTCGGGTTCAGAAAGAAAGTGCTTAGTCCTTTTATCTATTTTATTTCCATTTTTAAACACGAAGCGAATATTAATCACAATAAGTAGACACGAAGACGGTGAGCAACACGAACATATCACAAAAGCAAGACTACACCACTGCCAACAGGCATTACAATATCTGCATAGCTAATAAAAAAAGTCATAAGATAAATAAAAGTTCTCAAGCGCTGCTCATGCGCCGCTTCTCAAGGCGACCACATCTGTGGAGGGGAAAAAATGTCTCTACGACTAAACAATGTTTACGGATGATTTTTTTTTTTGAAATCTTACTGAAAAATTAATTAATTATTTCTCAACAATTTTTTTTAAATTTTAGTTTTGAAATTATATCTGCTTTCATAGTATGGATTTAAATAACTTACTGAGTGTTAAAATGCTCATTTTGCTCTAAAATTCTACTTCTAAATTTCACCAATAACGTATGAGACACGTGCCCAAAAAATAATAAAATATACTGCACAAAAATTGACACAATTTCAATTTATTTAATAATTAGTGTATTTTTCTTAAAGAATCCAATTAAACATAAATCTACATGTCTGGAGTTTTTGAATGATTTACTCCAGGTAGAGTTACCCAGATAGCAATTTTAGTTTTCAGCAAAGTTGCAGAAATCTTGCTCTGCAAATCTGCAAGCTTGCGGCAAGGTTGACATGGCAAGACTGCAAGTTTGAAACAAGTGAACGCAAACGAGATAGTCACTAAGGATCAAATTTGTCACAAGCTTGCTGCGGCAAAAACTCATTGCAAACTATAGCAAAATCAGAGTACGAAGACAACCTCGGATTCGAACCCGCAACGTCCCGCTTCCTAACCTGACGCTCTAACCACTCGGCCAGATAAACTCTGAGAGGAGAAGATAGATTTCGCTAATACACCGTTCGATTCGTATACAATTTATTTTAAACTGTTTTCTTGATTTCATTAATTTTTTAAATTTTGAGTTGAGAATATGATTTGAAGTCAAAGAGAGAGCGATTTCCGCTAATAACTACGTTTTGCTAGTAGAATAAATTATGAAATTAGAGTTCAAAAGTAATTACTTTAAAATGGGACAAAATGTAAGTTATTATTTTTCAACAAACATTAACTGTTTTTTAGGTTTAATTTAGTTTATAAAAGTTAAAATTTCAATATTAAGAAAAAGGCGATATAGTTTTCTTTAAAGTGCGAGTTCTATATTTAGTAAAAAGATGGAAAATGTTTCAAATTTTTTTTATAAAAAAGTTAGTTTTTTCACAAATTATCATTGATTTATTGAATTAATAAAAAAAAGGCCGGTCTAGGAGATGCTATTAAAAATCGGATGTTTTTTAAAACAATGAAAGATTTTTCTCTGTTTTAGTGTCTCATATGTACATAATAGACAGAACAGGTGTAAGGCAACTGCAATAACATAGTTTTAATGTCCATCACAATTTAATGTTTAAAAATACTTTTGTGCAGAGAAATGAAGTTATACATATGAGAGATTTATGTGAAATTAATATTTTAGGAGAACCAGTTGATCGCCAAAAGCGGCTAGTAATAAATAGAAACAAAAAAATAGTTCGAACTATTTAATAAATTGTCAGTTTTAAACACTTTGATTAGAAGTTTCATTCATCTCATCGGTGAAGAAAGGCTAGAAATTTGCTGCTTTACAATAAAGTTTAATAAAATGGACAAATTATCATTCATTAGTCGATAAAAAAAACTTGCAGAGAGATGACAACATTTAGGTAACATATGGTTTCTCATTTTGGAAGAACGGTGTGATTTCTATCTCTCTCTCTCTTTCATGATGACAGTTCTTGGAAACAGACAGGTTATAAATCATTTTGTACTTTATCCTTATTATCTTGCTTCTTTTATAACTCATTAACCCATAGAAATGATAATGTTGTAATTTATTATTGCAACTGTCTATCTGGTTGACGATTTATTTAGTTTAACTTCCTGTTTCGAAGTTACATGAGAGCTACTTTATATCGAATTACGCAATTTTGGATCGTGGTCAGATTTCCAAGGGCGACCATGAGACGGCACCTCCTCTCCCAGACTGCAGAAAAGAGTTTGGTCCTGACGGATTTAACGTGCATCAGACCGGCGGATACAATTGATCTTCGGCGGACCCAGCTCTCGTACCCAGGACCTTCCTGTCCCAAGAGTGAACTGTTACTAGGCCACCGCAGCCACAGACTGATTTTGTAGGAAGTATTTATTTGTACGACATGAATTCAATGGATGAGTTTTCTGATTTGTTTACTTACATTAAAAACCTTGACTTTATCTGCTTGTATGATGGATTTCCGCTTTGAAGATTCTATTGACTTAGCATTACACCGGAATTACGTAGTACAGGCACTTAAATGTAAACAAACAAAGCAGAAAACTCGTCCATAGTCTAAAATCAATAATTTCATAAAACAGTTAATTTATTTCTTGCAATTATGGATGGGTTTCTGCTTTGTTTATTTACATTAAAATGCGGTAACTACGCAATTCCGGTGTGACGCTAAGTCAATGGAATCTTTAAAGAGGAACCAAACAGAAAACTCGTCCATATCAACAGGAATCAGACAACGAATTTTCATCACGAACTTCGATATCCGAATAGCTGACATTCGGATTTCCATGGTATTTTAATTGAAGATACTTGCTGAATACAGGAGAAATGCAACTGAATTTGTTTTTTAACATCTGTCCGCACGTTATCTCTGCTGCTGCCCGTGTGCTAATAAGGACGTTCGTGAGCATGAGTGCCTTTGAAAGGTTTTGCCAGTTGCCACCTTGCCAACAAGGCAATTTCAAAATAATAGCTACCTTCCAAGCCTTTTGAGAAGGCGGTTATGGTTTTGACTGTTACTGTATTGCGTATTCATTGCGAAATTGTTTTGGTGATATGTAAATAAACCTCGTGTTGTTGTGTCATTATACAACGTTATAGCAGTATATAACTTATCTTGAAATAATCAAAAATGTCCCTAACTTGTTTGTCTTGTAAAGTAGTTTTTTCAGTTCCTGAGCTTCATCAAGAACACTATAAAAGTGACTGGCATCGCTATAATTTAAAAAGGAGATTAGCTGAGTTACCATCGGTTTCTAAAGAGGAATTCGAAAAAAGAGCCGAATCTTCGAAAGAAATTCAAGGTAACGATGCAAGATTGTCATTACGTTGCGAAGTGTGTAATAAGCATTTTTCCACTGAGAATGCCAAAAATAATCACTTGAAGTCAAAAAAACATCTTGATAGTTTGAGCGAATTCAGTAAGGATAAAAAAGCAAGCAGAGAAGTTGCTCGTTCTGATGATAAAAAGACAGACAAAGCTGGCGCAAGTGCTGATGATAGAAAGGCAGACAAAGCAGATGCAGTAGAAAATGTTGTGGATGTAGATGATGATGGTGAGTGGGAAAGCTGTGATGATAGTGATGATGACGAGAATATCATAACTGAAGGAACTCTTACTGTTGAAACCAACGATTGTTTATTTTGTAACCATCAAAGCCAGGCTACTGAAGATAATGTTACACATATGAGGGAAGCACATTCATTTTTCATTCCTGAGAAAGAAAAACTTGTGCATCTTGATAAATTTATAGGATTTTTAGCCGTGAAGATACACTTTGGAATTTGCTTGTGGTGTAATGGAAGAGGGAAACAGTTCAAAACTGTAGAATCTCTTAAAAAGCACATGATTGACAAAGGGCATTGCAAAATTTTGTTCGAAGGGAAAGCTAAATCTGCTTATAAGCGATTTTATCAAGATGGAGAAATTGATGTGGAAGAATTCGAAGAAGTTGAACCTTTTGATGAAGCCCAGGAATATGATGAAATTGAAGATTATGATGGCTCTGATGAAGAAGAAGAAGAAAGTATTGAAAAGTTGTTGAAAGATGCAGATTATGAAGTGAAACTACCTTCTGGAGCAGTTCTTGGGCACCGTTCATTAGCAGTGTATTATAAACAGAATTTGAAACCTGTGAATTCTGATACCAAACAAAAGGTGAAGAAAGTATTACAGCAGTATAAATCTTTAGGATACACTGGAACAAGTGGACCACTTGCTTTAAAAGTTGCTCGTGACGTATCTTATGCTCAGAATATGAAGCAACGCTATAACTTGAAACTAAGTATGAAAATGAATAAACTCCAGCCACATTTTAGACCTCAAGTAATGTTCTAGATTACTTGAAATAAGTACTTGTTTCTATATTTTGATTGGTTGTTAATAATAAAATTGTAATTATTTAATGATTTCGTTTACTTTATTTTTTCCTTATATCTTCTTATTCAGTAATTGGAAAGTATGTTCTACATATTTCTTCTGTTGTAGAGATAATAATTGAATTTTTTTAAAACACACTTTTGTAATCTTATTTTAATTTCATGTAAACTATTAAACCCGAGTAAAATGCCATTATTAATAATTTTGAAGTAAATTTGCATGTTTAAGTATTTTTTTCTTTGAATAATTACTTGAAGTTTGTTTTCTGCTACTAAGGAAATATTAAGAATTCTTAGTTTGAATAATTTAATATCTATTTCTGTCTGCATGTCTGACAATAATTGAAATGTAAATTTTATTCCATTATATATTAACTTGAATATTCAGATGTTAATTATATTCAAATATAGATTAAGGACATATAATAATCTCTTTTGAAGATATAGGTAGAATTTTTACAAAATGTTTTAATGTGCAGTATATATCATAATTGCTTTTTTTGTTGTGGTCATGAGTACTGTTAACATATTATGAATATTTTAACTAATGTAGTTTAAATTGCTGTTAATTGAAAGAATATAATCCTAGGGAATATTGGTCCAAAGCTAAAAGATGAACTAAATAAATTTACAAATAGTTTGCTTTTTTTTTTTCCTCGCAAATTTTAAATGTCTGTTTTTCTTTTTTTTTTTGTATGTCTAATTAATTTACATTTCAAAAATGAGTTTCATGAATTAGAAGTATTTATAGAATGTTTTTTTTACTTGGTATAGTGAAAACTCTCTATCATAGTCATCCTCTGTTCGAAGGGAAATTGGCCGCCCTAAAGGATATTTCGTGTTTGGAAATGCATATTTAAACAAGCCCTAATTTGTTATCTTTTATAAATAAAAGGCAAATACCATGACTCGCTCATCATGAAATCTCCCAAATCACTGGTACTTGAAATTTGGCAGGTGGTTGCTTCTTGGGTAGTAGATGCTCACTAAGAAAGGATTTTTTGAATTTAAATTATTTCAAAATTACTTTAAATTTTAATGTTTTTATGGAATAATTTTGGATCTTATTATCATAAAAAAAAAAACATTTTTACATCATATTAAGGATTAAAAAATTAGCTTTTCAATGACACTTATCTTATTTCCATGTGAGATTTTGCTCAATTTTAATTAATGTTTTAAAACATGAATTGTAACAATGTTTTTATTGTTGTAAGCAAAATTCGAACCTTCTCGTTATTTCAGCAAATCTTTTATTTGCATGCTTTTGCAATTTTAGGTTTGATTATTTTTGTTGTGTGTGAGGTACACTGAAATGATTTTTGTCCTTTCTTCAAGCTTTTAATCTGGTACTTTCCTGCCATTTCAAAATTATGAGGCCTAAAAACGCTTTCAAATTTTTGTATATTGCATTATAGGTATTTTTTTTTTTTTAATTTTGGTTAGGCTTAAGAGTACAGTACTGCTGTCAAACTTGAATTTCTGCAAGTGATAACTCATCAAATTTGATATTAGAAACTAGAAATTATGGCCAATAACTAGGAATTGCAAAAAGGCTATAGTGTTCGCAAAAACTAACTAATTTTTAAATTTTATTGTCTACCTCCTATATTCCCGGGTCTTTTAGATGTCTATGAATTTTTTGACGCCTCACTTTTTGTACCCACTGGCTCACACGGGTCTCTAGCATGTTCAGCTTCGTGACCATGTTCAGCATTAATCAGTATACCGATGAGTGACAGATGAATTGAGTGAAAGTTATGTGAAACTCAGTTTGTAAGTTTCGTTAGCTGCGATGCATCATACAGAATTGTATCTCTGGCATTTTAAAATTTACATCTGTAAATATTTTACTATCTGTCAAATACAGTAAAATATTCATTTTTTTTGTTCATCTTTGCCGAGTTATTGTGGCTGAAATTGCGACGGATAATGCTATTATCCGTTAATTATTAATATAAAATACAAAAATAAAAACTAATTTAAATAGGCAAACTAGTTGGTCGCTGAAGGCAGCTAGTTTTGGATAAAACAAGGGTGCTTATGTGTTATAACTGCCCTCAATATTAAGCAACTTAGATATATCACCAAGATGTTTGCATTCCTCTAAAAACAGCATGCATTCTTATATTAGCTTCGTGTTACTTTTTTGCTAAGGTTCTTGAATTCAGATTGTTTTTTTTTTAAATACTCCTTGTTAATCTGCTAAGTGGGCACCAGACATATTTTTTAAACTTAAAAATATATACTACAGCTTTGATAGCTGCGGGAGTTAGAACCTAATAGCTTTACTAGCACATTGAACTTATGAGCTTGATTCACTCGAATTTGCATTGGTTTTTTAAAATTACTCCTTGTTAAAGGGCTGCTAAGTGGGCACCGGGCAGATTTTTATAACTTAAAAACATTTCCTCTCTAGTCGTGGGAGCCGGAACCTAGTAGCCTCACTAGCACACTCGACTAATGAGCTTGGCAAAATCATAGCTGCAATCTTGACGTAATCCAAAGGTCACCAAATAAGCTCGGGGGCTGCTATAACACATAAGTACCAAAGCAAATTTTATGAATTATCTAAAGACAAAATACCTTCTTTGAAAGTTTCTAGTTTTTTTTTTTTATTTCAATTATGTTTGTTTGGATCTTTCAACTTTTTTTGGAGGTAAGTTTTTCAATTCTTTTTTCCATAATTCAAAAAGTAAATGTCTAAATGATTTGTCAGCAGATGAATTGGCTGTTTATATCATCTCATACATGACGACCCCGCATGTAGTCATTTTGGTTATATTCCTTGATGGCATGATGATCCAGATTTATTTTCTACATTTCATGTTTTTGAGAAATGTCTTGGAATTATTTCTGATTCTTCTAATAATAGTGATATATATATTTCTCGTATTTATCCAGATAAGATATTTTTAAAATATATGATTACTTTAAATATGATGAAATATATAAATGAAAATAAATACAAAATTGTGACACAAGTCTGTTTTTCCAATGTTGGCATTTATGTTATATATTTTTTTTTCCAAGTCTGTTGAGCTGAAAGTTTCATTTGCTGATGGTTACAATAATCAATCAGTATTTGAAAGGTACAAATGAACTCTTAAATGCTCAAAACTGGTATATTAAGTTTTTTTAAAAATTTTTTTGTATATACTGTGCTTGCAGGAGCTTAAAGGTATTTTCTTGCTAAATTTGCAAGTCTAGGAAATTTTTCAGCATTTTTTCCCACCAATTAATTGAACTTCTCGTCATAGCTATAAGAAATTCTTTATCACAATGGAATTTTCTTCTAATAACTTTCATTTACCTCTTGAATTTTCTTCTGTTTCCCATTGTCAAGTTTTGCAATGATGACTATTTAATTTTTAATAGTATTAATTTAAAATATTGGGATTTAGATTAAAATATCTTAATTTATAACATTTTTGACTTGATGTAGGTATTTTTTTTCTTGAAACTACTCAAAATTTACTTTAAAAAGGCAAAAATGTAAAGTCGTGCAAACACGGATCTCTTTCTAATGTAATGCACCAATCAATCACAGCTATATACATGTTAAAGTTCATAGTAAAATAATTTAAAGTTCAATTTGCATTGATTTTCAAAATAATAAAGAGCTTCACATAAATTTCTTTCAGTGGAAGGGGGGAAAAAAAGTAAAAGATATGTTAGTGACTATTTGAATCCTTTAAAGGACCATTTTTTTCTAAGTTATGGTATTAAAACCTTTTTGAGATTGATTTAAAAAATCATTAAGTTCCTTAGATAAAATTAATTTTATCAATTAACAAATCAAGACACTTCATTATGGTTTGAAATAAGAAATCGAAACATCTAGGTTTTTGCCAACATTTTATTTTTTTCCAGCATTAACCCTCCGTGTACGGCTCCCGCGATTCGAGCGGGGTATCAGTTTTGTCCCCATCTACGGGTCACGTGAAAATCGCGGGCGAAGAATTTTCCCCCTTGTTTCAATACTGATACTGCTATTTCCCCGTGTAGGTTAAAAAAACATAATTTGATGCTTATTTTCGCTGCTAGATGGCACTAGAGGGTTCAGGAATTTCTTTTCTCTTGCTTGATTTTTTTCCCGTGTATTTGTGAGTTTGCATGCTTTTTGTTTTTCTTTCGCGCATAAGCATTTATGAAAGATATGGATTTGCCGAGTGTCAGCAGCGTTATATGTGGGAATAAAAAACGAAAATATCTTGATTATGAAGATAGTGATTCGGAGTATTCCATAAATCTGGGCAGTGATGATGGTAGTGAAGACTCATTGGAAATTCAGTTATCTGGAAGTGAATCTGAAGATTCCGATGATGATGGAACAATTCAGAGTGCTCGTTCATGGATGAAAATAAATATGAATAACCCTCCTCATGTTCCCCCTAGATTCCAGTTTTCTGGTGCGGAAAACTGGAATCTAGGGGGAGCTTGCGAATATAAGTGAAGAAGTCGGACCTTTGGAATTTTTAAGCTTATTTATGGATAGAGACTTACAAGAATTGATAGTAAATGAAACAAATAGATTTGCCTCTCAACATCTCTACTAATCTAGGGAAGCGTAAATCCTGGATTCCAACAAATGTTGACGAAATGTTATTTTTTGCCTTTTCATTTTTGCAAGGTCTAGTAAAAAAGCCAGATTATCATTGGCATTGGTTGAAAAGAGAATCTATAAACATGTCAATATTTTCAAAAATTATGAAGCGTGATCGTTTTTACTTGTTGACGAGAAATCTCCATTTTGTCAATAGCGAAAATTTTGATCCGTCAACCCATCCTTGCGCTAAGTTATGAAAATTTATGATGTTATTGAGCACATTAGAAAAAATTTTGTGAAATAGTTAGTCCCGAAGAACAGCTCACTGTAGATGAATCACTAATGCTCTACAAAGGTTGTGTGTCATGGAAACAGTATATTCCTTTGAAGCGTTCACAATTTCGAATAAAACTTTTCATGCTATGTGTAGCTTCGTCAGGTTACATATGCGACTTCCTTTTGTATACGGGAAAAGGTATGTCTCTGTTACCGGAATACTCGTCATATCCACAATCAACTGCTGTTGTTCTTCACCTATTACACCGATTTCTAAACAGATGATTTTGCATAACTGTTGATAATTACTATATGTCTCCAAGCTTGGCAGATATTCTTGTTCAAAAGAAAACGGACATATATGGTACACTTCGCAGTAACAGAAAAGATTTATCTCCAGGTTTTGCAAAAGAAAAAGTAGAAAAGGGACAATGCATTGCATATCAGCGTGGAAAAGTTATGGTTCTGAAGTGGAAGGACAAAAAAATAGTAAATATGCTTAGTACTTTCCATGATACTTCATCTGTTCCAGTTCATTCTGGGACAACAAAGGAAACACTAAAGCCAAAACTGATTTAGGATTACAACTTTACAATGAGTGGTGTCGACAGATGCGATCAAGAGATGTCGTATTATCCAAGTACCAGAAAACAACAACGAAAGTATTATAAGAAAATTTTTTTTCTTCTTATTGGATCACTCATTGTGGAATTCATATGTAGTATACAAAAAAAAAAAATCCCTCCTTGATTTCAAATTAGCTGTGATCGAAGAAATTTTTGACAAATATTCTTCTATATATGCAGCAAAATGTACCAGCGATGCTAGCACTAGCTGTATTTGGCTTATAGAAAGGCATTTTGCTAGCCACAGTCCACCAAATCCGATAAAAAAGGAGCCTAGGAGACAATGTGCTGTATGTTGCTCCAAAAAAGACAAAAACGGGAAGAAGATACACAAAGAGACTCGCATTTGGTGCGAAGAGTGCCAAGTTGAACTATGTTTGGAGCATGTTTCAAGGTATATCACACCCAAAAAAACTTTCCATAATAATGATGTCAGTAAAAATAATACAATCTTTATTTCTAAGATCAATATAAATAAGTTGTCATATTTACTAATAATGGAATTTTTTTTCTTCATATTAATGTATATATTCTATCAAAGTAAAACTGATCGCTTTCTTTTATTTTTTCTGTTTTATCACAAAATTTCTGCAACATTTTTCGAGACAAAATGTTTAAAAATTATATTCATCTGAAAATTAAAATATCGCATGAATTATTTCACTTATAAATCCTGCCTGCTGAAATAGCGGGCGCCGTATTATATATTTTTTGAAAACATAAAAGCTATTAAAATTCTTGTATTATTTTAAAACAACTGATGAAGATGTGAATTGTAACATATGTAGATAAAGAAAATATAAAAAAGTCACCCCGTATTTCAGGACCGGAAAGTATAAAAACTGTGCCGTACGCGGAGGGTTAACTGTTGGCACATTACCCATTTCAAAATAATAACTCATTTAACTATTAAAACAACATTATGTAGTCAAAGTATTTATTAGCAGCTCTAATCGGAGGTGGTAAAATAGCTTCCATAAGCATTTAAAAATTTCTGTATTTGATAGTATATATTTCCCATAGCCTGAAAAATGATTAAAAAGTCTATTCATATTTGAAATATAAACCTAACAGTCACCAAAAAATTTATTTCACTTAACAGAAGAAAAGTAAATCATCAACACAAAATAAAAGTCAAAAAGTAAATGCAAACATTTTCTTTATTAATTTTTCACAAATATTCATAATGAAATAATGCCAATTAAAATATTTGAATTACATTTACTGAAATATGTAGATATATTTGTATAAGTAAAAAATATTGCAACAAACACTTTAATACAATAATAGATATAAGCAGAGCAGTGTAAATACAAAAATTAGCTTTAATACAAATAGGAAAAGAAAATATACAAGTATGAACAAGTTTATTTGCACAGAACAGATTGCATTTACTGTAAACATATACAGACTTGAAGTTTTATAAATTCATGGCAATCTGATTTCATAAAATTCATTAACAAAAAATAATGGTTTAAATAATGAAACTATTAAAATTATTGAATTTCTACTCATAATACTCAGAGAAAAAAAAAGCACAATGTAATCCAAGCTTGTCCATAACAAAAACTGCATTCACCCCCAAAATATCGCTTCCATAAAAATGTAACAAAAATTCAATACAAAATTGAATGAAAAATACTGCTGCACAGATGAAATAGGATAAATGAATCTTCAAAAACTGGAAAGCCAGGAACTAAAATGTAAGAAGATAAAAAAAAAAAAAATTGTAATTAAAAGTTAAACCTTCATAAGAATGTGATACATTACTGGCAAATAAAAACACACCCCTTGCATTTTTTTTTTTTTTATGGATATGGCATTATAAATTTAAATTGAGAAATGATACTGTTGGAAAGAAGGTAATTTTGATCATTTTATAAAAATAAATTATAATAAATGCATGATTGCATAATAATTTTTGCTATTGCATTGTCCTTTAAATTAGCCTCATGAAAAAATTGACAAAATCTAGGGTGGTGTGCTTTCTTTGATCATTACTGTATATACTGAGAAATCTAAAAAATTTGAAATTGAAAACTACAAATTCAAGAACATTAGGAACAGAATAAGTATTTTAATCGTTTGTCAAATACATATTCTTATCACTTTCCAACTGCTACTCTTGTTTTGTAGAGTATCGACTCTTTTTCAAACTAATTAATTTCAACACACTTTGAAGAAATTAATTTTCATTAAGAGATTTTACACTAAGACTAATGAAATTTAAATTATGTAGGAAAATAAGATAATACAAAATACTTGCCTGATATAAATTAGTTTTTCTATTTTGTTTTTCAGTGTAGTATATTACTTTTCCAAATGAACCAACTTCTTGAAGTGTCAAATCACAGCTTAGTATATCAACACATGTATAATATGTTTTTGATTCAAAACATAGATATTCAGTTTGCTTCTCAAACATCACTTTTGCTTAGTATATCAACTCTTATAAAATATACTTTAAATTCAAAACATATTCAGTTAGTTTGGTTCACAAACAGCACAATTGCTGGGCATATCAATACTTACAAGTTATGTTTTGAATTTAATTCTTGCTTATCACAGTTGTATGGTTATATAAACAGTGACGTAGCTGCAACTTTTGCCACTCGGGGCAAACTTGCAATATGCTGCACTTCCTTTACAAGTTAAATGAACTTCAAAATAAAAATATATATATTCTAATGAAAAAAATTTATTTAATACCACAATAAGTCGTTTGCCACCCTCGATCTCTGAAGATAGGTTGCAAAATCGCAAGTCCACCACCCATTTTTCTTTCACAAATCGATAAAAGCCAAAAAATATGAATTAATCACAATAATATTTTTTTTTTATGTTACAATGATTGAACTAGTGGCATTGCTCTTCTTAATCATAAAACTGTTTTTCTACATGTCTGATTTTGCCACTCGGGGGGGGGCGGCCCCCCCCCCCTACTATATAAACACCTAAATAGAATATACAGTATTCATTAGTGTTTGTTTCTACGCATTTCAGATTTAAAATACATTCAAGGTAATATGGAATATAAAATCAACTTCCAACAAGAAATACTTCAAAGTACTGTGATGGCAAAACAATAAGCATTCTTCAGTTTTCATTAGAGATAAAAGTATACTTTTATTTTAGTATCCAAACTGTACTAATTTCACACACCCAGAAATTAGGTAATAATTTTACAATTTTAGTTGATTTCAAAAGTTTTTTTGGAAAATGTGCTAAACCATGCCGACATTGAAATAGAGTTCAACAACACAATTTATAACTAACTGTTATAAATTGTGACAATAGTTGACAAGACAGCATTTGATGTTGATAAAAAAATTCAAACATGCCAGATAAATATTTATATTCAATTCTGGAAATAATTCTCTTAATGACTATTAATACTTTAATGGAGATATGCTGGTGTGCCATGTAGCATAACAGCTAATAATTTATCTTGCATTTATGTTGATGTTCTAAGAACAATTTAAGGCAGCTTCAAGTTGCAAACAATAAGTTGCAGCAATATATGTGTTAATGAGAAAAACTATTTATTGTCTTATAAATAGTCACTAGAGGAGAAGCCATGTTTACAGCAACATAATCAACAAGAAAAAGCATTTTACAAAAATTATGTCAAATTTTGTAAAACTCCAAGAAAATTAAAATATGTCAACTTTATTTAACCACCACTTAACTTATTTGCCTTACATCAAACATACTCTAATTATTGTATTATCAAATTTCTATACTAAAAATTAAGTAATTCATAGATGTTATAAATGTGTTACTCACTAAAAATTTAACTCGTATATATCAGTAATTTTTAATGTGAAAGAATTTTTAATAAGAGGGCAGATGGTAAATTATTGATTTTAATATTAGAAATGATATGAATATGAGATTCTTTCCATTAATACATATATTAATCAAATAATTATCAACATGAAATTAACTAGCTTCTGAATTTCAAATGGGATTAAGCTATTCTTTAGATTGTTTTTACTAATCATTACAGTATTTGTCAAAACATTTTTTTCATTATACTATTGTTATCAGGTCTTAATATTCATTATCACAAATCATCAAAACCACCGATATAAAAAGATTGCCAATTTCTTAAGTTTCCTACGATTACACATATAGGCTGTTCAGCATTGTAGCAGCAATAACAGCATTTTGTTTTATGGAAAAATGCTCTTTTGATGCAAGCCGAGATTTCACAATCACTACAGGTATCCATTACGATTAAAAAATTATCTTTAATTCTATATGATACTGCCTGAATGAATCTCAGTAAGAAAATGTTGACTGATGTTATAATTTTTTAAAAAAAAAAGAAGAGAAAAAAATTTTTTTTTTTCTAGATGTTGAAAGGTTGCAACTCTGAATCTGAATGGACAAACTGCTGCTATTCGAGAATAGATGCAACATTTTTTCTGCTTCTAACTTGGGAAGTTGAAGAGTTTTCTTTTTAAAATTGTAACAGAACTTTTATATAATTTTACAGAAATATATATCAGGATGCTAATATCCAGGACTTCTAAAAACTTTTTCCACTAGTAACTCCTTTATGAGAGGAAAACTCTTCTGCAATCCCATTATCATCAGAAAAATTTTAAGTCTTAGTGAAATCTTTTAACTCAGATAATAAAGTTCATCATTTTTGTTTACAAACACTGACGAATTTTAAAACAGTAAAAGCTTAAAATTTCCAAAAACCCCAATATATTTTTACACAGCCATATCTGAAGTCATGATCTGCAATTTAAGAAGCCCGATTTAAATTACAATTTTACTGTAATTTATAAACAACCCTGTAAATAAGCAACAATCATTGTAGCATTTTTTTTCCTTACTCATAATTAAAATACATTTAATTTTTTTCATCTAAAATTTTAGTTAGATAAATTTGTATAATACGATATTTAATTCATAAACTTGCATGTTGAGACTTGGAAAAAATATAAGAATTTTTAAATTTATACACAATTAAAACTATCCAATAAACTGTGCAATTCAAAAAAATGAATTTTATAGATTTGAAATTCTTCAGCAAACCACTAATCAGCCATTGATGCAGTTGAACATGAGCAACCAATATTTCATATACTTTGTACCTGTTAAGTTCATTTAGACTTGGCAGAGCTAAATGAAA
Source organism: Araneus ventricosus (assembly GCA_013235015.1). NCBI lineage: Eukaryota > Metazoa > Arthropoda > Arachnida > Araneae > Araneidae > Araneus > Araneus ventricosus. Next base: position 227,634 of record BGPR01001575.1, read on the forward strand.
GAATTAAAAAAAAAAAAAAAACCATGCAGCTTGCAAGACTGAATTTGTAAAATTATTTAATTAAAATGATAAATTTTCAAAATGATTTAATAACTTCTAGAGATGTATTAATTTTCTCTTGGAATCTCATAATAAAATATCAGGTTTCTTTGTTTTTTCTACATGTTGATATTACAACTTTTAGAAAAACTAAGCTAACCTTTTCTCAATATTGTATAAAATTATTAGTTTCTGTAAGCGATCCAAAATTCAGTCTCGAGAACAATGGTATAATATAAAGGATATTCACTCCAATCCTATACCTATAACTAACTTCTAAACCCTTAGAGAGAGGCATATACTTACAGTTGGAAAAATGCTTTAAATAAAGTAAGGAATTATTTATTATGCAGTTTGAGTCAATAAATGTACAGCCGAAAAAATTACATGGCTTAAATTTTTATATAGTCTCTTGGCTTATTTAGTGAAATATTTTTGACACACTTTTTTCTAAATTTGTATGAGCCCCTACTCCAGTCCTGTCAATTATATTTCAAAAAAAAAAAAATCTTGACACTCTAACATTGGTAATAAAAAAGATCTACTGTTTTATGACTAAAATTGACTGAGTAATAACTGTTTTAAAAAATGGGGTTCACATATAAAGTTATTTCAGGGAACAATTAACAGCTTTTTTAAAATTAAAATGTGTGAACCAAATTAATAATGTCAACGAAAATTTTTATCTGTTTAAAAATTCAGCTGAAAAGCATAGAACAGATATATAGCTCAAGCATCCATATTTTTTAAAAAAAGATGAAAACTAACAAAGCTTGTGTGATAAACAACATGATGAAAACAACTTCATTACATTACAAAATGAAATATCACTTAAAATATGATTATAATCAACAAGTGTCTTCCTTCGGCTGAAATACAGAAATGCATCTGTGAAACAAATTCTTGTAAATAATGCAAAATTGTTGGTGTAACAGATTTACATGCTTGAGAATATAATTTACCAAATCTGCAGTAATTGAATTCTCTTTTGTGTGTGGATTTTATTTTTTTAAGAAATCTCAAATAAAGTTAATTAAAGGACTGAAATCTGGCAATTGCAGGAGTCTCTCACAAGGACCTCCTAATTCAATAATGTTATTTCTAAAATAAAATAATTGTCAGGAAAGTACATGGCTAAAGAGTTGAGTGTGTTGGTATCCATCTTACTGAAACTACATTCTTTACAAATCCTATAGAGAAATGTATTCCTCTTTTTTCAGAAGAAATGCGTTGAACACCAAAATAATAACAAAATAATAAAACAACAAACAGGTCTCAATTTTATATCATTATAATTGGAGTATATGTTGAAATTCATACTTTCAAATAATACTTACTTTATTTTCATACAAAACATCAACTCAAAAACAAATAAGATTTTTTTTAAAAAAATGGAGAATAAATAAAAGCTAAAAGAGTACAATGCATCCAGGGTGTGCAAAATGTTGTTACAACAGAAATACAAATGTAGAATTTTTTTTTTTTTTGATGAAATGAATAACTAAGTAACCTGTAAAGCTTTATCGGCTACTTAGTTATTCATTTCATCATTTTTTTTTACTTATTTTAGTAGAGTGACATAAAATATCCAGTTAAATTAAGATTTAGAAAAGCGAAAAAAATTATAGAAACATATATTTCTCTTAGGGGAGACTTGGGATGTTTGACCCACGTTTGAAAAAATTGTTTCCCATTTACTTAAAAAACAAGATAAAAATCTAGTTTTTACACCATTTTATAACTCATATTATAGGGCATATATCCGCACTATTATAATTTATAAAATATTTAAAACAACATTTTGTATAAAGATTTTCCAAAATAGTAAAAACTGGGTCAAACATCCCCACTTCAGGGAGGTTTGACCCACTTAATAAAAACAAAATAAAACATAGTTTAAAAATTAATAATGACATATTAACTACTTAATTAACTATTCCTCTTTATAACATATAATTCAGAAATGGTTTATTTTGTCAACAGCAGATAAACTGCATTCAGTGAAAGTTTTAATAATCACAAAGGTGAAATTTAATTTTTAAAGCAACCCTTTCAATTTTACCACATTTGTTTATTAAAGCCCATTGCTCTACCCAGATTTCAGAAAAAGCAAAGATCTTCTTTATGCCTGTGTATAAATCCTTTCAACCAGTTATAGATAGCAGATTTGTTTGTTGACTGCCTTTGGAGTTATCCATAAGGTAACTTGGAAGCAAGCTGCAAATATTCCTTATTTTTTGCTATATCAAGAAAAATATTGACAGGAGACATGATTAGCTTTAAATTGTATATTTCCACCTTCAGAGCCTTTATATTTATCCATATTTTCCTTCCTAAAGTTTTTTTTTTATCAATATAATCCTCAGCTGATGCTTTAACGCTTTTATCTTTTTAAATGATGGGCGGAATAGCAGCTTTAATTAACTTTAGAGATACCTTTCATTTTTTATTTTATTCTGTCTTATAGTAGAATGGTACCAAAATAAATAAAAGACATTTTTTCATTAAACCTACTGAAGTGTTGATAAGGCCCAGGGATGAAGAGATGTTTAGAAATTCAATAAATGCTGATATAACATTTTTTTCTTTTCATTGTTCAAGATTTTGATACCTATTTGCCCAATACTATTTAAGAAAAAATAGAATAAACAATAGCATATCTGAATGGTACAATATTACCTTGATGAAAATTTTATAAGCTTTGAGCATTTTAGGCTCAGAATTTTCCAATTATGATAGAAAGCTTACAAACATAGAAATTAGTAATTAAATCAATTTTAAATTAAGTTAGAAATGTATAATATTAACTTTAAATTAAAAATGTTAGTCTTTCATATTTATAAAACTAGCAGTATGCACATGGTGTTGCCCATGGACTTCAATAAAATGAAATTAAAAATAAAAAAAAAAAGAACAGAAAAAAACGCCTACAATGACACAAAAAGGTTTTGAAAACAAAATCAAAACAGAAGATACACATTATTGATTTTCCCGCTTATTTTTCTTTGTGATAATGACATTTGAGTTGTAAGAAAACAGTACAGAGTACATTAATTCAAAACAATATTAAAAAATTGGAACGTGAAAATCATTTTTAAACAGCAAGCAAAATGCGCAACATAAACATGTGTTTTTCTAACAAACTTTTATGCTTGACTATCAATAAGTACATAAAGCAAACAAATCAAAACTATAAAAAATATAATTCAAAATGCAATCCCCCCAGATTTAAAAATTGTCTATCATGAGCTTGAAAGGTAAGGCGAAATTGATCAGAGTATAACACATAGACACGCTCAAAAAAAAAAAATAAACAAAGGAGAAAAACCCTTAAACGGTGTGATAGTTCATTCAGATTAAAGCAATAAAAGTAAGTCATCATATTCCTCATCTACCCTCATTCATGGAAGGATGGCAAATAAAGCCATCCCTCTAATTTTTTTCCCGATAGTAAGACACATGGATGGACAGGATTTCCAAGATCTTCCTTCTAAAAAACATCTCTGAACCCCCCCCCCCCAACTAAAAAAATTAATTAAAATCGACTTAAAATGGTATATTAACCATCTTGTTTAAATGAAGGAGAAACATTTTTTTATTACTAAAAGATAACGCAAATTAGAACGCCAGATGGAGTCATTTGATTTTGAAATCTAAAAAATTTCTAAAACTGACTATTATTTAAAAATTCCTCAAACAGGAAACGTTAGACTTTCAAAACAAACATCATTAAAACAATAATTGTTTGCTCTATTCGATGATGCATTGATTGTTTTTTTTTTCGATCGTTATTTCTCATGGATCGGCCAAAAACATGCGAAAAATCACTCAAAACAACACAAAATATTAAATAAAAAAATTTGTAGATTAAATTTCAAAATTCCGGCTTCAAGGTGCATTCAGTCACCATTACGTCAACTTGTGTGCCAAATTTCATGGCTGTACATGTGATAGATCTGGATGACGAGACATAATAGCACCACACAAACATTCTTCAATATATAGATGGAGGTTTGACCCACCCATACTTGCTATGAGTCAAAAATCCCTTCAACCATTTTATTAAAAATGCAAAAAAGCACATATAAATAACTATTACTAATTAAATCGATAATCTTTCAAAGCATTATTTAAGGCAGACTTATAAACCAAAATATTTTTGTACATTTAACATACAATTACACAGGTTCTTACAAATGATAAACCAAAAATTTACTTTTCTAAGCAAGAAATGAGAAACAGGACATAGCTTCTCTGCAAATGTCTTAAAACTTTAGTATGGTATGCAGTTGATGATTATTGAGCTGCCAATCTGGTATTTATTTTTTAAATAAGTTTTTTTTTTAATTAAAGGGTGTGGGTCAAACCTCCTCTATGGTCAAACATCCCAAGTCTCCCCTAAAGACAGATATATATATAAAGATGAAATTAAAAATTGCTCTTTGTTGCAAAAATCCAAGTACTCACCTGTAACAAGTTCAAAACATCCTGAACCAATTATACCGTTAAGATTATAATTTAATAGGAAAAGACATTACAGTAAAACCCCTTATAACCGAAACCTGGGTTACCTGAAATTGAATATCCAAAAAACACGTACTGTACTACAGGGAAACAATTGTGAAGGCAATACTTTTTTGCAACAATATCCCTAATTTTTTTTAAAGCTTCCCCAAATAGGTACAGCGATTAATTTTATAATGCTAAAATTAAAATTAATGGGTGTTAACAATATTAATTAAGATATTGTTTATCTGTGCCTATCAGGCTCATTGTGCCCAAACTCACCGCTCTGAATATTGCTTGATGCAGGATTAACTTTAATAAAGAAGATGACTGTAGCCTAAAAAGAGAATCTGAATTTGTTTTACACTCAAAACATTTCAGAATTACATATACTGTAAATAGATGTAAAATAATAATAGATGTTCATGGCTTAACCAAAAAAGCGTAATCCAAAATGGCTCCCCAACACTTTAGTTCAGTTAACTGGGGTTGTACTGTATTGTCACTAAGGGATAGATAAAACATATTTACCTTTTCTAAATAGATCCAATTTTCCAGCTTCTTTTGCAGAACTGCACTGTTTATATGTATAAGATGACCTTTCTCAATACTGCCAAAGCAAGTACATTATTCTTAGATATAAAAAATCAGTATTATAATTAGCCCAGTGCAATAGATGTATTCACAGAGAGTCAAAATAAAGATAGAAGCACTGGAATGATACTGATACACTGGAAAAACACTGCTAGGGAAACAATACATAACAAAAAGTGCGGGAAAAAACAGAAACTTTGTACTGATGCTTTAATAAGCAAGTTACAGTACAAACAGAAAAAATTATTTACAAAAATCATCAATTCAGATCATTTTAAATCCTTTAGGTATAAATCTGAAGTGTTTGTGGTTTTTTTCCTACATCATCTAATTTAAATAAGAAGTGCACAAGCTTATAATTAAATTGAGGCTCTTCAACTACTTTCTCCCTATTCATCCAATAACTGACGACTTCGAGTTCAATTGAAATAAAACAAATACTTACTGTTTAACTTGAAAATTGTGGTCTTATCAAAATTTAGAGTAACTGTTAATGAATACAATGTAAAATAATTTGGTATTACTTATCTTGAGGTAAATTTTAGTCACAATCAGTTATGTTAAACAAACAAGAAGATATTTTTCAAAAACCTTTTTTGATTTTTTTTTTGCTAGTTGAAGCAGTAAAATACTCTCATTCATATATTTACTACTCATTAAGCAATTTTGTCAAGGTTTACTGGTTGACAATGCAAGTCCATTTCTTTTCCTGAGTAGCCCCAATTGGTGAGGATTCTTTAAAAATTTTAGGGTATCTTCTCAAAACTTCCTCTATTTCTCTTGCACAAGTAGTTGGAATTATGGTACTACTATTTAAACGGGAATAGATACAATCTATATTTACTCCATCTGGATTATCATGTAAAATAACAGAAACTAAAGAAACAATATACATTTCATTTTGATGAACTTGATCTGGATTACACTGAGAAGCAACATCAGAATTTTTTTGCTGCTTATCATCAACTGAGATTGAATTATTTTTCTCTTGGCGTTTTCTGCTGTTTTCCAATTCTGACTTTAGTTTTAAAATTTCAATTTGACATTCGTCACATCTTGTTTTGGGGTCTTCAGATTTTTGATTAACAGTATTTAATCCATAAGTTAAACTACCAGCTTTAGTTTGCACTTCATGAGCAACATTTTCTGTTTGCACATCTTTGTTATTCACATTTTCCATGCCACTTGATTCCTCTTCTTCAACTACAATACCCACAGAACCATTCAAGATATTTTGTTTCAAATCTAAGATATCCTTTCTCATCTCATGTATTTTCTCAATTTGATTCTGATTAAAATTACTCCAGGTGTTTTCCTTTTCTAATGCCTTGAATACGTCTTCCAGTTCATTCAGCTGAAGCTGGATGCAACAACTTTTGTTCTCTAAACTTTCCTGGACCTTTTGAGCTTCTTCGTAATATTCTTTTTTCTTAGTTTGTAGTTTTTCCATATGATTCCGGCATAATTGAATCAAAGAATAAAACTGCGCAGAATTTCTCTCGGTACATTGACCATCCTCTAACCAAGTAATTAAAACCTGTTGTGCCTCTCTGAAGGTTTCTTTATTAACTAACCTTTCTGCTAAAGCTTCAGATTCTCGTTCAGAATAACGAGGAATTGAATTATAAACATGCAGTTTTCCAGCATTAGAATTACTTTCGCCATACTCATCCATTTCCGTTGGTTTTTGGAGTTCCACTTTTCGGAATTAGACGTAGTTTTACACCGAGCTACACAGGACAAGAAAAGATAAAAAAAATTTTAATATAAATCTCCTAATAAACCAAAGATGCTTTATGATACAGTTGCGAAATTTATAGCGTCCTCAGCAATCAGTTTCAAGTCTGAGTGTATCTAGTGTCACTCCGGAACGAATCTGAGGATCCGGATCCTAGAAAGGAACGACCGGATCCGATTCCGACCAAAAGGAACGAATCCGCAGAATCGGATTCGTGATGAATCCGCAGAATCGGATTCGTGAATCGAAATTGGATTCACTCTCATTCCGCGATTCAGAATCACTGATTCGGATCCATAATTTTAGAACAGGATTTGTTTCCTTCTGGAATGAACGATACATCATTTGGGGTCATGGGTGATGCAGATAAGTTTCTTTGCATGGAGCAGGAGAGGATGGTAAGATTCGGTTGACGCTGTGTATACAGATAGATTTCTGAGGTTGTTTACGAAGGAACCAGTAGAAAAGTTGGTTTGACCAATGATTCTTTTGATATTGCTTGAGAAGTAAAAGAGTTGCTAGTAAAAAAAAGATGCAAGTAAAAAGAATTCATAATAATTATAATTAAAAATAATTATAATGTTTTGTTCTTAACTCAAGATTTCAATATCAAAAATAGTTTCCTTAGTTGAATCTCGGTACATTGAAATTAACAGATTTGATAAATACTATTTAAAAGAAAAATTTGAGTCTGTACTTTTTCAAACAGTCAAGAATTTTCGATATAAAAGTTTAAGATAAGTTAACAAATAGGCACGCATTTTAAAAATTATTTAGAAATAATATTTGTCCATGTGAGTAATTTAAAGAATTACTCACATACGTCGAATTTTTTTTATATACCTTTTGGTTTTGAACACTTCATTTAAGTATGCCATCCTCAGAACGCGCTTATGTGGCGAGGTCGGTAAAACGCCCTGTTTCGAATCCTGCTGACATGGGTTCGAGTCGCGGGCAGGTGTTGTCGACAAAAGTTTTGAAAATTTTAATTTCGAAAATTTTCTTTCTAAAGTTATTTTATAATATATATTCAGCAGTTTATTTTATTTTACTCTTTATTTCCAAACCTGATTTATTATTAGATAGATTTTAAATAATTCCTATTCTAGCTTATTAGTTCCCCCATACTTATATATAAGTTTAAGGAATTATTTAAATTTATGTAATAATGAATCAGGTTTGGAAATAAAGAATAAAATAAAATAAAATGCTGAATATATATTATAAAATGACTTTTTAAAGAGAATACCCGAAATTAAAATTTTCAAAACAATGTCTCGCAACGACTATGCTTGCTGAGATTTGAACCCGTGTCAGCAGGGCTCATAACACGACGTTCTACCGACCAAGCCACGAATACACTTTATTTGTCCTGCATATTTAAATGACATCTATAGTTTGCTCAAGATTTAAAAGCAATTAATTCAACTGACAGGAATTTACTAAAAAATTACATTTTGTTAATATAGTTAATAACAGATTTTAACAGCAGTGTATCTTTGATAACTGCAAAGAATTGTTTTATATTCCTTGATGATGATTAAAAGATTTTTTATTGTATGGAGCTCATTAGAATTGGGTGAGTTTATATTTAATTAGAAAGAAATCTGAGTTGAAATTTCATTATTGAACGCTTCAGCAAATATACTGTTTCCAACAAATTAAATGACATTCATGGGAAATCTTAACCAGATAATAAAAATCAAAAGCTTCTCAAAATACTGAAGTTTCTAGCAAAGTTTCGTTAAATTTTTTAAATAATTAACAGAAATGTTAATTGAAAAATAATTAGTAATTAAAATTAATTATTAAAATGATCATCAATATAATTAATTATCTAATTATAATTATTAATAAAAATTATTCATTAAAATTAATATCATTATAATTAATTATCTAATTATAATTATTAATCAAAAATATTCATTAAAATTAATATCAATATAATTAATTATCTAATGAAAATCATAATTTTATTAATTATGAGTCATAATTATATTAAAATAAAAGTTCAATAATAAAGATTATTACAGTAATTATCGGCGATAAATCCATTTACGTTCCGGAATCGAAACGAATCCGCAACCGGACTCGGATCCGTGAATCCGACTCCACCAAAAGAACGAATCTGACACATCACTAGACACTGTCTAGTGATGTGTCATTCACTCCGGAACGAATCAGCGGAACTGGATCCTCAAAGGAACGACCGGATCCGATTCCGACCAAAAGGAACGAATCCGCGGAATCGGATTCAATCTGATTCCGCGGATTCAGAATCACTGATTCCGATCCATAATTTTGGAAGAAGAGGATTTGTTTCGTTCTAGAATGAACGATACATCATTGGGGGAGGAGGGGGGCCTTGCTTCGCATACACTCGGAACTCTGTAAAAGACATTTTGTTACCGCTACGTCATTTGAGGTGGAAGGAGAAGAATATTGCTTTTGCAATGCAGGAAGGAAGGAGTCTTATCTACTATTGAATCGCCATGTTTGTTTTGTAGATAAGATTCTTCGCGAGGAGAAGTCGTTAAGAGCCGGTTGATTTGAATGAAAGCAATCGATGCGGATCAAGTTATATTTCGGGGGTTGATCTGATCAATGATTTCTAACTTTTTAGTTTTTCTTCATTCCAATGAACATAATGAATTTTTTCTGACTAATAAAGCTTCAGGCCTTTGATATTGCTTTAGCTTTTAACATTAAAAAAGCCTGAAAAATAAAAAAGAAAATAGTTGCATCAGTGTTTTTTCATTTCCGCTCGAGAAAATTATTATAATAATTAAAAAAATCCTGAAAAACAAAAAATAATAATAGTTCTTGTTATTGCATCATGTTTTCGCATCTCTGCATCTTTCACAGCCGCATATTTTAATTTTGTAAGCGATTTAATCATTCCGCCCCAATTAAACACTAATTAAAATGGCTTTATCTTCTGTAATTCCATAAATGAAGAACCAGAAACAGCACAGTTTTATCACCATCATAAATTCCACCACTCTGTTAAGTTTTTGTAATTATCAAAATAATTTGCTTTTTAGCCTATTCTCGAACGTTGAAATTTTCTTCTGTTAATTTGAGCCTTCTTCTTCTTCATAGTGGGGAAATGATGAATAAGGTGATTTGCTAGAGCATGCTAAGATTTTTAATTTAAAAGTGTACCTGATGTTTTAACTCAATTTGATGATCGTCTGTCGCTATTTTAATTAAAATCACCCCTCCCCCTTCAATCTGCATGACCAGAGAGTTTATAAACTCATTTCGAGCTTTTTAACATTACCCAGATAGCAATTTTAGTTTGCAGCAAGCTTGCCACAAATTTGTCATGACAAGAGTGCAAGTTTGCCACAAATTTGTCATGACAAGAGTGCAAGCTTGCAGTAAGCTTGCAGCAAGTTAACGAAAGCTCCGAAGTCACCATGAAATTAACTTGCAGCAAACTTATTGCAAATTAAAGCAAAAACAGAGTACGAAACACAACCCAGGATAGAACACGCGACCTCCCGGCTCCGAAGCGGAGACGCTAACCGTTGAGCCAGTCGAGCTCTGAGAGGAGAAGATAGATTTCGCTAATACATCGTTCGATTCGATTCGTATACGATTTATTTTTAACTATTTTCTGGATTTCATTAATTTTTTGAGTTGAGAATATGATTTGAAGTCAAAGAGAGAGCGATTTTTGCTAATAATTACGTTTTGCTAGTAAAATAAATTATGAAATTAGAGTTCAAAAGTAATTACTTTAACATGGGACAAAATGTCTAGTTATTATTGTTCAACAAACACTGACTGTTTTTTAGATTTAATTTTGTTTATAAACGTTAAAATTTCAACATTAAGAAAAAGGCGATATAGTTTTCTTTAAAGTGAGAGTGATATATTTAGTAAAAAGATGGAAAATGTTTCAAAATTTTTTTTTATAAAAAAGTTATCTTTTTCACAAATTATCATTGATTTATTGAATTAATAAAAAAGAATTACGGTCTAGGAGATGCTATTAAAAATCGGATGTTTTTTAAAACAGAGACAAATATAATTATCTCTTTATTGTGCTATCTTTGCAGAAAGCTTGTTTTGCAAAATTGCAGCAAGTTTGATTTGCAAAGAGGTGGCGCTATTTGTCACATCGAACTTGCTAAAAGTTCGATTCAAGTTTGACGCGTCAAATTTTGCCATGACAAGTCAAAATCAAACTTGCTGCAAACTTACGTGCTATCTTTGTAGTTACAATAGTACCATATTATTCCCAAACTTTTACCTTTCTCAACTGATTGTCCCTCTCTCTATTCATGTTTTAATGAATCCCCCCCCCAATTAAAAGCTAATTAAAACGGCTATAACTTCTGTAGTTTCGCAAATAAAAAATCAGAATCAGCACAATTTTATTAACTACCATAAACACCACGATTCCGTTCAGATTTTCTAACCTTTTTAATTTTTTTTTTGTATTTTTATTCTATTTACGGACTTTAAAATTTTCTTCCGCTATTTTAAGCCTTTTTTCTTCTTTTTTTACACTTGGGCTATGGTAAACAAGCTGATTTCATAGAACATGCTAAGATTTCTAGTTTAAATGTAGTCTTGGTGCTCTAACTCAATTTCATGACCATCTACCCGTCATTTTAATTAAAATCCTCTCACCTGCAATCTGTGTGAACAAAGAGTTTCGCAACTCATTTCGTGACTTTTTAATATTAGCCACCACAGTGCCAGATTATCCACGAAATTTCACCTTTCTCAACTGATCGGCTCTCTTTCTATTTATATTTCAATTATTCCCCCAATTAAAAGTTTATTAAAATGGTTATAACACCTGGATTTTTGCAACTATAGAGTCAAAGATTTCAAGTTACGCTCACCATCCTAATATGTTCTGATTCACTACAATTGCATACTGAAAGGTTGAAAAGCTTTATTTATAGCGTTGTTCGGTCTGATTCGAACATAGGAAATTTACATTCCCTTTTAGATAAGCATTGTTGTTTTTGACACGGTAGCATTTCCAAAGTATTTTATTTCTAAATTTACAATCATTAGTCATCCTTGAAATCCATATATCTGGATTAGTTATGAAGGTTTGTTGGAGTTCACAAGCTTACATAACCTCAGAAATATAGCTGAAAATAAATCCAGTTTATAACAGGATAAAAATTTTCCATCAAAATAACGAACTGGAAGTTGTATCATGTAATATATGTCTTTTTATACTGTTCTCATCATTTCGACCATTCTTTGTTACAGACAGAGAGAAAAATAGTATTGAAGCCATCTCTGATATTCACTATATGCGGTTCATTCTCTCAGAAGCCAACATAAACTAGCTAAAACAGTAATTTAACCTTATCAGTTTTATGACATCATCAGCTCTCAATTCAAGATTGAATTACTTGTAATCTGTCTATTTAAATCTTGGAATTTATTCCAAATTTGTTCATAAAAACCATTTAACTTATCTATAT
>BGPR01001576.1:0-65132 GCA_013235015.1 Araneus ventricosus
ATGAAATTTAAAACTTTATGAATACAGTTGTATAAAATGAAAAAAAATAATCGTTTATCTGCATGTTTTGCCTGATTCTCATGAATAACCAATAAAATTATTTATGAAGAAAAGACCTTTGCTTGTGGTTCACATTTCTTCTCGATTATATTTTCTAATTTCAAAAAGTGCACAAAGTTTGAGGGCCACCAGGAGCCGAGCCGGGCCCCGGAGAAACATATTGGCATACGGGTCAGGCATATTGACAAGCGGGGGCCCTTGCGATTTATAACTATGGTGACTAATCGGTGCACGGAAGTCTTTCTTCCGGTTACCCAGTCGCGTGACGTAGTGTTGCGAAAATCTAACTTCTAGTCACCTATCGTATTTCCCAATTATAGATGATTCTCGGATTCCGAAACCCTCCTCAATTGCGCCAGGCTGAGTTGATTTCATCAAAATAAGGGTAAAGTTAAAGATGGAGGGGGAGATGTTTACATTTTAAATAGCGTAACCTTACAAAGAACTCCGGAAATGCGCTCATCTTACTCATTGCCTGTCACCCCTTTCCGGAGTAAAATCGTCCAAAAGTTCTAGTCTTGGCATTTTGAAACGATCAGTAAAATAATGAGAATGTGTGAGTTTTATATTCAGAGAAAATAAATGTAAAAATATAGTTCAACTCATATATAAAAATGAGTATCTTTTTCCTTTATCACAACGTTCAAGTAAAAGAAGTAATTAAAATATGTATAATGAGTTCAAGCAATGTGAGCGACAAAAATGTGAATGAGTGTGAAAAAAATTTACTATGGCGCTTCTCTGTTCAGCTTCATAGTATAAGAAGAAAACTGAGTTTGTATTTTGGAAAAATACATCTTCCTTCTAACGCATTTAGTCAATACAGTTAGTTATGGTGGAAAGAACATACTATACCTAATTTCATCTATTTATATCTATTACTAGTAGTACACGTACGGCGTTGTCCGTGGAATCAGGACTTCAACAAAATGAAAAAAAACGCCTACAATGGCATGAAAAAGTTCTGAAAACAAAACAAAAGATACACATTATTGATTTTCCCGCTTATTTTTCTTCGCGATAATGACATTTCAACTGTAGAAAATACAGAGTGCGTTAATCCGAAACAATATTAAAAAATTGCAACGTGAAAATGATTATTATTAAGCAAATAAAATATGCGAGACATAAACACGTTAATAAATAATCAAAGAAAATAATAATCAAAGTCATTCAGTTGAAGATTATGACGTGACCTACGCTCTGCACCGTCAATTAATTAAATTGCCTACAACGCTCCGGAAAAGTGTCGCGGGAGGAAGCTCGGTAGATAAAAATTTCTTTCAACTGACCAGGAAAAAATTAATTAAAAATAAACGGGAAAAGATAATTTAACCGTTCTTGTCTTAAATCCGACAGAACCGTTGCAGTTACAATCTGAAAAAATTGTAAATAATAGTGTTATTAGAACATCGGATGTAGCAAATTTAATAACAAAAATATAATTTTGATGGAAAAAGTGATTATTTTTTTAAAATTTCTCAAAATTCAGTAAATTACATTAGAAAATCAAAACTAACTTCATTAGAACGGAAATAATGTGCTCTTTTCGATGGTGTGTCTATTGTTTTCGTTCAATTATTCAAAACCATTCTATTGAGAAATTAGTGCGGAAAATCAACCAAAACAACACAAAACATTAAATAAAAAATTTTCTAGTTTAAATTTTAAAATTGCGTCTTCGAGGTGCATTGACGCGCCATTAAGAATAGCTGTGTGCCAAATTTCAAGGTTGTAAGTGCGAATAGATTCGTCTGGACATCTCACGCACGCACGCACACACACAAAAAATTGCCTTTTGTAAGTATAGATAGCTCTTTCATTTTTTAAGTGGTTATGTTCGCATACACACGGATACGGTGACATAATCCAAAAATAATTTTTCCAGAATCAAAAACAACTTTGAAGTTCATAAAAATCTAATGGTCGTTATTTTTTGACGACTGCAACATTTCATCGCTTAACAAACAACACCATCTATCTCATTTTTTTGAAATTTCAAAGAGGAAGATTCGAATGAACTCTTCGCAAACGATATCGAATATTTCTAAATTTTTTTTCACGCCTTTTTGGAGCATGCGGTCTCATGTTCATAGCAAATGTTAAAAAAAATTCCGAAATATTCTTTATTGGTTGCGAAAAATTCATTCGAATCTTCCTCTTTGAAATTTCAAAAAATTGAAATAGCTGATGTTGCTTGTTAAGCGACGATGTGTTCTATTAGATGGAATACGAGAATTCGGAAAATGTTCCGAACTTAGACAGGTACTCAAATCTCACTCTATCAACACTATGGATGATGTTGAAAGTAGTGTTCCTTAAACATCGATAGACTATCGATGCTATTAAAGCCAAGTCGATAGTAGGGACTTTCGAAACTATTGACTAAAACAATCGATAGTATCGACTTTTTTCAAACTATCGATAATATCAAGAGTATCGATAGTTTTCTCCCTGGCAATATTATCGATAGGCGCATTTTCAGTCGATAGTTTTAAACTATCGATAGTTTTAAACTATCGATAGTTTCTAACTATGGACTGGAAGAACACCTATCGATAGTATCGCCGGAGAGAAAACTATCGACAATATCGATAGCTGAAATATCGATGTTTAAGGAACACTAGTTAAAAGGAAACTCTTACATTTTGCATACGTAACACAATCAGCAGTGATGTAACTGGTTGAATGAAATGGTCAATTTATTCAATTTCCTGTCTAGTCATACGATCAAAATCGTCTGCATCCAGATGACGAATGACATCCAGACATTTTGCTCTCTGACACTTTCAAAGAATTCGAACCTCATTTAAAAAAAGGTAACTTTTTTTATACACTATTCTTAACAGCAGCTTACTAATCATGTTTTATTGAACGCTTTGAAAAAGAAATATTGAAAATAATTTTTGATTAAATTCAGGGAATGTTTTAAAATATAAGATTGAGATACTTTGTACTTAAAATGTTCCTTCATTTCACTTGAGATGTCACATAAAATCACGGCAATTAATAAAATTTAAAGTTATATAATGGTTACTATATATTGAAATCGTTATTCTTAATATTATTGAAATTATGTGAATCTCAAAAAGTTCATTCAAATGACGTCAACAGCGTTTGTCTTCTACAGCGATGTACTTGACGTGTCCCAGGTGAACACAATTTGACGCCATTCCTTTAATTCAAATTAATGTTAAATATATCGTTTATATTACGATTATTTCCTTTAACACATTCAACGCGTCTTTGATACGTGTACTAACTTTCTTATGGACTTAACTGACCTAAATGAAGGACCAGTTAACTCGTTGCTAGAGCTGAGAAAATATTCCTGGAAGACTTGCCTGTAGTAATATTATTTGTTACTGTTTGTTAGAGAATTTTTTGTTTTGTTTATATGTGTAAAAGTAGAATTTCCGCTATGCCAACCGACTTCCAGTGTTAATGCTGTGTCAATAGAAAACTTCAAAATTTCAACACTTTGTTTGAAAATATAAATTAATGTTTAAAGTAGAATTTTCTAATGTTATGGCTTAAGGATACTTTGAAAATATTAAATTTCATGTTTCTATTGCTGTGACTCTCAATGTTTACTTAAACCATAATCTCCCCTAACATGGTCTCCCCTAAACTTTCTCGTATACTTTCTAAGTGGAGATTCGTCAAAATCTCGAGTTCGAATTTTTTTGACGATTACAATACTTTCTCTTTGTATACTTCGCATACGAGAAAGTAAAACAAAAAAACAAACCTGAAATCAAATATCTGTTGCCACGTTTCAAAAAAATATTACTTTGAAGCAGGCGCGATAAAATAGGCAATGCAATGAATAATAAAGCGAAAATTCTGCTTTGGAATTGAATTCCCAAGAAAACAATTTATACTACCACAACCGTAACAATTGCAAAAGCGCGTGAATAAAAGATTTGCTGAAATAATGAGATAGGTTTAATTTACAACAATAAAAAAATTGTTAACAATTGATGTTTGAAAACATTATTTATTGTTGTAAATAAAATTTACAACAATAACAGATTGCTACCAATACGCATGCGCACGAGAATCGGATTAAAAGAAATTGAATATCCAATTTGAACGCCTCTTTTTGACGGATTTGGCCCAGACTTTTATACGGACCTACATTCATAACGATAAAACTGTGTACCAAATTTTATCCATTTAGCTATTCACGTTTTTGAGTTATAGCGTTCACATGACCGCGAACAGACAGACTTCCCGTGGACGGATTTTGTCCAAAATTTGATAGAAACCTACAAATTATGACCTACAATTAAAGACCACATACCAAATTTCATCCCCGTAGCTCTAATAGTTTTCGAGTTATCGTGTTCGCAGACAGACACACACACAGATAGACATACAGACATAATTCCAAAATTGTGTTTTTCGGACTCAGGGAGGTCTAAAATGTGGAGATCCGTCGAAATCTCGAGTTCGAATTTTTTGACGATTACAATACTTTCTCTTTGTATACTTCGTATACGAGAAAGTAAAAAAGAGCCTAATTTTGTGAAAAGGTTGCCATAATTGTTTGTTGTCGTTCTTTTTGACGATTTCTAAGGCTTGTTTGGATGTTAAATTTTTAACCATGCCATTTAGATAATCACTGGCGGATAAATTTTTAACCAAACGATTTAGCTAATTACAGTCGTTCCATTTGGAGTTTAGCCTTTCAAGAACTTTTTTAACCAATTTAAATTAAAAGGATTACACAGGAACACAGAATTCAACGCTTTATGTGCTAAATAAAGAACTAAACTGAACTTGGCGCTTGATACAGCATCCAAATAGATTTAGCGATTGCTTAAATCGGAGGGTTACCGGAAAACGGTCAGTGAATCCAAAATAAGCAAACCAGAAAACTCGTTTGAAAATAATGTTACTATTTTTCAAGCATGCTTATAAATTATTAGAGTATGAAGAATGATGAAGTTACAAAAATTTTCCAACTCACTTATTTATTCATTTGTATTCGATTATCTCTTCTAATTATCCACGGAAATGAAATTTTCGTTGACATAATTTATGACGTGTATTAATAATTCAAAATATTTTTCTGTAACTATTGAAGGGATGAGCGGAAAGCGGTATTAAGTAAATTGATCATACCTCACACTTTTATACCTCTCCTGAACACTAAAATAGAAATTAACAAGAAATTATGTCTGAGGTTGTCAAAAATTTTCTATAAAAATTTTGATAGCTTTGAATTATATTGGAAGGTTTTATTCCATGTCTCTATATCTAAAAAATTCTTTACGGGATATCTTTGATGCCCACAAATGAGAACTGCATACCGATTCGTGAAATGAAATTCAATCGCCTATGAACAATAAATTTCTTAAAGCTGATAAAAGTTAGCAAACTATTTTTACAAATTCTATAAAACATCATTCCTAAGTAAATATCTTATAGTATGAATTTTGATCTTCCGATTATTGTTATTATTCGGCTACAGAATAATCACATGAATCGATATTCGCAGTTCGAGAGTGTTGTCCCATCTTCTTTCTTGTATACTACATCCACATAAAAAATAAATAAAAAAATTTAAGGCATAAGCTTTTATTCAAAATAATGAGTTTATATAATTTTACTTTTACAAAAATATAATCCTTCAATAGCAATGCGAAAAAATGAACGCAAAAATTGAAAATAATTTTTCTGATTACAATAAAATGCATGGTTCGAATAAAAGCCTGGGCGCCTTATATAGCACCTTATATTTTGTGTATATTTCCTTAAACAAATGGAATATTCCTAAAAGGTAAAGGCACCCGCGCTTTTATTCGAACCATACATTTTATTGTAATCAGAAAAATTATTTTCAATTTTTGCGTTCATTTTTTCGCACATTGCTATAAAAAAATAATTCTTCTAAATGAGAGAGAAAATATTTTTTTTCGGACAGATGGCGCACCATTACTGCGTGCTAAATTTGCTACAGTGAGATTTTCATTCACAATGGCTACCGATCAGCTGAAGCCGATGCCCGTTTTCTGGTTTCCTATTTTAGTTTTTTCTTGAATATCTCGAAAACTATTCAGTTTTCAAATTACAATTGATTAAACAAATAAAAGAGCGTAAAATTCTCTACAAATACGTGCTTTTATTTTTCTTCTAGCTTTAATAGTTTTGCAGATAATGGCTCTCAAAAATGGGAGCTGTCCAATTATTTACGACCACCTAGACCGCCGTAACGGCGCGTTACCTATCTGAAAAAAATATTTTTTAAAATACGCTCTAATTAAAAAAACGTAGTTGTAATATTATTAGTTTGTTTATTAATTTTTGAAATAGGTCCAATAATTTATGACAACTCCGTAGTTCGTTGCATTTTAGAATAATTAAGTGCATATATCGTACCTATTAAGCGCTCTCCGACTCGGGTATGTCTAATGTGACCAGACGTCCCGTAAAATAGAAGACCATTCCGTTTTCATGTAATCTGTCCCTTTGTCCCCACAAACACAGCTCCGGGATGCCTACATGTCCCGTTTTCAAAAAGAAAGCAACTCATAGTTGAAGCAATGGGCGTCGTTCTGTGAAAAATAAGAAATATTTGAATGGGCGAATTTAACAAAAATACATATGTAGGAAAAATTCAATTTATAACGAATGTATTGATTGAAAAGGGATTTATTATTTGTAATCAAGATGCCGAAGTATTTGATGTGTGCTCACTTATTTCTAACTACATTACACCGCAAAAAGAGGTAGAATGGAAACTTGGAAAGTTTCAACCGAAAGTCGGTGAATGGAATTATTCAAACACTTTCGCAGCAATTATTTGAATCCAGTGGCGAATCCAGGGGGGGGGGCTATCGGGCTACAGCCCCCCAGAGACAAGCCGGAAATCTTAATTTCATTTAACATCATTACAACTGTTTTTTTTATTAATTTCCCTCTTTTTTAAAAAATAATAAAAACGTTTCAACATTACTTTCTGGCTTCACAGGCTCGAAAAATTTCCTACTTTTGTAGTCATTTCACTTGTACTTATAGCTTTGACGCGGTCAAAGACATTTTTTGGCTAGTTATTTCATTGTAATTTCTATCAAATTATCGAAAGTATTGTATTGTTTTTATGATGCTTATTGTCAGGTGAGAAAAGTCTGTAAAGTTAAAGAGGTTTGGTTTACTTTAGCCTTGAGGTTTGACATTCATCACGACGATACAAAGTTTTTATGACCTCAGCCCCCTCCCCAGACCCGAATCCTAGATTCGCCACTGTTTGAATCATGTATGCTTTCGTATAATTACTAAATATACTTTGTCTGCCCGACACTAATGCAGTCGTAGGAAGGTCTTACTTGTGAATGAAAGAGAAAACACAGTTGCAAGTCCCAGTTCTCAAAGCAATGCTAATTACCAAGGTAAATTTTAAAAAATCATGCCACACGTAATATCTTTATTTGAACCTAGCTGCCTACGGCGACCAGCTGGTTCGCCAATCTTGTATTAATAGTAAAAAGGCAATTAAGGCTGACATTTTAAACATTTTAATTTTTGTAAGCTGAAAGCAACAATTGCAATAAGGACAAAAAAATGAATTTAAAAACACAAACAGCAAACAGGTTAACTAGTATAACTGAATTGAAATTCTTTATACACAAAACGAAAATGTACAGGATATTTTTGCATGTAATGAACCTTATATTTAACTGTTAAAAAATGATAAGTAAAAAGATTCTTTAAAAAATGAAAAAATTTTTAATTTGAAGTACAATAATTACATTTATCAGCTAAAAATAATTTACACATTAAAACTTAAAATAACTAAGTAAGGTTTTTCTGTAAAAAAAAGAGAATTGACTACATTTTATGAAACGCAAAACTAAATTCATGATAACCATCTAAATCTAGTAAATAAAAACAAACATTTATAAATTTAAAAAATTATTGAATTGATATGCTTGAAAAAAAAAACAAATCTTGAATAATAATTCTGTGCATAACAAAACAACAAACACACACTAAGAAATTGAATATTTATAAACTATAAAAACACAAATTGCCAAATAATAGCTAATAATAGGAAATAATAAAAATTGAACTAAAACGGGCATACATTTGGTTAACAGTTATTCTCTCTATGGAGCAAAGTAAAATATAAAAGCGCGCATCACCGTTCAACAGTGTACAGCCAAGGTAATAAAAATGTGCATTTCGAGTGGATAGAAAAAAACATTTAAATGAGGAGAGAATTTTAAAACTCAAAAGAGATGTTTAAAAATTGCTGAGGAAATAGTATAAAATAAGCAAAAGTTAAATGTGAGTATTGGAAGAATTTAAATCTGTTTCCTTTTAGGTATGCGAAAAAAGAGAGGCTCACGAAGTATTTGTTGACACTGACGAAGGCAAAACTCAGGCGAGATTTGAACCCAGGTTGAAAAGGAAGGAGGTGCAGTGCATATCTAACCTCCTGCGCGAACGGAACAGCGTCAGAAATTGTTTAAAGCAGTTGCGATGAAGAAAGAGGAGATTTAGTATCTATAAACTGTAAAGAAACAATTACTATTAATATGATTCTAACAAAAATTGAAGTAATTATTATTTAGCTAATTTACCATTCTTATCTTGAGTTTGTTTTGCCGCGCACACACGTGACGTTGACAAACAGCTCTTAGCCCCGCCTACTATACGCCAATCTGTACTCTCGCACCCATGACTGCAATATTCTGATGACTTTAAAAATTTATAAAAAATAGATAAAATTAATTTCGTACAATAATAAAACTGATACCATTGAAAAGATAATTTTTTATCTTTTAAATGACATAAAAAAATTTTATCTGCATCAATTCATTCAGAAATTATTGGCAAAAAACGACGAAATTTGGTTTAATTTTTAAATAATTTAATTTTGAATCAAAATTTTAAAAAGCGGCACCGAAGTGTACATCTTCAGCATCCTAGAGTATATTTGTGCCAAATTTGGTAGCTCTATGTTCTACGATCTGTTCTGTACACCGCCAACGGACACACAGACAGACAGACATTCATCATTATTAGTATTAGAGATAAACACCAAATACTCATAAACAAATTTGTTCTTCAGAAAAATATAAAACAATATAAATTATTTATTTTCATGCATTCAATCCCGTCATTTTCATTGATAAATAAAAACCATGAAGAAATATTATCTAAAAATTAGTACATATCCCGTTTTCAGGAAAAAAATAAATCGCCACTTTAGGTATATCTGAAATGTAGCGAGATATCTCCAGTTCGAATTTTTCGACGATTACAATACTTTCGCTCTCTATGATTCTTCCTATACCAGAAATTAACATAAGTGATATGAGCCGTACTGAGTTTTCAGGAATTAGATAAAAATATCGAACAGTACCGAAATTTTGAGGTCGAATTTTACAATGATAACAATCCATTCTTTATATACTTTGCATGCGAGAAAATGATACGCAGTAATCAAATGATCAAATAAACAAATCATGAATGAAAACATTATTTCCAGAAACGTTCCATTCTAATAATGCCAAACTTAAAATTGACTTTATTTCTAAATATTTAATATTTCTTTATTTATCCTCTCGATTTTATGACGACACTCCTTAGCGTTTTTAAATAAAGAACACAGGACAGCAAAAAATATTTTTTGAAAATTGTTTTAGTTTTGATAACTGATTGTTATATTATTTTCAATGCTGATTTCAAAAATGAAATCCATTTTTTTCTATCAGGTGAGGTTCTTTCACAAAACGATTCCACATTTTTGGGGAAATAGCTAAATTCAAAATATTGTGAGATTTTAATTTTTAATTTATCATCTCATAAATATATTTTTTATATTTATGTCTCAGCACTGTTATGATTTAAAAGATAATTTTTTTTGTAAATAAAGTTACAAATCTTTATAGCAGAGTTTCCTCTTTTTTCTGAAAACTTCTTTCTCCACTTTTCTTCTGGTAAATTTGGCGGGAACTGTCTCTTTTCAACGTCCATCAACCTTTCATGCTGAAATTCCACCTTCTTTTGATATCAAATTTCAATTTCTTTAATGTCTTGGTGAAATTTTTCCTATCTGTATCTAAATTTGAAAGAAAATAGTCCAGGTGCGAATGGAGAAAATGAATTTGTGAATTCTTATTACAACCTAATTTCTTGAAATTCGTTAACATTTATTCTATTATAGATTTCTAGTTTGGGTGTCTTTGGTTTCCAAGAAAGTTAGTTACTATTAATTTCAAGTATTTCCAGGCTTTTAACTCTTTTGGATTCATTTTGAACTCAAAATTTTCATTTTTCATCAGTTTTCTAACTTGAGGATCTACAAATACCCCTTACTTCAACTTTGAATCCGAAAAACACGGAAAATGTTCGCAAACATTCTCATTCTTTTGCTAATGAGGATCTACAAATACCCCTTCCTTCAACTTTGAATCCGAAAAACACGGGAAATGTTCGCAAACATTCTCATTCTTTTGGTAATGTCTTAACAAATTGTTTTATGAAGCCCAATTTTATATGAAGCAGTATTTTCCGATATATCTGGAGGGAAGGGACCAGTATACCGGGTCCATGAGGGACATGGTGTCTTTTGTTCTTTAGATTGAAGCCTCTCACATCGCTTGTACAAAAACAGCAACCATCAGTTCGATTTTTAGACTCTCTCCAAATCATTGGTATACCAAACCGAAAGAGTTTAATTCTTCTGCACAAAAGGAACAAACTTCGTGTAGGACCCAAGGCTTTTTTCGTCTCACATTTCCATGCAAAAATAAGCAAAGTACACTTTTCCCACAAAATCTGAAATGTTTCTTTGCTTTGTTTTTTTACTGAATAGTTACCACAAATGTATAGAAACAATATGCTGAATTAACGCATCCTCTAGAAGCCATTTCTCTCAACGGCATTACAAACTAAAAGTAAAAAGCTCTTCTATTCAAAGCTCAGAATTGAATACAAGTGTATTGAACTGAACTTAGAAAGACATTGATAAGAAAAATGTCAGGAAGAAGAATGATGGAGGGGAAAGCGGAGGACAAGCTAGTGATCCAGTTTTAACTTATTTTCTCTGGCTTACTGTTGTGTTTAACAGAAGTTTACCAGTTTGGAAGAAAATCTTAATTAAATAATAGTTTATTCGTTCTTGAATAGAATATATAGTGAGCAAGTTATTATTTAAAATATCTAAATATGTTTAATAAGTTCATACGAATAATGCAATGTTGCTCTAAAATATTGAAAATACGTACACATATGCCTGCGATTTGTGATAAAACTGTACGTGATGGAATTTTTTAATTATCTTTCCAGTAATTAGCATCCCAAGAACTATAAAAAGTACTATTTATTTTTAAGACAATTTTTTAATTGCAGACCTGTGTAATTAATGCGAGAAATAAATAAATGATGAATCCTAAATATTTTCAGGAGATTCTATTCTAATACTACTAAGTTTCAAACTGACGTTGTTCGTACATATTTATTCTTTCGTTATTTATCTGTTTGGTTTTATGATAAATCTACTTACGTGCTATTAAATAAAATTAATCAGACAAAAAATAAATGATGAATCATAAATATTTCCAGAAGATTCTATTCCAATACTGCTAAGTGTCAAACTGACGTTGTTTATACAGATTTATTGTTTCCTTATTTATCCGTTTGATTTTATGATAAATCTACTTATGCGCTATTAAATAAAATTAATCATACAAATCAATACATGATGAATCAAAAAATATTTCCAGAAATGTTCCATTACAATAATACCAAGCAGGGTTGCCAGATTAAAATAGCAAAATAAGGCCAAACAGTCTTTAAAAAAACAGGCCAAAAAAGGTCAAATTTGAAAAAATAACTAAAGCAGTCATTTTCCCCTGATTTGTTATAAGAAAATGACAATCCTTCATTAAGAGATAATAATAGTAATTTTTCCCTTATATTTTTAACTTTCAATTCTTATTTTCTTGCATCCGACTTTCTAATTACGTTATCATTTCTGATTTTTTTTTTTAGGTATAAACCGGATTATTTATCCCTGTTTTAAAACAAGAATGGTAAAAATAACTTTTTTTCTCCGAATTTCTATGAATTTTTTTATTGATCAGTTCAAAACATTTTCTCTCGCATATCCGAACCGAAGAAGCTTTCGACCGACCCAAGGTTACTCTCAGTTCCCAGAATGCATTTTTACTATCCGATTGGCTGGCGGTACCAAGCGAAAGTCACGTCATACTCTCGATCATTTTATTGCGTCAGCTAATCTTAATTACTTCATTTTACTGATCCAAGAATCTCTCTCATTTGATTTATTTATTTTATACTTTTGATAGTCGCGCATATATGCTGATAACATGTGTTATATATATATAACACATGTTTTGAGTAATTGAAATATATATATAATATAAATCCAAATATAACTAGTATATAATCATACAGAAATAAAGTAAACAAAACATATCAAGAATTAAATCCTATACTAATAAGTCATAGTTTGAACAATACATCAATTTTAAATAAAATCTAATAAATTGAAATTACTAAAGATACCATAAACAAAAAATCAAGTTTAAGCATTATATGTCAACAAGTGAAAGAACACTGTTGTTATTAAAAATAATGAAATAGGCAATCCAAGTAAATGGAGTTTTCAACAATTAATATAGCAGCTTGGCTGTGGACAAGCTTTAGCCAGGTTAAATTAATTTTGCTGTACAAACCATCCCTGTTACTATTGTTGTTGAAAAAACAAACAGGGTAAGTTACCCTAAAAATGAAGGAATTTAGAAAGAAAAGCCCTAACCCTAACAATAAAACATAACTGTATAGAAACGACTAAAATTCAGGATAAAATATGTAAATATCATTATATTGCACTAAGATATTGCACTAAATACAGTAAATATATAATTCAATACCCAAACTTTTCATTAAACATAAACTAATCTGTGTCTCCTCTTAAACTTACCGGAATTCATCTTTTTCAATATAGCCCGCCAGGCACATTGACATATATATATATATATATATATACAGTGAAACCTCTCTGAGCGGCCACCCCTCCGTTCCGAGAAAAATTGGCCGCTCAGAGGGGGTGGCCGCTCTTAAGGGTTTTCGTTACAATTACAAGATAATTGCTATAATACATAATATAAACAAGTTTGACACATATTTTTTATTTAAAATGAAGTTTGAGACTTATCTAAAGAGAAAATAGTACTTTATTTAATAATTTTTTACATTTTTTGAAAAAAGGATACAATTTGTGACTGTTTTAAGTTTTTACCCTTCTCAGAAAACATTTTTTCAAGTTCGTTTCTCAGTTTAAAAAGTAAATCTCTAAACGATACGTTTGTCAAATGGGATGGGCGAACCCACCCGGCGGCCGTTCAGAGGGGTTGGGTGGCCGTTGCTAGGGGTTATTTTAACATTAGGTCTATGGGCCGAAAAATCCGTGCCACGAAAAATTGGCCGTTAAGAGGGGTGGCCGCTATGCAGGGGTGGCCGTTCGAAGAGGTTTCACTGTATATATATATATATATATATATATATATATATATGCGGACAATGCCGTGCTCGTACTGCTAGTTAAGAGATAAACTGTGCAGAGATAAACATATCTTCCACTAGAGGCATTCGGACTAATACAGTCTGAAGAAAGGTGACAGAAACCTTTCTTATTCTAGAACTGCTCCGTTCGACAGCTCACAAGTGCCATACCAAGAGTTTATTTAAAATATCGTAAAATTATTAATTAAGAATCGTTCTAAAAGTCATAGGCAAAAATAAATCCAAGGAAAGGCCAAAAATGAATTTAAGACCAAATGAAAATTCCCAAGGACAAGGGCTTTGAAAAAAAGCCAAATTTCCAGCATTTGGCCTTAAAAAGGCCAATATGGCAACTCTGATACCAAGTTTCAAACTGACTTTGTTTATAAAGATTTAATCTTTCCTTATTTATCCTCTCGATAGTATGACGCTTCTTACGCGATAGAAAAATATAAGAAATAATCAATTCAAAAATAATCAATCTGACTGACATATCACTTATCTCATTGAAAAAAAGGATCGATTCCTGCTATTTCATTCCTCAGTATTGCTTCTGTTTATTATTTTTGCGACAGTGTTATCTTCACCATTCTTTTTAGAGGTGACAGAGGTCGTTTTGGGCGGCTTTTACGACGCTGATACGTGACGGCTTATCAAAAAATCCTGCTTAGCTTTGATTATGAAACAGTTAAGATTTCAGTAATGCATTCAGCGACTATATAATAGAGTAATGTATGCTACATCTTATCTAGCAGAGCGGCAATCCGCCAAGAAGGACTGTAGTTGCAAAATTTGCCTCGATATTCCTAGGTAAGGTGGAAAATCATATTTTCTTTTAAGTTTGGTTTATGGCTAAAAAATAGGTTGTTACCAATTCACAACGCTGGGCTTTGTTTCAGAAAAAAATGTCCTTTATAAAATTCTATAATATTAGACACAGATGAATTTTAATAACTAATAATATTGATAAGGAATCTCCTTTAACATTGTAGAATAAAATATGGTATTTTCAAGCGTACAAACAAAGCAAAAAAGATGAAGGATCAAGTAAAAAAACATGAATTTATTTATATTCTTTTATCAGCACTCGAGCTGCCATCGATATGTTGTAAATTGATTTAATAAAAATTTTCAATATGTATCCTATTGGCAACAACAGGCATTAGAGCATCAGTCTTTTTCTCAAGATTTTAGAAGACAAAATTGGGTATGTTGTTTAAAGTCAGCAGTGGACATTTAAAGGATAAAATGGTCTTGATCCTGTAAAGTAATTTTTGGTAACTCTGTGTTACCGCAGAAAATATAAAATATGGATTTATAACAAGACTCACGACATGGATTTATAACAACTGGACGCAATTGTACAACCTGTCACCATTTAATGGATTTCGGACTCACTACTTGTGTGCATAGAATATGTGCAGTGTCTTATACAAAAAAAGAACTGTGGAAAAATGCAGTATCTGTGTTTCTTCTATAATATTTTGGGGTAACCGTTTTATCTCGAAATATTAATTTATTAAATTTGGAAGTGGTTACCTCTTGTATGGCTGCATCGAATACTGTTGTTCAAGGTTTAAAAATCATTTGATTTGTATATTGAATCGTTGAGTGTTGTGTATTCGAAATTACTTTTCTGTCTCTAATTCCAAATCAGTTGACGAATTTTATCATTGCCTTTCTTCAGGAAAATTTCTTCTAAATCTCAAAGCAGGGTTAAGGATTCTTGAAGCTGTTGCCAATTCTGTTAACTTAATAATTCGACCTCTCAGATTAAACGATGGACTTATAACTAAATTCTTATAAGAAGTGGATTTATAGCATGGCTCTCATAAGCGATAGATTTCTAAATAAGACTGAAAATTTCATTTTCAAGGTTCCTGTCTAGTTCGAAATTCAGCTAACACACATTATCAGGGCTTTACTCTGGACTTCTGAATAACAAACTAGGATTAAGAACGGAGGGGGTCAATTCTCGCTCACATAATAAAATATAAAGTAACGGGCGATACATCAGATTTTGAACTAACTTCGTATTGTGCACCTGCTGCTACTTGTGACGTTATGGGTAATTCTTTTACAGACTGAAATTGCCTATTTTTTTAACGTAGGACTACATTCCTCCCTTTGGGGTCTCAGGAAGGAAATTGAGTCACACGCCAAAACGCCACAAAACTTGGTATGGGAGATCCTCTATATCTCGGTAAATACATACGTTAAAAACATAACCAATGTCTTATTTTAGAGATAAAGGGTAACAGTAGAAGTTACAAAAAAACTTACTTAAACTTAAAAACTTACGAGAAACTTCGAGAAACAAATGAGACACGCGAGTAAAGTAGTCCTGCACATTTAACATCAGCGGCTGTTTGAAAAGACAGCCTCCCGTTATTTTTTTTTCCGTCGGCCCGTGCCGGGTATTATACCCATCCGGGTAGGTTGGGTCGATGAGGATCTTCTAGTTGACTTTGCATCATATTTTTTTCGGAAATATTTTTTATTCAAGTAAGTATATTAAGACTCAAAATGCTGTATTAGTTCTTAATAAAACATTTAATTTTGTTCGAACTTTAATTTCTTTTCAATTTGACAAAGCATTGAACTAATTGGCTTCACTTTGAAGAAATTAATTAGAAGCCAATCACGACAAATCTTTCTGACTCGAGTATTTTTTCCGTAACTCGAAATCTGTATATATATATATATATATATAAATATATACAGTACTGGTAAAAAAAGTGTCAAGTTCATGTTTTTTGGCTCTAACTCACCCAAAAGTGAACCCTTTTTGCTGAAATTGTCACCCAATGTGTATTTTTAGGTATTTGTTTGGTTCACAAACCAATGATAATTCAAACAGTAAAAAATTAATTGAAATTAACAAATTTATTATTTCATTCAAAATAAGCAAAATCTAACAACAAGTTGAAGTTTGTTGAAAGTATACAAAGTTGCCAGGATCGATGAAAATATGAACAATTACATATTAATACTTGGTGGTAAACCCCTTGGCATCAATAACAGCTTGGTACCTACGAGACATAGAGTCAAGAAGAGTTTGGATAAAGGAGAGAGGGATCTTCTTCCATTCTTCCTGAAGTTGGGAGAACTTTTGATCGACATTCCTTGCATTTACTCCTACAAGACGACGCTCCAGCTCGGCCCATACCCCCTCGATAATGCTATGGTCTGGGGATTGGCTTGGCCAGTCAAGGAGGGTCACATGACGGCGGGAGTACCAGTTCTGGATGTGCTTGGATCGGTGCTTCGGATCATTATCCTGTTAGAAAATGAAGCCACGACCAAGAGAATTGCGTGCATACGGTGGCATGGTGTTCTCAAGGGTGCCTTCATACTGAAACTTATCCATGATTCCTTGAATCCGCCTCAGGGGACCCATGCCAAGGCGAGAGACGCATCCCCAAATTCTGACATTTTCATCCCCATACTTCATTGTTGGAATCTGGTACTTGGGGACGGCGAATCCACTGTACCCCATCCGTACCAAACAACATGT
This sequence comes from Araneus ventricosus, assembly GCA_013235015.1. Lineage (NCBI taxonomy): Eukaryota > Metazoa > Arthropoda > Arachnida > Araneae > Araneidae > Araneus > Araneus ventricosus. Next base: position 17,123 of record BGPR01001576.1, read on the forward strand.
ATTTGCTTTCATCACTCCAAAGGACATCTTCCTACTCTTTCTTGGTCCAGTTCTTGTGCGCCTTCGCCCATTCCACACGCGCCTTGCGATTCTCCGTAGAGATCACCGGTTTCTTGGCGAGGCGTCTTCCATTCAGTTCAGCTGCTTGAAACCTACGCCTGATAGTACGAACAGAGGGTTTTGGGGGGTTACAAAGCTCGCGTGCAATGTCTACAGCCGTCAGGCGGGGATTGACACGTGAAAGACGTAAGACGTTCCTGTCGAAAAGACGAGACGTAGAACGAGGACGTCCGGACTTAGGAACATTTGGCACTCCTCCCTGATCAACCCATCTCTTCCAGAACTTCGATATTCCACTCTCCAATATATTGAATTGTTTCCCAAGCTCGAGAAGAGTCCGACCATGAGCGCGTCCTTAACTATAACTTCCTGTTGCTGAATGGTCATGTTACGGATGCCACGAGGAAAACCCATTATCAGCAAGAATAGAGGAAGTTTAATTAAGCAAAACGCTTATATAGAAACGTCCTAAAATAAAACTGGTAGATAAAAAATACATCACTCCAAATGTGATGAAATTTCAAAATTTTCTAAACTTTGTTAATTATTTCTGTAGTTACTTGTAATTAGGTTTACGGTACTTCCAGAAACGCTGAATCTTCACTTAAATTCGACTCAAACAGTTTCTGACAACAATGGAAGAAAATATGTTCAAAAAACATGAACGTGACACTTTTTTGACCCGTACTGTATATATGTAATAATTTATCTTTTTCACCTCTAAATTAATAATTTCTAAAGCTACCTGAATTTTAATTATAAACTAATTACTTTTACTTCAATCCTATCATAAAAGTGCTTCAATTTTAACTTAGACTCGCAAGAGTCGCACTGTTTCTAGAGCCTCGAATTCGGACTTTTTCCGTTTCGTAAGTATAAAAACTCGCAACATCCGTGTAACGGTTTAGGCGTAAATCTTTACTGCTGGCCATGGCTTTAATATTTCCATAATCTTTCAAAATTCTTATCTATTGTTGAGTACTCTGTTACAAATTTAATTATGCTTATTTTTGCAATGCAATGAACTGTTTTGGACAATAACGACCACAATCTTCTTCGACTGCCTCTACACTTCTCTTAAAAGGAATATCATTATATATATAATATATATAATTAAAAAATTTTACGGCGTTAGCTCCCTCTTATGCTAATCCATCACTGCGCCGAATTTGTTCCCGGTAAGTCCAACGGTTTGGTTAACAACAACAAAAAAAACTGAACATACATGCACAATAAAAAATTTCTCGTACGAGCAATTTTTTATTGTGCATGTATGGTTCTCCCAACTGAGAGCTCAATGCGCGAATTTTGATCCTTATGAGGGACAAAACTCTATGCAGCTCTGGTCTGTCTCTTAATTCTTGATTGATTTTTCACTTCCTTTTACGTTTATTGTTACTTTTTTTGCTATTTTCCTTGATCATTGAACTCTCAAAGTGGAAGAGTTAGCCAATTATAATAAAAAAGAGAAAATAATTTCAGGGGGGACTGCAGCTCTCCAGCCCTACTGGACGAGCCGCCACTGGATGAAATATTCACTCCCCACTAACTACCTTACGTGAAGATAGAAAGATAATTAGAACCAGGCGTATTATTGCCTCACCATAATGAACAACTTTTGTATCAGTTTTTCGATAACTGCTATTGTTTAGAAGTTGTGGGCAGGAAAAGGATTTTCAACCCCTTTCTTCAACTGCTTTTAAACCTATACAAATGACAACTCGTTCAGTGGCGTAGATACGGTAAGTCGCGCCTTGGTCCTTATTTGATTCTTTCGCCCCCCTCCCGTCAACATGAGTGACTTTGCTTGTGTAAACGGCGTCAGTGGTATGGTATTTTCTTTGCTCCCTCATAATATTTGACATTAAAAAGTTACATGAATGCATTAACGTTTTGTTACCATGGCCAGTGGCGTATGTAGAGTATATGGTTCCGGGAAAATATTATGACTTTCTTATCCCAGTCGTCATCAGTGGCTTAACCAGCGTAAATGGCACCAGGGGTAAGGTATTATTCTTACATCCTCTCATCCTATTTTTCTTCCGAAATCTATACCCCCCGGTAGACACGCCACTGCATTCGTTGGAAAGCTCTCATAAGTTTCATTCGCCTCCACCCTCTTTCATCATCACAGATCCACCCCATCTGAAATTAGAGATGGAACTGCTTTACCTTTATCTAACGAATATTTACCTTCTTGCAGTCCCAGAATGGCCGATGAAGAAGAAAAGAAGATCCTTCCCGACTACCAGGATACGGGCAATGGATTCAAGATTGCGAAAATGTTCTCGCTCGACGCTTTCAAGTCAGCCCTGGCGTACAAACCTCGTTCCGATGACCTGTTCATCGTCACTTACCCTAAATGCGGAACCACCTGGGTGCAGAACATAGTGGGATGCATCTTCAGGGATGGGAAACCCTTCACGTCGGCTGTCGAATTTCTCACCGGCACTCCTTTTCTGGAAATGGCGGGGGCAGAGGCTGCAAAAAACATGAAAAGACCAGGAGCCATCAAGCTGCACCTCCCTTTTCAGCTGACACCATACTCTAAGGAAGCCAAGTACATATATGTGGCGAGAAATCCAAAAGTAAGATTCTCTCAATCATTTCAGAATTTACGTGCACAACATTAACTAAAATTCTCGATGATAGGAAGAGTTTTTCTTTCTCTCATCTTCAGTTTCTCAGCTTTATATTCACAATCAATAACGCTGTTTCAGAAGATTTTTTTCTTGAGTGGGATTCCAGCATTAGTCATCATCTATTCTATTAAAATTCGAACGTCAACAGACGTATGTATGTATATATGTCCTTCTATCTTCTCACGAACCACTGAATCCTGAAAATAGCCGTAAGTACCAAGAGATGGAAAATAATCCAAGGAATCCATTTCGACTATTTAAATTCCGAAATTGTAATTAGTTAAAAAGATATTAATTAAAAACGTAAAAATGAATGAATTGACGTGCTGCCATCTATTGCCAGCATGGTGAATTCATTCACTGGGGATTCTTTTTTTTTATTTCCCTATTATTAGTTTTCGCATCCGGTGTTGCATTTTTTATTTATTTAACGGAAGTTGGTATTTCTTTTTGAGCGATCTTCTGTGTTTGGATTTATTAGCAATGGACGAAAATCGTTTTCCTGCATTTTTCTTTTTTTGCGGTGTTTCGCAACATTTACGTTTGTTGAGGGAAAATATTTATTCATTTTTATCCGTTTTTTTTTTCATTATTATTCAAATACGGACAAAACGAAAATATATGTTTCTGTTGTTTAATTTATCAGTTTGGTGTACTATTAAATCGTTTATCGTTCCTGTTTTCTATTTCGTTTTATTTTTTCTTTTGCAAAACAAATATAATGCTAATCTGTTTTAATTTATAAGCATAAGAATTCTCGAGTTTTCATTCAAACCAAACTGCTTTAAGGTAATAAAAAGGCTAGAACTGAAAGTTTTAATCCAACAAGAGATGATTCAAAAGGCGGGCATATGAAAATTAGTAATAAAAAGACTAGATTTGAAAGAATATTTACATTTGTTGGGGGAAGTAAGTGACAATATTTGTTAGAAAAAAGGAGCCGGGCATATGATAAAATATGGATCCCAAGGCCTCACGTGATCTCACTTTTCTCCTCCCGGGAATATCCCATTATACAAGATTGCCCGTGCAACGCCGGGCCATGCAGCTAGTTCCTATTAAAACCCGATAGTCAACAAGCGTGTGTATCTATCTATGTATCTATGTTCAGCTATCTTCTCAGGAACCACTGAATCCTGAAACTAGCCGTAAGTACCAAAAGATGGAAAATAATCCAAGGAATCCATTTCGATTATTTAAATTCCAAAATTGCAATTAGTTAAAAAGAGATTAATCAAAAACGTCAAAATGAACTATGCTGCCATCTAGTGGCAACTTTAACAACCAAATTTCTTGCAATTTTGTTTATTGACAACTTTGACTCCGAAGCTCTTGAATTTTTTGTTTATTTATTTAACGAAACCTGGTTTTAATTTGTATAAAAGGTTGTTTTTCTTTTTTAGCAAACTTCCGTGTTTTGATTTATAAACAACGAGAAAATCATTTTCTGGCTTTTTTAAGTTTTTCATTACTGAATATCGGCCAGTCATGTGACGCCATCTATTGAGCAGAAATCCCATGAATCGATTTATTTTAAAAGAAAACTTCTGACATTTTTAAAATTTTACAGAAGGAGAAAAAATGGGCTGTAAACAGCATCGAAATTCACAGTAGAAAATGAACCTATGGACGAAAACCCAAAAAAATAGTGCAATTTTTAATTTTTGCAAAAATTCAAATTTGTATTCTGCAGAAGTCCCTTTTTAAAATCAAACAACATAAATATTTCAGAATTTTAGGGAATAAATCATTATAAAGCCAAAAATATCAATGAAACTTAACTAAAATTCAAAATTTATTTATTTTTGAGCATATTTAAATTTAAAGCCTCAAAATAAAATAGAATTTTAAGGTTATTCGTTTACAACAGAAAAAAAATCAAGGAAAAAATAATTAGAAGCTAGAAATATCAAGGAAACTCAAATAAAATTCAAAATTAATTTATTTGAAAGTAAACTTAAAAGAATCCAAACAAATTTTAAAGTTATTCGTTTTAAGTAAAATTTAGATTTAAAGAAAAATATTCAGGGAAAATGATCATGAAGTCTGGGATATCAATGAAACTCAAATATAAGTAAAAGTGTCCTTATTTGCAAAGAAATCTAAATTTGGAAAGCTACTGGTTTTTAAGTAAAATCCAGATTTTAAAAAAATTCAGGGATAAACAAATATGAAGCAAGAAATAACTCAATTTGAATTTAGATTAGAAGATTAAACTCAAATTGAATTTAAAATTTGTTTATTTGCAAATAAATTTAAATTTTAATAAAACAAAACAAAATGTAAAATTTGTTTGTTTTGAAGTAAAATTCATATTTAAAAATAAAAATTAGCAAAAAATAGTAATGTGAATTAATTTTAGGCCTTTTCCGCGCAGAAGTCCCCTTCTAACATCATACGGAAACTTTGATGATTTACTACAACTTAAGTGTGAATGGCAGAATTTCAGGTTTTACACCAAACAATGAAACTACATTCATCGAATCGAAAACTTAAAAAAATGTAATTTCATTCGAGTCTGCAGAAGTCCCCTATTAAAATTTAATGGTTCACATACGGTGTTCTTCCATTTCCATTTATTTATTTAACGGAAGCTGGTATTTCTTTTTTAGAGAGCTTATGTGTTTGGATTTATTAATATCGGAGGAAAAAATCGTTTTCTTCCTTTTTTGTGTATTAAGGTGTTTAACTTCGTTTGTTGGGGAAAGTAAGTGACATTTTTTATTGAAAAAAAACAGAGGCGGGCCATATGAAAATATATGGATCCCGAGGCCTCACTTCTCTCCGTCCGGGAATATCCCATTATTCGAGATAGCCCGTGCAACGCCGGGCCATACAGCTAGTAAGCTATTAAATACCAATGTGAGCTTTTTTAACAAAATTTCTTGCTGCAGTTGGTCTGACTGCTGGAATTCATGGACCAGTTTCCCCTAAAATTCCTCACTGAAGACAACATACCTTCTATATTGGAGCTAAATCAAATTTCTTCCTGCGGTGCTGCTTAAGTTCAAGATTTTTCTGACCAATACTTCCTTTTCATCATGATTCCTTGACTCATAGACTTCTCTAAGTATGCTAGACTAAGAGGAATTAAAGCCACCATCATAAATGCTGAACATCTACAGAATTAAAATTTCGCAATCCTCGCGGCCTTAATCTGTCGGGGCCCTTATCACCATGTAGACAGTAATACTACTCAATCCTATTCGAGACATGATGGTCAGATTTATATGTCAAATTACAAAATTGTAACGGACCTAACTTTAAACTTTCCTCCTATGTGACGCTATTCTATTCAATCCTAATGCAAAAAGTCAGGTGGGGGAAAAGAATTGCGCAAATGCATAATGGAAAATTGGCGTCACTGTCAGATGAAAGCTTCTCTTAAGCTGGGAATTCAAGAGAAGGCTAGGCTATGCCATCTGTCTCAAGACCTGTTTATTTTCCACCCATTCAAGTCGAAAGATTAGGCACATATTCAGAGATGTATTAAAATATTTTTAATACATCTCTGAATACAACTTTTCAGCCCATTAATGACCAACTTCCTCATTTGAGGACATTGCATTTTCACTTCAGTGGCTAAACGAACCGCATTCCATTGTTGTCAGGAGTGACGAAGAGTCTGCCCGACGGGGGGGGGCACGATTGCCCGGAAGGGGAGCATAGTCTCCCCGAGAGGGAGGCATGGCCTGCTGTATGGGGGGAGGGGTGTAATGAAATTGGTCTCAAATTTTCGCCAGATCTTAATTTATCTACTAGTTGAATACCCCATTGCGTGAACGGTGTACAAAAATTTTCCCCGACGGGGGGGCTTAACATCCCCGACAGGCTGGCCCTGGCCCTCCGGTCGCCCCGCTGGCACCACCCCTGATTGTTGTTGGCTGATTTTTTTTCCTAACAAGCCAATATGTATTTCCAAACTCCTAAAAAGTTTTCAATAGGCATAATACCACCAGTTAGCCAGATTTTGAAATCAAACTGTCGTCATTTTTAACTTTTGTGATCTTACCTTTGATTAATTTTTTGAAGTAATGCAAGGAATTAAGAAATTGAAAGTAATCTTTATGTTTTGATATATTACTATATTTCTAAAATCTTAAATATCGATATCGATATTTGTGCAAAAAAAGTTTTTAAAAAATGATTTTCTACCGATTTTTTATATTTTGTCTTAAGAAAAACGGAATTTTATTTTACTTTACAGTTATCTTAATTTTGATGTATTAGACAAGATTTAATTGAAATTTATTGAAATATATGCTTTAAATTAATTCAGGTATTAATGGATTAATACTTCCTTTAAACAGGATTGCGCCGTCTCTTTCTACCACCACACTAGAAATATTGTTGGCTACAAATTCAAGAACGGCAAGTTTGACGACTATTTCGAGTTGTTCATGAAAGGAGAGGTGGACTTCGGAGACTATTTCGATTGCTTGCTGTCCTGGTACGAGCACCGTAACGACCCGAATGTTCTCTTCATCACTTACGAACAACTGAAAGAAGACACAAAAACTTATATCCTGAAAATAGCGGAATTCATGGGTGAAAAGTACAAGGTAAGTATTGGTATAAAAATAATAAAATTATCGAATTCTTTCAATTCCATTAACTCCCAGCTGTGAGCTCCACAAATGGTACGGTGACTTTACATTTTTTTTTTTTTAATTTTTCACCTGTTTTAAACTTAATATTCACGTAAACGCATCGCTGTCAATTCAGTTACCCGAATTCCATAAAAAAATAAATGTTTTTCTATCTTTTATTTCATGATACTGCATGTGTTATTTCATTAATAATTAATTTAAAAATAATTAATTCTGTTTAAAATATTTAGACAAAAACAAAACTAATCATTAAATTTCACTGAAATTGTGATCTATCAATTTCTCACTATTTTTATTATACTACTAGCTGATATACCTGCTCGGGGTAAAAAAATATTTTTAAATCCAGGTACTCATAACACTTTCAACTTAATAAAAGAGTTTTTCGCAGCAGCGTCTTTCATTGATTTTTTCCACTGACGTGTTCTCTGACCCTCTCTACCAGCAGTTTAACACACCTCTCCTTTTTTTTTCTCCTTAGTTTGAACCACCTGGCAAGATTCTAGTAGTCATTTGTACTTCATTTTCCCCTCCCCATCATTGCTACGGCAACATAAGCTCTTTCATATCTTGGATTTTATTGCCATTATCCGGACTACAATTCTCTACTCCTTAGTGTTTGTCACTGACCAGAAAAAACCGCATAGAGTTCTTTCTTTTTTCCCTTAGATCCTCTCCCTCCGGTACGAAGCGGGCTCAATAATCTTGAAGGATTTTACACACTCGTTATGATCATTTAAAAATTTGCAAAATTAAATGCCACATCGTGGAAAGAGGATAATTAGCATCATTGGATTGTGATGCAAACATATTGAAAGATGTATATGCAACGAAATAAAAGCGAAAGTAAAATTTCTGCTTTCTGTTAATATTCAAACAAAACAATATTTTTTATCATAACTTTCACAGTGATAGAAATACGGGAATGAAGATTTGTTAAAACGATAAGTTGGTTTTAATTTAATTACAATAATAGAAGGCATTGTTACAAATTGTGTCTGTAATACATTTGAAATATTTATTAAATTAAGGAAACGAACGCATGGCATTTAAATTGTATCATTCAAGATAATTTTCTGCTCTTTAAGACGGTGTAAAAATAATTTATTGGCGAAAAAGTCTATACATTAGTCTTAACAGAGGCTAATTTTCGTTATTTAATTACATATCTTAAGAACTAATTAATTCTGAAAGTATAAAATAGCACAGTTGACCTAGAAATGTACCATGTCGTATGCAAATTTAATGTCGCTACCCTTCGCCGTTTAGGAGGAGTTCTTGTGACAGACATATAAATATATTTTCTGTTTGAAAGGAGTTGCGCCAAGCATTCTCTTAAAGATCGCCAAAGGCAGCCAAACTTTACAATATTATTAGGCCCCGAACTTTCTTTCTACTGGTCAGATCGAAAATTTCAATATTCCCGGTACAACGCGGATAATTTTGAAAATAACCGCGCGTAAATCGGTCCAGTAGTTTTTAGTCTATAACGGACACACATATGAACATAATAATAATTAATATATATAGATCATATATAGAGATTCTTATAGTTTTTTGCAGGGTTTTTTTTAGTTGTCACTAAAGGCCGAGACCCAGGTTTAGAAGCAGAGACATAAAAAGTTAACTGCTCATTTGTTAGTACAGACCACGTAATGATACATCACAAAGCAAATGCATGTATTAATACGCCATGAAGAATACGCTACTGCATTAGTACGTTATAATATTAGCATTACCGGTTTGTCAGAGAGCTGCACGCCGATTACCGGAGGTTTGGCGATAAGTAATGTAAACAAATTGGCGTCATCCGCACTATCCATACGTCCCCCCCCCCCAACTTTCTTTCTAATTGTCAGATCGAAGATTTCAATAGCTTCAAAAATTCACCAGACAATGCCGATCATTTTGCAAAAAACCGCGCGTAAATTAGTCCAGTAGTTTTTTAGTCTATAAGACACACACATACGAACATTGCCTTATATATATATAGATATTGATCAATTTCCTTTTAATCTGATTCATTTTCATTTGAATGAACAAAATATGATGAATCAACATTAAATATTCCATATTTTCCGGCTATTGAGAATCATCCATACTATCATAATTTTAATGAATACAGGGTATTGCTAAATTCATTTGATGTACGTCACTGAAATGAAATTTTTTTGGGTAATACCTATAATTTTCCACTTCAGTCTTTAAATTGAACTGTTCAGCACAGTATTAAAATATATTTCTGATGAAAAAGAGAGATATTCACGAGTGTATTCTAAAACCGATTTAATAATTTTGTTAAGTAATTATTTTCTTCTGTAAAATTGTTTATTCATATATGCAAAAAATTATATATAGAACGCTACAGAAAATTTTTAACTTTTTACTATAGAAAAGAAATTTATTTAATTATATCTTAAATATATTGATTTTATTATTAATTCAATTGCATCCATTTGAAAGAACTTCAATTAACTCAAACGTAATCACAAAATTAAGTCAGAATTGGAGCATTTTCATATTACTCTAAATTATGTGTTGTTCAAAATTATTCTAACGGTCAAAAGCTTACAACGAAAAAATAACATTAAAATTTTTAAAAATTAAATATCGGTGTTTTATGTTTATATGGCCTTCTTTGGCCTCAATCACTGCCTCTCTCTTTGATTCAGGCTATCAACCAGTTCCCTCATTGTCTCCTGGTTGATACTGCTCCGTTCATCTTTGATGGCCTCGAAAAATTAATTTTTCTTACTTCTCTCTTCAAAAGGGAATTTTTGATACAAAACTGGCTATAAATTTTAGATGGGATTAAGGTGTGGGCCTTGTGGATGCTACTCCAGTATCTTGTTTTCTGAGAAATAATCTTTGATCATCTTTGACGTGTGTTTAGAGTCATTAACTCCTTGAAAGATATACCGATCTTCATAAAATAAGGTTTAGTAAAAGGTTTCATGTTTAAAATTTTCATAAGGGGTCATATACATATTTATAATAGCACTAACTTCAAAATTTCCGATAGAAACACATTTTTCTTAAAAGATTTCGACACTATATAAAAATTTATCTGGAATACCAAGTTTCATCATCCCAGCATTTTTTGTTTCACAATTATAAGCAAATGAAATTTTGAGTTTCTAATGTTAAAGTAAAATTTTGAATTTTTATTGATATCTTGAGAAATAATACAACTATTGACCTCGAACTTTTTAATGCAGTAGTATAAATTATTCTGCGCATTTTACACTTTTGCTTTATTTTATTTTAAAATAATTTTGAGTACATGAAATATGTTATCAAAATTTATATTAAAATGTTTTTGAATAGCAACACTTATAAATTTTAACATTAATCGAAGTAGACGGCCATTTTATAAGTCTATGCAAAATCTCAGCATATTCGTACCACAAGTCTTGAAGTTACATTAAATTTTATATTTTCGCTGTAAAACGATGTACTGAAGAGGCGCCATATATTTCGAAAACGTTTTTCATTATTAAACATAATCATTACACCACTTTCTTTTCAAATTTAAACATTTGGTTGAATAAGCATTTAACTATTTATATATATTAAAATTTTATAAATTAAAGTGGTGCAATATTACTCTATTTATATTTCTACGCATCAAGTTTTACCGATTGTAAAATGTAGATCATTACTTTGAAAATAACATTTAAAATGCGAAATAATTTTAAATACTAGTACCGACATATAAAAGCAAGCAGAGAACCTCTCTATCGAAATGTGGAGACGACCCCTTTTATATTTAGAACACAAAATGCCGAATATCTTCCGATATATTCATGGCATATTAACCAAAATTTATTTCTTGGGGTATTTCTTCATGAGAAATTTATTTATGTCATTAAAAATGGGTGTTGCTATTGAAAATTTTGAAGATTGCAATTTTTAATATTTAGATGGCCCCTTATGAAATTTTTAACCATAGAATCTTTTAGTATACGTTATTTCCTGAAGATCGGTAACACTTTTTGATGCCCAAAGAACGATCGCAAAATAATGCTGTGTGGATCCTTTTTGTTTTCTGCGACTGTACATACTTTCAGCCTCTCCCGCTGGTTGCTTTATAAAACAATGTATTTTATTCCTTTTACCGTAAGCTTTACATATTACTGACATATACATGCATATAATATACATATTAATATGTATGTTTATATTTTTTACTTGTATATTTAGTTAGTGGGCCTCAAAACACTTTTTTACACAATAAGTGCTCCGCGCAAGCAAAAAGGTTGGGGACCGCTGAAATAAGGTACGAGAAAATCAAAACAAAATAGCAAATTATCATTTTTTTTTTAAATTTTGGGAACAAAAGATGAAATTTTAACAGTCCGTTCTAGTAATTTTGAACAGCATTGTATTCCTAAAACATTTTATATCGGCAATTACTTTTCCGTACGGAATTTAAAGTCAATATAATCTGTAAATTGATTCAAACATTTGAATGCGGCATCGGGAGGATAGTTTTCTTTCATTATCGCCAGCATCGGTCACCATGCTGCGCGCCAGACAATCATGAATGGCATCTTGCTGCCAGGCTGGCGGCACCGATTTCTGCGACGACTTGCGAATGCTGCCACTGTGGCGGCATCGACCGCAAAGCGTTGGAGCTATAAATGTATAATTTTCATCAAAATATTTCTTCTCTTCAGGTGTCATAGATTCCTCAAGAATATAATCATATCCAACGTTTTGCATAAATAAACATTCTTTTCCTTGGATGGGCTAAAATTGAATGGCTTGAAGTGCACCACGTCTTTTGCGTTGCGTGCAGTGATCGTGAAGGACTGACCTTAAGCAGTTTGGATTTCGAAGTCCTGGAACACCCCCGCTGAAGACCAGATCTCACTCCGTTCTTCTTTTTGGACCCTCAAAGATGCATTGGGGATCTCGGCTTGCGCTGTCTGTCCTTTGGGGCTGGGGGGCGCGCTGTCTTCCTCGTGCTTGTGGGGTAATTCTTCCCCGATGGCCTTTCCTGCTTTACAACCTAATTGGGTAAGTAGGGCCATTGCGGGTATCCACAAGCTTAGAGAGGAGGGTGCCATCTCAGGCCGGCTCAAAATTGCGAAGTCCGTCTCAAAGTATCCCTCGGGCAACTTCAAAACGGGACGTTAATATAACTAAACTAAACTTCCCAGCCGACTTATCATCTGGCTTACACCCTTTACGCTATGCCAGGTCGGTGTGGGTCTCGTGTGTAGAAAATCCTGTCCTTATTCAACCGCTAGCTCTGTTTACCTACTCTTCAAAAACAAAGTGCGGATAATGCTCTTATATGCTGAGCCAAATGTGTATGTAGCTAACAATTATTCTTTGCCTCCTCAGGATATGCTTGTGAATGACGAACAGCTTTTGAACGACGTCATCAAATATAGCAGTTTCAGCTTCATGAAAGAAACCTTGAATAAAAAAGTCGCCGAGCTGGCAGCTCTACCGCGGGATGTGGTTCTCAACCATCCGGACCTACCTCAGGGGCTGAAGGACCTTCTGGTCGGAAAAGAAGGGGGCTTCTTTGACCCAGATCCAAACGCTGTTACTTTCGTTCGAAAAGGTGAGTATCATCAAATGTCACATGCTAAAATGAACGTGTTCTTTGGTTTTTACGAAATATAAAACTCGATTCATTCCTTTTAGAACGTAACAAAACCTTTAAAAATGTCCCGGGAAAATTTCGATATCATTTGTTTAAATTTATAGCCAAATGCCATTTGTTTGTTTGAAATCATTGCGGATTATTTTATTTCTACAGTATTCGTGGATTACAGGCTTATTCTAAACTGATGGGCCGTTAATATACTTCAAACCGCAATTCTCATCTCAACATTTTGCCACTGATGACTTGCCCGGCAAATAAACAGACGTGTGCACCGTCTAAGTTGCAGCACCCCCACGGTTACAATGCATGAGACGCCACTGGTGCATAGCTCATAAATTGTTACCTACTCCTCCTGCGAGAAGTCGCTAGTAGCAAGAATGGCGACTCCCGAACAGGAAAACTTTTATTTTTTCCAAAAGTTCAAAGTGCCTGCCGTATTAAGTTCGATTGTGATCCTCAGAGTGATAATAACCTTCCGTAGATGGTGTCATGAGTTTAAAAGCATTGGGTGTATTTTTTAAAGGGATGTTAAGATTAGAATTTTAGGTTTATTATGAATAGATTAATTAGATACTATTAAATTAAATAGCAATCCCAGATTCTTCCTTTGTCTCATAATTACTTTTATTAAAGTGAAAAATTTAACTCTCAGAATTCGACACGAAGAAAGACAACATTGATTTGAAAAATATAACATTAAACTTTATTTACCGTATAGATATTTGAATGTAAATGTTCATTAAATAAAAGGAGCCCAGGAAGAATGCGAACACATGAAAATAATAATAAGCAATTACTAATCAAAAGTCTGTAAACGTCTCTGATAATTCAATCTGATCAAATAGATTTCAACTTAACAGGCAGCGTCACTCAAGCCTCAGTCACGTATTCATCAAAAATATAGACACTTGTATCCTTCCAATAATAGGCACTAATAAAGCCCCGTCACTTAATTTTTCTTCTTCACTCACCTTATACAGTCTCAATAAAATCTTTCAATTAACCAGGCGGCCACTATCACTTGCCAAAGAGTCACGCAATGAAGGCATTCAAGTGGCGGACTGAGTCTGAAAAGAGTGATTGCTATGAGACAATGGGGGTCCTATCACATCTACGTCACCTCTCAAATACAGTTTAGATATTATTTATTACAAATATAATAAATTCAAATCAATAAGTTAATATAATCTATTCCTAATCTAAAACTCTATTATATATATTACTAAATACAGTATACACGTATTATTGAAAGTAATAAATACCAAATATAAATGTAATTTTATGATTAAATATTAAATAATTTTGGTGGTTGTATAGAATACTGTTACATTGAGAATATTTTAAACAAACTGAAAATAAAATGTAAACTATTTACCAATTTAAATTTTTTAAAGAATAATTCTAACTGTCAAAGATTAACAACTCAAATGTACAAAAATGTATTACATTTGGTCCACTTCATCAATGGCAACTCGGGAAGCATTTGAGTTCACTAGATGACTGTGCAAATCTGTTAATAAGTACTCTATATTCAAATCATCTAGAAATTCCTTTTCATAGCAACATACAGGAATTCCAAGTTCTTCTCTGACAATGAATTTCTTAATATGGTCTTTAGTCGACAGATAGCCCGGAGTCCCGAATTGTCTTATGTGTAAGAGGGACCATTTGCCATCGGGCAAGCTGGCAACCTGGCCCGCTACTGAAGCCATTCACAAAAATCAGCCACTTAACGTTTCCACCAAACAAAACGCTTCAACTTTTCCTTTTTTCTTGTCTGCCTTATACATTTGTGGTTCTTCTTTCCCTCTGTACCTCCAGCCAATCTAGGTGATCTGCGTCTCTGATTAGAACAGAGCGTGGTGTCTCTCGATTGTTCTGGGCATTTCTAGAATGACCAGGGGAGTCGCCGTCTTACTTCTTGCTTCTCGAGGATTCGCCGCCATTCTAGTAATTTCTATTCCAAAGAACTCTCGATTACACCTTGTATCTAATTTATGTAAACAAAATATTATACAACAGGGACGACTGAGAGTACCTGAAGGAAACATTAAACTTGTGAGAAAATTTTTCACACCGAGCCCTAAGAAATTTGGGGATTATAGAGAATTATGTGTACATGCCTCGGCTACCAGCTGACTTATCCCACTTGGAAACCGGGATGGAAGTAACCGTTGCATAAGTTGCGCCGGACATGCTGATCATTGCATGGGCTCGATTATCGCCATGATGCATACCGTGTGACAAATAGTACTCACATTGAACAGGAAAAACTGTTTCAGTTGCTCTTTCATTCCATGCATCATTATCAATGTAAATCAAAGCTAATAAATTTTGTATAGCTTTAAAATCCCGATATTCATTTTGATACAAATTCTATTTTCTGCCAACCTGGACTCCTGCTCTCTAAAATGATGAGAATATCATGAAAGATTGCATCCACAATTAACAAAATCAACAAATTAAATCAGATTAACTCTTTGACTTCCGAATGTTTTAAATGGCTATTCAGATCCAACCTTTGCAAATAGGTCTAAACACTTTTGAAACGAAGAGAATTGTTGTTTACGTGCAACGCTAGAATAGTATCATTTAATTCAACGCTATATAGTAAAAGATAACGCACACTAAACGCGGAAATCGCGAAATGCAGGCAGAAAATAGACTAACTTTCAATTCGCGTAATCGCGCAAATGTAATAAATTTCATTTATGATAATAACTTTAACAAGTTTTACTAAGGCATTTTGCTTTCTTTTATTTCCAGGTGTGGTCGGTGATTGGAGAAATTACTTTTCTCCCGAACAAAATCAAAGAATGAATGAAAGGTTTCAAGAAAGAACGAAGGGAACCGACATTCCGGAGCTTTGGAAAGACTACATGTAAAGACAAGATTTAGTAGCTTTCATAAATATTATCTTGGATAGACATATTTAAATCTAAGCTGAATTATTTTCATTTTCTTGTATAAAGACATTCTGAACTTCAAATGTAATAAAGTCTACTTGAAACTTCAGTTTCTAACGTTTTAAATATGTAGCATGTTTGTTTCTATCAAATTATACATATGAAATGTATTATCTTACATTCTCGTATATGAAAAGTGTACAGAGAGAAAGTATTGTTTTTCATCAACATGTTCAGTCCCGAGATTTGTTTAATTTCTTCGTGTTAGACCTCCTTCAAACCGAAATAAAATCAATTTTGAAATTTGATTTATATCCGTGTGTATGTGAACAAGACGCAACGAGATAACTGAATGAAATGCAACGTGTGATTCATATGCAAAACCTATAAATCTGCATCAAATTTCGGACTAAATTCGTCAACTAGACACAATTCTTTGGTTGAAATCTAGAAGTTGGTACACACACTTAAAATGGCGCCAAGTCGCCAAAGCTAATACAAGTATTACCCGTATTTATCTTTGGCAACTTGGCGCCAATGAAATGCAGCGATCAACGCCATGCTTTTGCGATTTGGCAGTGTTTTAAGAGTGTGTACCAACTTCTAGATTTCAACCGATGCTTTTCCAAATATATGCTTAATATTTCTTCAATATACCATAAAGTAATACAAAAAGATGCAATGTTTACAAACATTTTTTTATTGCACGTGTTGGTATTTGAAAGTGAACGAGTAATTGTGTACATTTATAATTAATACATTTATTTACTTGCATGATGCCACTGATGATATATTTTTAGTTTTTACGTTCAATTATAAACACGCTGCAATTCAGTCCAACGAAAAAAAAAGCAAATTCGTACCACTAGTCCGAAAAATCGTAGCTTGACAATATTATCAAGTTAAAAAACATTAGTTATTTTATTGCCTGCGTTTTTATAACACTATTTCGTTATCGTTTCTGAATCAAGTTTACAAATTCCTAAAATTAGATAAAAATAATGCAAAATGCGTCCATTAAATTTAAAACAAAAATACGCAAGTATGTCTTGAAAATTAAATACTTTTTAAATGTAAATATTTTTTAAATGTAAAGTTAAACTGAAAGATCATGCTGTGAAAGTCAACTCCACAATTTAAACGGAATGGTGGACATTTCATTAGCGAATGAATGATACACATTTATTGCATCGCCCGTTACATAATAAATTTTGAAAAAATTATTAGAATTAGAAGAAATAAATTGAACGGAAATGAAATTAGTGAAATTGAAAAGCTAATTTTTTAAATTTTAAGATGGTGTAAAAAAATGTTCTGAAATTATTGAGGAAGGTTCTTAAATTTTCGATTCAATTTTAAATAATTAAAATGTTTAAAAATATTTTCTTAACGAGCACTTTTTACCCAAAAAGTTGTCAAATTTGGTAGCTGTAGGTCCAGTTGCCTGCATTGTAGAGCTTAGCATTCTGTGCCTTACGATTGTTTATCACGCAATTTACAGAAAGTATGCCAGCATGAAAACAATATCATTGTAACAACTGCGCCATCTGGTGATTGTTTGTTAAAGAAAGTAGCGAGTATTAAAGACAGTCGGGACGAGAGAACTCGGGGAACAAGATGAAGAAAAATGTGAAGAAGTTATTCCACCTTCTTTTAAATAACAATGAACTATATTCAAATGTTTCGAACTTATTTTGTTTGTCAAAACATAAGTGAAAAACATTCAATGAACATAATTCGATTCATAATGCTAGTATTCGACATCTAAGCTTCTCCTATATTATAAAATATTTTTTACAGCTCAATTGGACCAGATTATATTCCATACAAAACTGATCTTTTATGAAAACACCTCTTAAAACACGTTTTTCGAAAATAAAAATATCAATCGGGTTTATTTTACACATTTTTATCATTATTTTTTTTGGAGAGTTGTATCGGACATGAAAAATATGTGCAAGACGAGAATTACTTGTGGTTGCACAGAAAAATTTTTATTATTAGGCCGAGTTAATTTTAAGAAATTTATAAAAGTACAAATTATATATCTTAAATCTAGGTTATTACACGATAAAAAAAGTGGTAAAAATCAGAAAAATTCAAAAGCTATCACTTTTTCAAAATTTAACAATTCGTTTTAAAAACAAACGCATTCTGTGTTTACTGGGGTTTTTTAAGTAAAACAAACATCACATTCATAAAACAAGTTGTTTCTTTCAAGATCGGCGCAATTTTCGTGAGCTCAACCTTCACAAATCTGACGCTGAATCCAGTCTTCTTCAAAAGTTTCACCACAGATGATACAATAAGTCTCTTCGCCTTCTCTTTTTTCTTTCTAAGATTTAGTTCCATTTCTGCTTTCATTTTCAACAAGTCTTCTTTGGATGTTCGAGTTCGTTTTACATCTTTTTCAATCCTAGGTGCAATCAGTTTTGATCTCTTTACTTGAACTACTTTTTCTCTCGTTATTTAGAAGATTTTCCACCTGTAGTTTCATCTTAGCTTCATAGATTTTCTCTTTTTCTTCTTTCTCTTCTGTTCAAGTTTAAGTTGTGTGGAGTGGAGGTTAAAATTTCACTTTTTTGCCCACGATTTTGTCTTGATATGAAATTAATATTTGAAATCCTAGGAAGTTATAATATCTCTTCTAAAATATCTTGAGATGCAGTTGTCTTGGCAGAATCCTCAATAAGAATGGAAATTTTACTACTGTTATTTTTCAAGTCTGCTCGAACTTCCTCTGTCTGCTCGTCTGCTATTGACTTTGAAGGACCGGGCAAGCTCAAATCCGAAGTAGATGTGGCAGCACCATTGTCTTCTATAGCCATGATGGACATACTACAATTTTGTGATTGATCATAAAACGGAGGGGTGTAATCTAAATCATCGAAAACATTGGGTTCAATGGACAAATATCAGTACATTTGAAACCTGACGGAGCCAGTTCCATTCGACATATTCTTGAAAAGGCAATATTTACAAAACCAGCTATATCTTTAAGTGTGATCTTCATGTTTGGGTATTTTCGCATCCAGAGGGAACATGCTTCGTTATATGCATTTTCGAAAGGCTTCATAATCACCCTATCAAGTGACTGGAGCTTAATGTGATGTATGAGGGGCAAGCTCAGCATGTGAATGTGATGTTCTTTCGCAAATATGATCACATTAAGATCTTTGTGACTTGAGTGGCCACCCACAATGAAAAGGACAAAATTTTTTTCACTTGGATTAACCCGCTCCACAAACATTTTTAGCCACTTAAGGAAACCTTCAGTTGTTATCCATCCGCTCGGTTGAACATCAAAAACACTTCCTAACGGTACATCCTTTTTCAACTTATTGTCCAATCTCACCCGTTTAAAAAGAAAAAGTGGAGGGACAAACTGGTTATCTGAAGCAATGATACTCAGTAGGATTGTTACATTTCTGCCTATGTCAACTTCCCTACTTGTTTTTTGCCTTTAACTGACACTACTTTAAGTTTGTTAATATGGACGCATGACACACCAGTCTCATCAGCATTAAAAATCTTTGAATGACTAAAGCTATACTTGTCCATTAATTCAGTTAGTTTCTCAAAAAATCTACCCACTTGCTACTTACTGAAACCTGCTGCTCTCTGCAAGCTTGTAGATTCAGCTCTCCTTAATCGCAGGTCATTATGTCTTTTCATAAAATCGCAATAGAAGTCTCTCGCAGCTTTTTGTTTTGTTTTATTGAAACGGTGCTTTATTTTCAATTTCTCTACATATTGATAGACGAGTTACAAAAACTCTTCCTTATTTAGGGGCATGAGATGGCTATCCAAGTTCTCAATATGATTGTATAACCCATCTCATGTTCATCATTGAATGTTCTTGGAAAAATCTTAAGATTGCCCAAACATGGTTTAAGGTCATTCAGGAATTTTTTGGAATGTGTAGTCAAGAACATTTGCTTTCTCTAAATTACAAAAAACTAAGCTTGAGGGATATAAAATTGGGAGAATTCTGATACACTTCCTAGATTTCTTTGTTATTTAGAAAAGTGAATTATTTTCAAGGCTTTCTTCTAAGAAGGTTGTTGCTATCGAATTCTTCTGTTTCATCCCCCTGGTCAATTAATTTTCGAAAATCTGCTTTGTATGGTTCCTTTAAATTAGTTCAGTTGTTGCTTTCGGCAGTTTTCTATGACATTCGATGGTTTTTTATATGTGGCTGATATTTATTCGGGTAATAATGATGTGCTTTCTGCGGGGGGAGGTATCTGATGTGTCTGTTGGGGTCATAATGATGAAATTCTTTTGTTTCAGCTTCAATTTCATTTCTATTGCAAACGCGAGGATTACCTGAGTGTGCATAACTAATGCCGTCATGCAATTTTGTTCAGTTTGCAGCAGTTTGTCTAGCCAGTAAGTTAAGTAATTGAGAAATGTAATGTCGTCTGATAGTCTGAAATGTGTTTCCAGTGGCGGCTCGTGTTATGCAATCTTGGGGTGCTGTAACTTTTAATCCTTCACTGCTCTTGATGCATATTTGTACCACTTACATTTTGTGCCTTTTTTTTCATTAAATTGAGTAGTTTTATATTCAATTAATAAACTTATAACATTTTTTCTCTTCTAATAGATAAGTGTTTTAACAAATTAATTTTAATAAAAAAAAATTGAACTCGAAATTTGTTAAACTGAAATTTTTAAAACACTTGTATCGCGGAAAATTTCTTATATGTATTTCATCACCGTTTATAACTAAAAATTATCGGAAAAACATCCTTTGGATTGCAAAAAATTTCATTAAAATTTAATTGCTATTAGAAACTTTTTAAATTAAATTTTTGTTAATCATTTATTTTTTTTACTTATTTTCAAAGTTTTAGCTCGCGAAAAAAATTTCCTCTTAGGTAAAATCTTTGAAACTGTTTCTAGCTCAATTGGTGCTGCCGAATTCGACAATTCCCTTTATAAACGTAGTAGGGAAATGAAGGGAAAGCCTGCGCTCTGTAACTACTTATGCGTGCAGGCGGAATTCGGTGCTGGAAGGATCCTCAGTTCTCCTTTACTTTAAGTTATTTTCTCCTTTGAGCATCATCTTCGGATAGTGAAAAATTAAAATTGGGAATTTATTTTTCTGCCTCAGTGTTTCCTAGCGGCTTATTTGAAAATCGAAATCGTTTAATGTAAAATTCCGTTCGATTGCTGATAGATTTAAATATTAAATGCGAAATAAAATAAATTCACACAATGGAAAAAGTTGAGGGTGCTGCAGTACCGCAGTCCTATGCACGAGCAACCCCTGTGTGTTTCTGGTACATCAATTATGTGTGGGTCCCATTCTTCAATGAAATATTTAAATTTCCTTAACATTAAAAAAATTCCAAATTGTGCATTTGATATTATTGTTTTTGCGCATGGCGATTTCCTTAGTAGAACTTGTGTTGACTGAAAAAGTTGAGGAAATCTATAATTTAAAAGATTGCATGTACTTCAAAATACCAATGGAAAGTTTTCAAAAACGAACTGGATATCTCCAATGCTATTATGGTAACTGATTCCATCATCGCTCGAGTAACTGTAGCGGAAATATTAGAAGCTTAAAATATGCAGGGCTACATATGACAAAAAAAGAGTGATATATATATATATATATATAAAGAGGAAAGTATGTGTGTGTGCTTGTTCGTTTTTTGGTTCTTTATGCACTCCCACACAGTTGGACTTACGGCGACCAAATTTGGCACAGTGATGGATTAGCTCCAGAGGGAGCTAACGTCGTAAAAATTATTTTAAAATTCGAATCAGATTTTTATTTATTTAATTAAATAGCGAAAATTAAGCTATTTTTAGACATTTTCCTCTGATAACTCCTAAAATACAAATCGTGCGAAAATTATTTTTGCCTCACCTTAAAAAGCAGAAACAAAAATCATCTTTACGATGATACCAATTTAATTGTTGTACAATTTTTTCTCGGCCCATAATTAGCATTTAAAAATTCATTTTAAACGCAGATTGTAACAATGTTTTCTATTGTTATAAAATCAAATTTTTTGTTTCATCAAATCCCTTATTCACGTTTTTTACAGCTGTTAAAGTTATGATAAGAAAATATTGCTTTCTTTGGTCATTGACTTCAATGTAGATTTCTTACTTCCGCTGTTATTTTGTAGCATGCACTTAATTTCCGTTTTTATTTCGTAGCTTTTAATATGCACTCAAATATTCAGTGACGTTAGTTCAGTTACTACTCAATGTTTCGTTACAATTTCACAAATTTTTGAATTATCTTTATCAGCAGCGTAGTGACTGGGGAGTAAGGGAAGCATAGATGCCGCAGATGCCAGTTTTAGAAGCGCCATAGAGACAAAACATTACTGGATTTATGCTAGTTTTTAGAACAAATTATGATGAGGGGGGGTAAAAATCATACTATGCCCCGGTGGGCATTTGCGCTTGCTAAGTAAATGAAGACTGGGGTACAAAAATCATATTCCCTGGGCGTCGCTAACCCACGCTGCGCCACTGACAGTAACAAAATGTTAATATGTTTGTGTCATTTTTTAAGGTCAAATACAATAAGGAGTCAAAAAATATCACGTCCAGTGAGCTGTTTACGCAAGTTAAGCCTCTTATGATGAAGGAGGGCGGAGAAGAAAAAAGTTATAGTATGACCCGAGCACCACTTACCCTCGGTATGCCACTGTCAGTATTTAAAATCATTAAAGGTGAACCGAGTTCGTTCCTACCGCAGGGAGAGGGCTTAGGAAGAAAAAGAAGGAATGGTGCTTGCGGTCAGGCACACAAAGTCCAAAAAGAAGAGAACGGGGAACCGTAAAAAACATAATATGAAGTATTTCTGTTGTCTCCGTAACAATGATGGGGATGGGAAGATAGAATTCAAAGGGTTCTCAGACTCGTGTGAAGTGGTTCAAAGTACAGACAAAAAGAAGAAGTTAGCTTAGCTCTGGCCGAGGGGTCAGAGACACAGGAGAGGGCAAAAGAAAATCAAAGATAGACGTTTCAGTGAAAAACTATTTAATTAATTTTAAAGTGTTATAAGTACTTAGACTTGAAAATGTTACCCCGAGAAACGCTGGGTATATAAGCTAGTTAAGTATAAAACTGAAAATTCAGCTTCCATCAGTTGTGTCAAGACAAGTCATGCCACAACTACTGTCAACTGTCATGACACAAGCTTTCTAACGGGGTTGCCAAAGCTACCCTAAGTCAAAAGGAACGACATCACAAGGGATAACCTCCCAAAAAGCAATCTCCCACCAACCCATAACAAATAACCAATCTTTCTCATACTTAGAAAAAGTTCACGAAATATGAGTACTAAATTCTGAAAACGGGTTCCCTCCTCTAGTTGAAAATCAGAATATAAAAGAAATTCAATTACAAAGCCATGCTTCTCATGTGTTTTTGCAAGGAACCAAACACATCCAAAATACATTTAAAAAATTTCTGTTTGCCCTGAAAGTTTCAAAAATATTAGAACTAGAGTGGTCTTTAAAAATCAACTTTTGAAATTTTGTTGGGCACCTTCGTTTTGTTTTATTGCCCAAGAAGAGACTTCGATAAAAATTTCAGATTTTAAAAATGCATTTTAGGGGTCGTTACCAAGTTTTGAAATTTTGAAAATTCAAGAAATTTCTCGAAATTTGAATAAACTTCACATTAAACTGGTAAACAAATAAATAATAATCAATAACACCGACTGAATGTAGGAATGTCCACCTTGTTCTTATCTCCATTACAAGTTCAACTCAAAGTCAGCTCTCATGTTGAGACAGGAATGCTTCATGCTAAGATCTGCTCGCGCGCGTCACAGTCAAATTCCGAGTCTGAGCCTGATTAAAGCAGGTCAGTTTACATTCAGCTACTATACTGAGTGTAATATACTCGTCTGGGATTTTTTGCTGTTTTTGCTATATTTGACTCTTAATTCACAGTAGGTCTAGTCAAATGTTATTTTAAATATTATTACAATAAAAGAGTTTGAAAGAAAATTATCAAAGTAACACAAAAGACACTTAAAGTGACAGGAACAGGAGAAGTAAACGCTACTGCTATTCACGAAACACTAGAATACTAGATAATTGTTAATCGAGTAAAATGTTTGAGATTTGAAACAATTTCATTAAACAGACGATAACGAAGAGAATCATGTGTCCTTATTGAACAAAAGATGAACAAAGAAATGCTTTGGATGGTTTGCCGTTATCATTTCCTCGAAATCATGCTTGAAGCAGTTGCAGTTGAATCATTTGGTGTTTCAACAAGGCCTGACGTATTACTTTTCAAACAATTTAAAAATTCCTGGAGCTCAATCGGTCGCAGTAATTTTCAAACTGCCATATCTGATCTTTCAATTCATGAAAAAGTAATCAACAGTGCCTCAGATATAATTGAGTTTGCCAAAAATCAACTTGAGAAGTTCTAGCCTCGATACGACTATAAAGTACCTTACCATCATATTTCTTGGAGGAGTTCCCAAAAGAAGAATACAATTTGAAATCCAGAGAGCTAACATCGTGCTCGAGGAATGAGAAAAACAATTTACTCACTCAAAATATAATCAGAGATCAATTTAAACTGCCCGAGCAAGAAGAATCTGGAATTCGTGATATTTGATTGTTTGTTGTGAAATGGTGAACAGCTGGCTTCAAGCAGCATCTGTTTATTTTGCTCCGAGAAATGATTTGCAGCTTTTAAAAAGTCTAATAGAGTAAGAAGTATCAATTTTTAAATTTCAAAGTGCGCAATGAACAAGTTTCTTGTACATTTGTGGTACCTGTCAGAGGAACTTGTTATCCCTGCATTTTTTGACAACCATGTTTCTCAAGGAACGAACATAAAACACAAAGTGGATGCTTTAAAAGCGAAAGAAAATAATGAAACCTTGAAATGAGCTCGAGTTGATCCGGAGGTAATCTAAAGGAGAGTCGGCATGATTTTATATCAACTAACAGAATGAGGTCTTTTAAAATCTTGAATGTAGAATCAGAATTTCTGTAAAAAGATGTGACAGAATGGAAAGAAGACGACTCCTTCAAGAGAATTAAAATAACAGTTGGTTCATTAAGAGTTGTAAATAATGTAATAGAACGTGGAGTGGCACTGGTGGAATACAACAAACATCATACAAAAGGCGAAGAGTAAAAGCAGTACTGGTCGCTGTTAGTAAAGCAATTAAGAAGCAAATGCCCGAACTCTAAACATTCTACTTTAATGTCTGTTATACTATAATTATTTTTTGCAATTCTATAAACTGAAATATTCTTTTTACCTTCATTTTGGTTTAATGAGTAAAAAACTGAAAATATTGTATATTACATGAAATGTTTAATAAATAAAGTTAGTTCTAATTTTTTAATTTCTAATTTTTCCTGAAATTCAAAAGCTTTCATCTGTGGTAGTGAACATTAAAACTTGACTTTAAAATCTGAAAAAATTACAGTAATTCATTTTTATATAGTAGATCAAAACGGAAGATTGCACTATTGAAAATTTTCAAGAAACAATTTTACCCTCACATAAGGACCATTCTAACGACATTGTTGTTACTGTCCAAGAAAGATTAAATGTTTTATTTAGTACTACTATGGTATCACTCCAAAAATAACTCTCTCTAAATACCCTTGTTACATTTATTTGTTTTTAATTTATATGCATGTTTAATTTAAGTTAGTTAATTAACTTCTGGGAAAAAACCTGCTGGAGCGCAGTTGACAACAAATCTTCTCGTTTTGTATAATACTGCTTTTTCCATAACCGTTTTCTGTGATCAGCAGTGATTCGATCATTGCATCAATTCAGATATCCTGAAAAATTTTGATTCTATTGCAGGGTTTTGGGGATTTTCAGCAACAAAGGCTATATTATCCCCTATTCATTCCAAAATTCTTTTCAATCCGAAATCAAAAGAGAGATGAAAATTGCCATCAAAAGACGGGCTAAAATTATTGCCGATCCGATTCGGTCAAGAGAAAAAAAAATGGCACCCTCCTAGAAAGGCCTTCATATTCTTTTTTTCATCCCGAAAAAAGATCAACTGTTTATCGGCATTCACATTTCCTCTACACAGAATTAGAAGACAAATGCTCCTTTCCGCGTTTTATTGAAAAGATCACAGCGACGCTCGGCGGGGAGTATGGAAGCTCAGTCCAAAAATTCTGCTTTCTTGAAAGGTAACCACAACTGAGCTCCATTTCTGTTCATGAATGTGATCCATTGCTCTGAGTCCAGTATGGAGTTTTAATGCGGGGCTAAAAACTTGGTTGATCTTCATATTACTAAAGTTTCTTCGAGATTAAAAAAGTAATTTTCATAAACTGCTTTTTAAACTATTCAAAAATTTGTAACAAACCAATGTATGCAGTATCTCTTTTTTGTTATAGTTTTGGCACTTTAAAACATTTATCAATCGTTACAATTCTACTATCACATGCAATTCATTAGGAAATTCTGTAGTTCTGTCCTTCGATAAAATTATTACAAAGTAATTTAACTCGGGAATAAAAATATTCCAAACACTATACAAGGGGTATATGAAATCCATCGACAAATTTGGAGGAATAATAATACACATCAAGACGAACAAGAAATGCAATGGAACATGGGGTCGCAAATGACGATGAGTAGGTGGAAATCGCGGAAATGCGTCTGTGAAGTGTGCCTTGGTTAGGAGTCGTCAGACTTAACCCCTCTAATTTCTTCTAGGGTCACCGGAAATCACTCTTTTATGAGACATCAGTGGAAATACCGGAGGACCTGATTGCGATGATTAGAAATCCCGGAAACACCCGGAATCTTCGAGGGAGTCCGCTGGTCGTTTCTGCGTCTCTAAGTAGCACACTATATTGTATAACATTGTAAAATTTGAAAAAAAATATATTGTATAATATTGTTTTACAATATTGAAACAGTGAAAAATATAGGAATTTTGTTATATTGTTCAACATAGTGCCCAGTATTGTGTATAATATAGTTCAACCTAGTTTTAATATTGTACTATATATTTTTCAAGATTATGAATATTCTAAATATATTAAATCTAATTACTTATTAAAGTACGGAAAAAACTTTATAGTTTTTTTTCTTTCCATACCGCATTACCTGATTTTTTTTAATTTTACTTTTCAAACCTTTGAATACGATTCGGGATCATTTGATTAGCTGATCAGTCATCTTACCCATTCAGAAGCGAGACCTTGAACTGCGATAATAGATTAGGGTAACGAAGAACGAAGTCTAGCTCTATACGAAGTATCATGCATCTCCACATCCTATTTTGAAAAGTCATTTTAACTAAATTAATCTTTTACAATTTCGAGTTCAGAATATAATTTGAAGCAAAGAGGGAGCGATTTTCTTTCGGCTTGTTATTGGAATAAATTACGGAAATAAGCTTCAAAAGTAGTTACTTTTTAAAATATGGGACATAAAGGAATTTGGCATTTTTTCTCAAACATTGACCGTTTTTAAGGCTAAATTTATTCGTGAATATTAATTTTTCAATTTTAAGAAAAAGCTGATATATAGATCTCTGTAAAACGCGAGTTGCTGATCGTAACTGATAGTTCGCTTAAACAGAATAATTTTGCCATGCTCTGTATATAGTAAAAGTTGTGATGAAGAATTTCGCAAAAGTAGAATTGTTTATAAATGTTGGATTTTTCAAATTAAAATTGATTCATCTTAGTTTAAATAAACAATAAAATCCTATGAGCTAATATTGAATTTAAAGACTTTTTTTCTTTTTTTTTAAACTTTACCTTATGACATGTTTAGTCCCAGTAGTAGTCATGGTTCAGAAACAATTTGGTTTTTCTAGCACAATAAACTATTACGGATCTTAAATATATTTATTCTTACTAAGTAAGTATAAATTTTTGATAAATACACCTTGTTAGATTTTTCAAATTAAAATTGATTTATTTTAGTTTAAATAAATAAAAAGAAGGGCGATCTAGGGAATTGTATTAAAAACCGGATGTTTTTTTTTAAAACAGAGACAAAGAATTAAAACTAATTATGTATAAACGTATCCAGATTGTCTGGTCACTTTAGGTTAAAAAAAATGAATAATAAAACATTGTGTTATATTGTTAAATGCTGAATTTACAATATTGTCATCACTACATCATTTAATCATTGTAACGAACAGATGAAAATTTCAAAAATACAATAATGCAATCAGTGGCGGCTCGTCCATTAGGGCTGCAGAGCTACAGCACACTCTGAAATTTTTTTTTAAACTTTTGCGTTTTTATTCTTATTGGCTTACTTTTTCGATCTCAGAGTTCCATGACTTACGAATATGAAAAAAAGTTTTAAAAAAAATTGAAAAGAAGACAGAAAATGAATCAGCAAGTAAGAGAGAAGCAGGTCTGAGTTGTAAAGTACTTTGCCCCCTCCCCCCCCAAAATTCGTTCACTGCGCAGAAAATCCGGAGATAAGAAGCAACCCTTTCTCCCTTTAACTTAGACGGACTATGGGCTGCCGGGCTAGCAGCTCTGGCTGGCACGGAGCCAACTGAAGGAGAAAAAGATGCTCTCTTTAATTTAATTTTCTTTTTTTCCTGATTCTCACACAAAGCGGCAATCTCATTGGTTGTTCATGGGTTTTGGTTTCTGTTTTTGCCGCGTCTACAGAAACACATCTGATTGGTTGATTATTTACTTTCCCTTGATAAAAGGCTAGATTTATTTTAAAGAAGATTTTCATTTCTGGAAGACTGTTATCGAGTGAAGTGGGAGAGGAGGGAAGTGCGTATGTAGAGCTCTGATTTTTTTTTTTTCTTCCTTCAGCAGAATCGCCACATCAACATCCACTTAACTTTGTGTTAGTAAAACCAGTAGTAAATGTCATTTGCTGGTTATTTAATTTGTTTGAAAAGCAGGTATTTTCATATCTGGCGTTGGAATTTAAGAAATTGGCCTAAGAAAAATATAGTAGCTTTTCAAAAATGTATTCTCTTGATAAACATTATCTTGCAGCCCTCCTCGTTTCTGAGCTCACGAGCCGCCACTGAATGCAATCTATTATTTTTAGAATATACTGACTGCCTGGAAATGCTTTGAACTTCCCCCCTTCTAACTTCAGAACGGCGAAATCTATAGTCGTAAATATGGTGTCTAGTTATAGTAAAGTACCTTTGTGCTATGCAATGAAAGCATTTACAGCGCTATCTAACAAAAAAATTCGGAGTAAGCGTACTTAACGCGAAAATAGTATGAGATACTGAAAAAAAGGAAATTCCAAGTTGTAGAGTATCATCGATTTTTTTGTACGAAAAGACATCTTATACATATTAGAGTTACCCCATTTGCATCATTTAGAAAAGTGGAAAATCTGTCGTTATCACCAAAAAATTCTTTTCTTGTATAAAAAAAATTTCAAAACGTATAAAAAAAACTGAAAACATCTGGCGTAAACAAAGAATTCATAATTTTATTTAGCTCAAAAGAGTTAATTTATATATGTATATGTTACGGTCAATGTGGTAAATCGATTATTATGCATAATAACCTAATTTTTTATGCGGTTATCATGCATAATTATAGTGGCGATTATGCATAATAACCAATTACCCACATTTACTGTACATATACATCAATAATAATTTGAAAAACTAAATCTAATTATTTTACACAGTAACATAGTACTTGAAATGACCAATTTATGCAGCCACATGGCAATTATCGCACTGTTAAAATGTTTCTTTTCTCTTTTTTGCGAAAAACAAACGATACAATGTTTTCCAGCTTTCTTTGATGAAGTTGTTTCAAGAAGTGGTAGGAAATGTTAACCAATAAATCCGTATGTAGTGTAACTACGACATTTTACATACAAGTAAAGTATCCGTGCTCCAATAAATTTGTGATGTTTATTTTTACACCAGAGACAACAATATTACCACCTCAAAATAAATTTTCAAATCGCGTACAGAAATTTCTTTGAAAGTCGAATCGTTTTTACCAAATCGATTAGTTTTCATTACTTTGCGTTCAAGAATTTCTTCTGTTACAAATAACTCCGAAACGTTCTCTCTATTAAAGTTTTGATATCTTTATTTACACCACTAACAGATATAAATTTAAGCAATTGAGGTTCGTCATTTCTTTCCTCCCATTCAAAATCATTTGCACTTTAAACTATAACGTCACTTTCAAAATATATCGCTCTAATGCATCTGCGTTTTGCAATTAGAATTGCTTCTTCACTACTATTAGAATCATAACCCTAAATTTATCTCAACTGTTTTTTTTTTATGCTTCACACGTTAAAAAAATTGAATCTGTTCGCAACCTCCACTTTTCACTAACTGATTGCATATGAGCGCTGGCTATAATGTCAATAAAAAAATTCGCGCATATACGCGCTTTGTTGATAATGGCCATTAAAATTCCCTGCATATATGAGCTAATGATGCAAATGGGTTAAGAAGAGAAGCACAAAACCAGTATTCGTTTGTTGACGATTTCCAAAGGTCTGTTGTCATGAAACACGAAGCCCTTGCCTGCCATAAGCTCATTATTCTTTTACAGCAATTACTAAATAAAGTACGGAGTTGAGCAAGCTGTTATTCAAAATTCTGCATCGTACATTAACCGACTAGCGTGCTATCGGCTTGATGCCGGACTTCGTCAGCACACCTGAAATTTTCTATCGCCTAGTAAAGCGCGCTCCGCCTGTTGCCCTCGTCTTTACGAGAAAAGAATGCCTCATATCTCCATACCACGTTTAAAAGGTTGATTGACTATCAAAAAATGGTTTATGAAACTTCCTCTGTTTCTATTTCGAAAAAAGTAATAATCCGCGGATCACCCCAGTGTTTGGCACGGCCGTAACTATTTGTACTCATCTCAGAACAATTAATCACAGTCATGAACAGAAATGGAGGTTATGGTTACGTTCCAAGAAAGTAGTTTTTAGACTGGACTGAACCTCCATACTCCTCACCGAGCGGCGCTGTGATCTTTTAAATCAAACTTGGGAACATTTTTCTGCATATATGAATAACTCTTTAACTGCTGGTACTTTTAGTATAGCCGATCGCTCTAAATGCAAAAAAAGAGATAAAAATGTCATATATTTATAGTGATAACAATGGGAAGTCAAAAATATGTGCACGACTAAGCAACTTTTTGTATTAATGATAAGAGTGTAGTCATGTTTAGTTACTTTTATGCAAAAAAATATTTTTATAATTTAGTGGTAAGAAAAACCTTTTGTTTTATTTTTTATATATAAAAAATATTTATATAATTTAGTAATACATAATTCACATCCATACCAAATGGTTTATAAACCACACCTGGTTAAAATTTATGTAGTTTTTAAAACCACACCCGCAGTTAAAGGAATAAGCAATTGAAGTCTTTGTTTGACTCGATGGAATCACTCTCGAAACGTATCAACTGTAAGGAAAATGTTAAATATCATGTACTAAAAAATTTAAAGTTTTATATACTTAAAACTATTTTTTAAAGTGGTAAATTATACTTTTGGGGGAACAATTTCTTCTGATGACTGAAGGTTGCCCAATGCTTCTAGTAAGTTCAGTTAAAGAGTATGAGAAAGCTGTTTGTTACTCATCGACTAGGAAAGCTAGTTCATGCTTAACAAACTAATGTCAATAAAGGTTTTTCCAGTTATAGTAAAATGGCTATGCATTGCGCGATAAACTTGTAGCATCTCTCTATATATTATCTTTGTTTTATTTTAAGATTTGTTAAGTCATATCTATGTGCATATTTATTTTCTGTGGCTTCCAGAAAATTATTAGCTGTAGGATTTGGCAACATCTAGAGTAATTGTGGATCACGTGATTTCACATTCGGGGCATAGAAAAACTATTTGAAGTGAGCTAACTTTTCAATGAGTTACACATGAATCTCAACTTCACCACGCTGTTTAATATCATCAAATACTGAAAATAGACGAATTCAAAGTGCAAATGAACCAACTAAAAAAAGGCGTTCAGGAAGAAGGAGAAATAATTTGTTTCAATATGTTCTGCGTACTGTCCAGACGGAAAAATACAGTGTAGTCGCCAAAATGGAATTTGATTTGCGCAATTATTCGCCAAATCTGATAATCAGAGCCGGCCCGAACAAAAGCAGGGCTCGGTGCAAAGTTGACTTGCGGGGCCTTGAAAATATTTTGCCCAACAAAATAATTTATTCCTTTTTGCTATTTATTAAATATCAAAATTTGCTTAAGTAAAGACTAAAAAAATGCATGAAAATAATATATAATTAAATTATTTTTATTAAGTTAATATTTTAATCACACAAAAAATCGTTAATAAATCAAACAACAAAAATAATTGCTTCATATATAAAATTTGGTATTCAACTTACTAAAATAAGTTCATAATATATGATTTTTGTTTCATTTTGTTATAAGTTATATATGTAGCAAATACGTTAATAATATCATTATGATTTAGATTTTTAGTTAATGCGGATTCGATAGATAAAATGACTAAGCAAATCAATTTTTCGCCTCTAATGCTAGATCTCAAGTAATTTTTTATTATTTTTAATCTTGAGGAAGATTTTTCTGCAGATGCGAGCGTTATTGGTAAGGTCAATATAATTTTAGAACAGAAGTAAAATTTGGATACAATTTAAATAAATTATTTTTAAATAAATATTTGCAATAATGTGACCTGGAAGGTAAAACTTGAAGCCAAATTTTGATTTCATTAAATAAATTAATGCAATTCATTTTCGTTTTGCGCAATCTGACAGTGGCGTGGGGCCTTGTGCTCTCGCACCTTTCGAAACCCCCTCGCGCTGGCCCTGAAATCAAGCATTCCTTTCTAAATAAAAGAAAAAATTCCTCCCGTTATTTTTTGAAAACTCATGTTGTATAAATGTGTCCTGTCTTCCTAATTTTATGAGGATATATTAAAAATTGTTCAGTTTGAAAACTTTCAGTGCTAAAATTAAAATTATATAATGCGAAAATAGTTTCAGTTAGAATATCAAAACATGAAAGCTAAAGAAACTTAAAATAACATTTAACTTTGCAGTCAATTGAAAGAGAAAATACTGCTCTTTTAATTTTTCTGTCGATTTACGATGTCAACACATGCATTCAGTATAGAAATAAAATTCCATACTGTATGAATGGGATTTTCTTGTATTTTGGATTATCAAGTGAATTCTTAAAAGTTGAACTTATTATTTCTTCATATTACCAAACAATTATTTCGTCACATACTAAATACATAAATTAATTAATAAAACTAGAAAAAGATAATCGACTGATCACAAACTTATTTACAATTATACATAACCTACTGATAGTTTCGGTTTTAGGATATTTAAATTGAATCAATCTTCAAAATACTTCTTAGATTTTAAAACTTATCCAAATAACTTTGACATGCAGTTTCCCAAACCAATAATAGGTTCCAAATAAGTAACATTTTACAACGAAAAATGCCCAATGCAAAAAAGTAGAAAACGTAAATTTTCGTTTGTTAATAAAAAAAAATAAAAAAATGTTTAATCTGAAATGTAATACAATAATAACAAATAGCAAAAATATTGTAATACAAAAACAAAAGGGGAACTACATTGTTTTATAAATTGATAACCTGTTATAATATTAAAATTTTCTTTTTAGAAATATAAAAGAAAAATTTTTTAATAAATAAATATAAAAAAGAGACAAAAATTAGCATACTTGAAATTTTTCTGCAAGAACAAATGCAGAATATATTATTTTGCTGTACGACTGATACTCCGAATGCGAACGAACTGTTTAATAGAAAATTAGGCTTCTGAGAAAACTCCTTGTGTTAGCAGTCATGTTTCACACAATCCAATATTCAGATTCACTATTATTGATTAAACTCTGAGGAATAGATGTAACCAACTACCTTTTAACAAGTACCTACAATGAATTCATAGATGCTGGAAAACCACACTTTTGACAAAGTAAAGCGAGAAACCCCTGTGAGATATATGCATTATCATAGCTAAGCAGTCCTGCTAATACAAGCGAAACAAATGTGTTCAATATAGAACTAGATAAGCAGAAAACGCATTCCTCTAGAGGTGTTTCTTCAAGCTGCTCTGGGAAAGACTATCTGCTGGCGATTAGGGAAAAAGATTTGGATCCGCGCACAAGCATTACCCCCTGTATACCCTGAAAGTAAGTCTCGGGAACAAGGAATGTATTGAATGTTATCACCTGAAATTTATCTTCAAATGACAGACATCCACTTTGGAGTGCCCCTTCTCCCCGCACCGAAAAGAGAATGACCATATGATGACTGGAGCAATCGAACCTGGTTTAAGACTGAACAATGTTATCACTTTTTACCTTTTATTCTGCCCAAGAATCGGAAACACGTGCACCTCCAGATAACAAAGGGAATTGTTGGATTCTTATTCTCTAGATCCACCAATTACTTTTTTAACAGATCTTTGAAGAAAATTTTCAAAACCAGAAAAAAATTGCCATATATTTCTTTTTAGAAAAATTATTAATATTTTATGCTTTTTTTACATAAAAGTTGGTTGAAAGAATTTTTAAAAAGTATAAAAAAAATTTAATTAATTTTGCTAAATCCGTTAGCGTCGCGGGGCCTTTCAGAAGCGCGGGGCCTTGTGCGGTCGTACCATTCACACCCCCTCGGGTCGGCCCTGCTGTTAGTCCTGAAATTGTTTTTCTTTTTAAGAACGTTTTAACGGTATGGCGAGCTTTGCGACGAAACCGAATCGTGTTTTACGGGTTTGTTTTTAGGATTCTCTTTATATATCTTGAATCTCTAATTTACAGGGGGTTGCACTGACATAATTTCCCTTGTTAATTTCTTCTGAATGTTGAATTTGGCTTCGAAATTATTGTAATTTCAAGAGGAAAACCTTTCTCAATGCCAACAAATTTATTGTGGGCTGATTGAAGTTAAAGAATCAGAAGCAAATCTATTTAGCTTAAACATATATGTTTTTCTGCTAGGATGACCAGAGTCCTTATTGTAGCGAGTGAAGTGAGAAGGTTTTGCGTGGTAAACCAGGTAGGATTGCTACACAGTCCTCCTGGAGAGTTTGCGAACGTAAGCGAGCAGGCGGCATTATTATTTCTGCTTTAGTTAAATTTAATGAAAGATTAATGGCAGGTGATTTTGTACAATTGTATCGTCTCTTTATATATTATTCTTTTTGATTGTTTTAACTTTATTTTTCCCAGAATGGAAACAAAAAATTGTTGTTAAAAATAATAAATATAATAAAACAATTAATAAAAAGCATTTTACTGAACATGAATATTTGTTTCGTCGATTGTACTTATTGAATATTTTGCAAACATTTGGTAGTTATTTCTTCAGTATAACCCAACTCTGACCACTTCGCCCTAGGTCATGGCTTAGGTTGGCCCTATTGGAAATCTGGCCCTGGGTAGGAGTTATGGGAATAAAGTATATTACAAAGTTGCAGAGCATCATTTGTTTGAAACGAAAAGACACCTTGCACACATTAATATGTATTAAGAATGGAATGCGTAAAACGTGGATTTGTTTCGACGCAATTTCTAAAGCTGTGAAGTCAAGAATAGACTGGGTGCCTCTCAGCTGCCGACTGGATCTGAAAATATTGATTGCCAGGAGACAATGAGAGGCTACTCTCGTCCAGAGTGCTATCATTTAATTGATGTTATTATCATAACGAACGGATAAAAATTCCAGAAAAATACAAGAGTTTACACCAACAGATGATTCTATAATTTTTGCAGTATACACATGCATATAATATACAAAATTTGAAGTAAGTATTCTTAACTCGAAAACGGTATGAGAAATGAGACCGAAATACCAAAACGAAAAGAAAACCATAGAAAAGAGAGAAACGAAATACCAAATAGTAAAGCATCATCGATTTTGTACGAAAATACACTTTCTGCACATTAGAGTTGAGAATGGAAACACAAAACTAGCATTTATTTGCTAGCGATTTCCAGAACTGTGTGGTTACAAAACATAGAAAAATGGAGCAATTACTCCAGTAGCACAAAGATATTGCACAATATTGTACATTATCATGCAAAATGTTGTGCTACCTGGGTACCTTTCATAAGCTTTATCCTTTTTCCTGGTAAAAAGTACACCAGGATTGCAATTACTAAATAAAATATTGCACCGATAAACCTGTTATAAAAAATTCTCCACCTTAGATTAACTGACAAGCGTACTTAATTCGTATTTCGACAACACATCTAGAATTTTCTGTCGTCTAGTAATGGGCATTGAGCCTGTTGTGAATGTCTTTACGCGTCAGACATACATCATCTCGCCATACCGTCTTTGCAAACTTGGTTGATGTTAAAATATAGTTTATGAAACTTCCTGTTTTTTCATCTCTAGGAAACTTTAATAATCTGCGGATCATCCACCCAAGTGTTCGATTCGGCAGTAAAACTCACCACTTAACTCAGAACAATAAATCTGAGACATGTACAGAAATGGAGCTCAATAATGGTCACGTTTCAGACTGATTTTCTATATTCCCGGCCGAGCTGCGCTGTTTTTTTAATGAAACTTTGAGAGCATTTCTTGATCTCGTCTTGTGTTGGTGAAGCGTTACGCATGCTGTTAAACGACTAAACACTATTCCGGATATTTGACGCGATGCAATGACCGAATCACTCTAGAAATGTTTTAAAACAACTTTTAAATGAAAAGTTTCAGATTTTAAAATTATTATATACTGTCAAATTTTATCTTTTAAACTGGTACAAAATGCTTTTTTCTTTGTCAAGATTTGTTGTGATGACTGAATATTTTCTGATGATTGTAGCACAGTCCCTTAAAAAGTTTCGAAAACTTCTTGTTACTTATCAACTAATAAGATACGTCACGAGTTGTTGTTGTTGTTTCATGTCCCCCTGGTCCAAATACTAGACCAGGTCCATGATACCATATCGCTCTAACAGTACCACAAGTCCATTTTCCCTCTCACTCCACAGCAGCCTCGCAGAGGCGCAAATACAGTCAATAACATGAGCAGGAGAAGCAGGAAAGGAACAAGGGCAAGAGGAATAAGTCTTTTCTTTGTCGACGAATTTCAAGATTTTGATATGGCCACTACGAAGTCTGGGCAATGCAGTCTGTGCGGATCTTGTACCTTCGGACTGTAGAGACAGACCAGGACGATTTCCAGCATACCATTCGTGTGCGGGAGGGACTGTCCAAGTAGAATTTGCTTTAGCCCTGTGGATAAAAGATATTTCGGACGCGAAGAGTTCACCAGAGGCGTCATGAGTAACAAACTATTGTCATGAATGTTGTTTCTAGCTACAGTGAAATGGCTATGAGCTACGAGATAACCAAACTTACAAGCGTCATCTAGCGGTAAAATTCGGAGTTAGCACTCTTGTCTCTTGCACAGTAAGAGATACGGAAATAAAGTAAATTACAGGGTAGTCATAAATTATTGAATCCGTTTCAAAAATTAAAAAACAAAAAAAATAATAATGCTACAACTGCGGGGTTTTTTCCTTAAATGAGAGAGCAAATAAAAAAGTTTATTTCAAATAGGTGGCGTACCATTACATCTGAATTTGCTACAGCGAGAGATTTCCATGCGCAATGGCTACCGATCAGCAGAAGCCAATGCGCGTTTTCTAATTTCCTTTTTTAGTTTTTCTTGAATGTCTCCAAAACTATTCCGTTTTCGAATTGCAATTGATTAACAAATTAAAGAGTGTAAAATTCCCTACAAATACGTGCTTTTATTTTTCTTCTAGTTTTAATAGTTTCCCAGATAATGGCTCTCAAAAATTGGAGATCGCACACATTAATATTCACAAAGTAATACGTAAAATGTGGATTTGTTCCGTCGCGATCAGTGACGTCTCAAATAGTCTGTATGCATCTTAAAAAGCCACGTTTTGGAAAACCCTGACGAATTCGGTGCTCAGCGCTACTGGTAGGCGACGCTGAGAGAGATTACGTGTGGTGCAGTTTTATCATGTATCACTTAGGAAGCTCGTCAACGTTCCTTGCAGACATTTTATGTGTTCACGTAATGTTATGTACAATAGACGGAACATCCATTACTGGAGGAGCAATAAAAAATTTTATAAGTGCTTCCGAAGTTCAACATTAAATACTCTGATATTAATATCTGATACGAAATTTTCAATATCAGGGAGATCGGCCTGGTATTTTAGTAAGTTATTGCAAGAAGGATAAATGAGTGTAATGACAGGTAAGCCAAATAGCATGCACATTTGCACCAAGTTCGACTTTTTCTTGATATTATCTTGTCATGGCAAACTTGACGTGACAAATTTGCAGCAAACCTCCTGCAAAGTAAGATAGCGTAATCGACCACCCTCGTCGTAAAACAAGTTTGCATTGAATTTGACACGGCAAACTTGACACAATGACGAAGCGAAAACTCCTTTCTTCCCTTTTTTGCTGGAGTCCCAACTTGTATTGTGGTTAGCATACCCGCCCAGGGACCATCCGATGGTCGGTTCGAATCGCGCTCTTACACACACGGCGGATTTTTATCTCAGCGGCGAATTTATCGTCCCTACTCACAGAAATCTAGCGTTTACGTGCACGGCGGTAAAATTTCCGTCGTGTGAGTCAGCTGTTAACTACATCGACTATTGGCAGCGCGTTCTCACCATCAATTTAATTTAGTTTAGCTTAACTGAGTTATTTAAATTATTTGCTGCTTGGTGTTATTTGAAATGAACAAAGAGCAAATTCTAGCTTTATTGTATTTTCCGTCGTCGAATAAAGAGAAAAAGAAAAATCGGCTTACTTGGGTTCATCCAATTAATGAAAGATAAGAGGAGGTTGGAGCTTTCTATACGTTGTTTTAAGAGTTAAGGAAGGATGATACGAAATTCTTCAGTTACTGCAGAATGTCGAATTACTTTTACTTATAAGTATACGTTTTACTTATAAGACTTGTGTTATGTTATTCAATATTGAGTCCAATATTGTACAAGATAAATTCAACCTAGTTTCAATAGTATCCTTTTTATTTTCTCAGAATTATAAATATTTCGAGTCTCAAATTTAATTATTTTTTAGAGTACTTATTCAACATTAAGAAAAAGGTTGTACATAGTTCTCTGTAAAACGAAAGTTGTTCATTGTATCTGATATTTTGCATAAACAGGATAATGATGGCATGTTCTTTACGTATTATAAATAAGTTGCAATTATAAAGCAAAAATGTTATATACTAAAACATTTATGTAGGTAAAGTATTTTAATATTGTGGTGCTATTGGGCCACTTCTAAAATCTGAAAATCGATTTTTTTTTTTTTTTTACGACTTCTACACTTTCTAGTACGTATATGTGAGAAAGTATGAACTTATCAAAATCATTTCTTTCTTTTTCTTCCAATACATCAAAGTCGCAACAAATTTTCAGACAAACTTCACGCCAAGCGTTTCGAGTAGCGTTTCTGTCCTTAAAAGCGTTTTATTCCACAAAACAGGCCTTTCTTGGATTAATGCAATTAAAATTTCCTTATTGATAAGGTCACACATATTCACAATAAGAAAAACCCCCAATTGATGCTAAACCGACTGTATTACACACAAAGGTAAAAATCACACTGAGGAAAACGACGCTTTCAACGGTAGAAAAAGCGCCGTGTGTGTAAGCTTGCATTTGGCCACGTGGTCTTCTACTTGAACAGCGACGGTAAAACTTCCGTAGACGATAGTGGCAGTCAGCGGCTGCATGGCTACCGCCAACAGTAAATAATCCGCACGTTTATTTTCCGCTAAATGTGTAAGATCTAACTTACTTTAGTGCGCTACTGTTGGAACGGCGGCGTGAGTAAATTTTCCGCCGCAGTAAAATCCGCCATGTGTGTATAACCAGTGTTAAAGTAAGTTCCTTTAAAAAATAACTCAGTGTGAAGTCAGAAGGGGATAAAAAAGGGGGAAGGCAACCCCATCGTCTTGCTAAGCAATAATAAAAGAGGATATGATCCCTCGGTAGATAAGGCTTTGAAGAAGTGGAGGGAATATACCCCTGAAGGGAAGCTATTTTTCTATTAGTTTGCAATGAGCTTGACACGGCAAGTTCACTGCAAGCTTGTCGCATGGTGACTTCGAAGCTTGCGATAACTTGTTTCAAACCTGTTATGAACTTGCGGTCTTGTTGCAAGCTTGCAGACTTGCAGAGCAAGATTGCTGCAAACTAAAATTGCTATCTGAGAAGTGCTCCAATCTTCCTCCATTCGTGAAGAAACAATTGTTAAAATCGTAGACAAACAAATACCCTTTTTACCACGTTTTTATTAACTCGCTTTCTTGTCTGTCTGTTCGGTACAAATTTTGCAATGAATTTTAAACTAACTTCCCGATGAGCTAGAGACTAAACTTTAAACATAGCTCAGAACTGGATGACAATGCAATATTAATTCGCTTTCTTGTCTGTCTGTTTGTCCGTTTGTCTGTCATTTCATATTTTGCCTGCCGCATGCGCAGTACGTTTTTCATTATGTCTCGAAAACTATTAACATTACAGACTTGGTTCTTGGGTATATGGATGGCCCATGGGATCATCGAAGCACCCCATATTTTAACCATATCTTTGCGCATGCGCAGTGCGTTTTTCATTATATCTCGAAGGTCTCTGCGTCACGTAACTTAATTTTTCAGGAAAATAAAAATTTTCTACTTATTATCAGGTGAAAAGAAACTGAAAAGAAAACCTGAAACTTGCCACATGTCTCCGTCATAATCTCATCAAGATGGTTAAAATCGATTGCAAAATTTCACAAACACAAGACTAAAAAGCAGAAAATAATTATTCAAATAAAATAAAAATTTTAATATACCACGTTTTTAAAACGGACTAAAGAGTATAAAATAATTTCTTCTAGCTCTTTTCAGGGTTTATAATCCCATACAGATACAGATTTAAAACGAAAAACGTGGGGCGCATGCAATATTTAATAGTAAGGAATGTAGAGAGTAGCTGTCGTTGAGAAAACTCACACAACAGCTCATATCATTTCCATTGCAATAAAATTGTTAGTGAATGAAATAAACTATTTATGCATCAATTATCTATTGCATGCGTCCCACGTTTTCCGCTTTTTAATCTGTATGGG
The DNA here is from genome assembly GCA_013235015.1 of Araneus ventricosus. Classification (NCBI taxonomy): domain Eukaryota; kingdom Metazoa; phylum Arthropoda; class Arachnida; order Araneae; family Araneidae; genus Araneus; species Araneus ventricosus. The sequence continues at coordinate 58,069 of BGPR01001576.1, forward strand.
GTTTTAAATCTGCTTGGGGCTAGAAGAAATTATTTTATACATTTTAGTCCGTTTTAAAAACGTGGTACATTAAAATTTTTATTTTATTTAAATAATTTTATGTCTTCTAATCTACGCAAAATCTTTTTCTCCGTATCTCGTGAAGGAATGCATAATCCGTAATCTTTTCAATAACAAATAATTTTGCTATTGTTATTTTAAAATATCTGTTCCAAATAAATGTGATTTCAATCACACTTTGAATTTTTAAAGTCTTATTAACTGTAAATAAAGAGTTTCAATAAATAAATAAAATTGCAGGGTTTTTTAAATATACTTCTGTAAAATGCATGTTTTTAGTTCTATATACGTTCAGAGATGGCGCTGCATTAAAGCATTTGTATGCTTAGACGCAGAGAGCACTTTTAGTTTGCAGCAAATTTGCAGCAGTCTTGCTCTGCAAGTCTGCCACTGCAAGACCGCAAGTTCATAACAAATTTTCAGAAGCGACGAAGTCACCATGCGTCAACCTTGCTGTAAACTTGCACCGTCAAGTTCATTGCAAAAAATTGCACATACAAATCTTAGATTCGAACCGCGGACAGCTCAGTTGCCAGCCTGGCGTCTTAACCACTACACCAGAGAGACCTCCTCGATCGCCGATGATAGATTGCGCCACATCTTATTTTTAATTGTCTTCTTGATTTAATTTTTTATAATTTTGAGAATATGATTTCAAGTCAAAGAGAGAACGATTTTCGCTAATAAATACGTTTTGCTAGTGCAATAAATTATGAAATTAAGAGTCAAAAGTAATTTTTAAAATATGGTACACAAAGTAAGTTCTTATTTTTCAACAAACATTAACTGTTTTTTGGGTTTAATTTTAATTTTGTTTATGAACGTTAAGAAAAAGGCGATATATAGTTTCCTTTAAAGTGCGAGTTCTAGATTTAGTAAAAATTGGGATGGAGAATTTTTCAAAAGTAATATTTTTTATAAAAAGATCTAGTTAGTTTTTCTAATTATCATTGATTTATTGAATTAATAAAAAGAAGGACGGTCTAGGAGATTTTATTAAAAATCGATGCTTTAAAACAGAGACAAAAAATAAAAACCAGATGTATGCAACTGTATCCAGATCACGGTGTGTAAGTGTGCTGTATCAACTTCACAGCGAACTTGTTTTCAAATCATGGTGTGTAAGTGCGCAATATCAACTTCACAACAAACTTGTTTTGTAAGTGGGTTGTTCGATTATGCTGTGTTAGTTTGCAGGAATTTCGTTGCAAAGTTGTCGCGTCAAGTTTGTCATGACAAGATAATATCCAGAAAAAATCACACTTGCTGCAAATGTGCATGCTATCTCGATAGGAGGTAGCAGCATGAGTAAATCGAATAATCTCGAGCAGTCTTTGAGATAAAAATGCTAACTATGAATAAGTTTCTAGTCCAAATGGTGTGGGGAGATTTCGTTGTGAGTGAGTCATGGTATTTGCCTTTTATATATAAAGATAAATCAATGATAATTTGTGAAAAACTAAGTAGGTCTTTTTATAAAAAAATTTGAAAAAATTCTCCATCTTTCTACTAAATATAGAACTCGCACTTTAAAGAAAACTATATATCGCCTTTTCTTAATGTTGTAATTTTAACGTTCATAAACAAAATTAAACCTAAAAAACAGTCAATGTTTGTTGAAAAATAATAACTTACATTTTGTCCCATTTTAAAAGTAATTACTTTTGAAACCTAATTTCATAATTTATTCTACTAGCAAAACGTAGTAATTAGCGAAAATCCCTCTCCCTTTGTCTTCAAATCATATTCTCAACTCAAAATTTAAAAAAATAATGAAATCAAGAAGACAGTTCAAAATAAAATGTGTAGATGTACGATCTGTTACCGCAGTCTGTCCTCCGCAAGCGAAGTTCAGCTGGCTTAGGGGCTAAGACGACGGATTTAGGAAGCGAGCTGTCGGTGTTTCGAATCTGAGGTGCTTCGGCGTATTCTGTGTTTTTGCTATAGTTTGCAATGTGTTTGACCGTCCGCATATCTATCGGAGGTGACGGGCTGCCCTCGCTCAACTTCTTCTGTGCACTTCGGGCATTGGTAACATGCCGTTTATTGTGGGCTCAAACTCTGATATTTATACCTAAGAAATATTCGGAGATATTGCATAATTATTATTATTATTTTTTCTCTCGATCTTGTGTGACTATTGAGGAACGTAGGCTGTAGCAATAAATTCGTTTTAATTAATTATGCCAAATTCTGAACCGTAACTTTGACTGCGAGTGAAAAGTTTTTCCCTCGCTTTTGGTTTTCAAATTTGTTTTGTAAAATGTAAACAAACACTTCATGTAGCCTTTTCGAACAAGATGGTAGTTATTAAGATGGATCAAAATTTTAATATCAATAACAAAAAGCAATCAGAAAGGTGCCCATCGACTGTTTTAAATGCAGTCCCAAGCAATTGTCGTGCAATTTTATTTGCAGAACTGAGAACAGGTGAAAATTATCAAGACAAAGCGATTGTAGTTCGTATCATTTTTCAATTTAAATACTGATGTATATACTTTTTATGATGTAATGCATATGAAATATAGATTAATCTTTTATATCCCACGTTTTTTTTAAATTTTACACTCGTAGCAAAATTTTTCGTACAGCTTCGATGTACGGCATCACTGGCGCTAATTTTGTTTTGGCGACTTTTTTTTTAATAGCTTTTATACAGAACACCATTGGCGATATTTTGTTTGGGCGCCTTAACGATACGATGTTCGGTTAGGCGACAAAAAGTCGCCAATACAAGATTATCACCAGTGGTTGTGTTTTAACAATTTATTAAATAAAATTACTGATTTTGATTTTATTTTAATATATTCTTCATAATTGGAAATTATGTTACTTTTCACATCAGCTTAAATTTGTATGATTTATGTTGTGTAGTCATAAATATGATGATTCAATTTATCTCCTTTTTTACATAATATTAAAAAATCCTTGTATTCAAAATTGAAATGATGCATTCTTTAAATTTCAGAATATAGGTGAGAAAGTAAAATCACAAAATTAATGAATAACTTGACTTTTATTAAAAATAAAAAGATTTTATGAGGTTTAACTGAAAATGATTTATTATTACATATATATTATTATTAACACACATATCCAGATATATAGATGTTGCAACAAATGTTACGTTGTTACCATAGTGCAGCAGTTCCCAGCCTTTTTGGTTTTGCTGACTACCTGTTGTGTAAAAAATATTTTGAGGCCCACTAACTGAATATGAAAGTAAAGAAATACAAACACATATATTTATATATATATATTATATGCACGCGTATGTCTTATTAAAGCTTAATGTAAAATGATTTAAAATATATAGTTTTATAAAGTGAAAAATGAGTGAAGACTCTTGAAGCTCCCCTGATTTCAATTCTTACTAGTTAGTGTTCTGTGGCTCACTAAATATGCTAGCTGCAGTCCACAGGTTAGGAACCACTGCCATAGTATATTGTACATTTCATAAGCTCATACTGTATGAAACATACATACTAGTCTGTTATAACCACACCATGCATTTTTTACATCAAATTGGGGCATTTTGGCTTGATTCTTCCACACACCTTTGTCGTGATACTGGGGTTTCATATAGATTCCTTACTTTCAATTTACTAGTGAAGCCATGGGATGTTTTTTAATATAAAAAATTTTGGCCAGTGCCCACTTGAGATGTTACAGTCATTGTGTGCACTGTGTTAAATGGGAGGAACAGTTTCGTTTTACTTGTTTTTGAACTACATAAATGAATTGGGATAAATTGTGCCTGAGGGACACATGGGTGCCAAGTGGACACCGGGCAGAATTTTTTAACTTAAAAATGCATCTTACATCTTTGCTAGCAATAGGGAACCTAGGGGTTTCACCACCACCTTGAAAGATGTCATAGTAGAAAGAAGGTAAAACTAAAGTTTAGGGTGCACTTTCGTTTCTCTCCTTAGTATTGCCTGCTCTTTGGCATCTGAAAAGAACAGATTATGCATGTGATGCCTGCTGCTTCTGAAGTGGATGCCGGGAAAATTTTTTAACTTACAAAAACATCAGCAGCTTCGCTGGCAGTGGGAGCCGGAGTCTAGTATTGTTTAGCAACAGATTTCAAAACCCTCCGCGCTTTTGCACATGTGCCAGTCGTAGTTATTTTCATCAAAATAGGGGAAAAGTGAAGAATGGAAGAGGAGATGTTTACATTTTACGTAGCGTGATCTAAGAAAGAACTCTGGAAATGCGGTCATCTGACTCATTGCCCAACATCCCATTCCAGTTTAAAATCGTCCAAAAGTGCTAGTCTTGGGATATTAAAATGAACAATAGCTTTGCTTGTTAATTCAGGAAACCAAAAATTCTAAAATGAGCTCTTGCCTCAAAACGTTCCTTCATTAAAAATTCAACCAGAACAAAGAGTATGGCAGTCTAAACAAATCCCTTTGGAAATGATCAAAATTAAAACCTAAGAATTCCAACCAAAGTATCATTCAAATTTGATTAAATCGAGGAGAGCAAAGAGGAGATAATTAAAATGAGGCGCAAGAAGCAGCTATGCATAAGACACCAATATAAAGACTGCTGCACATGCAGGACTTCAGTATAAGCGTCGTTGCACATCCAAAACAATCGTTTTCATATTGCCAAGCCATCTATTTCTTGGCGACAAATAATAGGCAAACCTAAGAGAATAGAAGCGAAAGCGCACCCTAAACTTTAGTTTACCTGAAAGCACTGCAAGAGTAATGAAAATATTGCCTCAGAGATAGTTGAAAAGACATCTAACCTCTGGGAAGAAACTATCATAAACTTTTGCTGTAAGAAATGCATGAATTCTTTCTCTAAAGGAATGCATCGCTATAAGAAAATTTGCCAAGACCAAAAAAAAAAGCACCAAGTGGTGTGGTTATAATGAAAAAGCATCAAAACATAGGTATAAGGGTGGTTGTCAAATGTTCAAGTAGTATAACATCAGTATTTTTAATTGGTGGCATGACTTGCTTACATGTGGATAATTGGCCAAGTCTAGTTCACTCTGTTTGCACTGATATAGTTTCAAGGCAAGGAAATGGCATGTTACACTGTCCTGAGAGTGAAAAAGAAAACCACGACAGAGGCAAAACTATGGATTTCTTAATTCCTCCCCCCTCCCCTCTTATACTGTTCATTAACTGTGGAAAATTTCACTTACTAGTTAGCAGGGTTGTTGATTTTTTTTCAAAAAAATCGATTTATTTGATTTAAATCGGATTTTTTTTATTTAAATCAAGATTTTTTATATTTTAATGATTTTTTTTAAAACTATATATATATTTAATATTTGTATATTAGACGATGAGGCCTACAGTCATAGAATTATATATATATAACAACATACCAGTCATTAAGCTCTACTTTCTTTTTTAAAAAACAAATTTAAAAAAAAAATTATTTCAAACATGAAACAACTATTTAAAAAGTATTTGTGAACTAAATATAAAGAATAATATACTTTTGAAATATAAGACAATTTTATTAAGGAAAAATATAATAAAAGTTACATTTCTTGACTATAGATATATTATTGTATGTTAGAATATATAAAATTTTTAGATATAGCTCTTCTGGTCAAGCAAATCTTGCACAAGTGAGAAGCAGGTTCTCTTTTACATGAATTGCATCAAAGGACTGAAAATCGTGTCCCCCCCCCCCCTTTTCAAAAATAAGAATTATCCTTCTCTACCCTTTATTGGGCAATAGACTAAGGATGTCTTGGGAACGTTGCAATCTTGCAAGAACTAAATAGCATACTCTTCTCCTCTCCCCTTTCAAGTATTTGGATTAGGGTTTATTTCACCTTGACCTTGAGAATAGACTACTTCTTACTAAGCATAAAAAAATTAAAGAAACCAGTAACTAGGTGACAAGTCACTGAAATTTTCTGAAGTAACTTTTTCTAACCTGGACTCAAAAATGTGTTTTTTTAATATAATTTGCACATCAACCATTCTATGCGCTTGTTATTTATAATAAATAAAGTTCAATATTTATTTAAGCGAGAATTTTAAGAAATCCAAATGGAAAAGAAACATAAAAGTGACTATTTTTGAAAAATTTCTCAAAATTCAGTAAATTACGTTAGACGTAAGAAACAAACTTCATTAGAACAGAAATCGTTTTCCCTTTCCGATGGTGTATCTATTTTTTTCGTACAATTATTCAAAAACATGTTATTGAGAAATTAGAGCAAAAAAATCACCCAAAACAACACAAAACATTAATTAATAATTTTTCTAGATTAAATTTTTAAGGCTTCGAGGTGCATTGAGTCACCATCAGCTGTGTGCCAAATTTCATGACTATAAGTGTGATAGATTTGTCTGGACATCGCGCACACAAACATTGCCTTTAGAATTATAGATCATAGTTTAAATTGTGCTATGTAGATGTTTGTATTTCTTTTGGAACATTTGTATGTATTACTTAATTATCTTGCATTTGAACATTATTGCAATATAAAAACTTTGTTTCCCCCAACACTATTTAGTTTTCTCCAATATTAAAATGAAACTCAATGCATTTTACTATGTTCTTTCTTTGTGAACATGATCCTTTCACAATATTTATTTTATAGAAAAGGAGCATCTCATACTTTGCATTTTATTGTGTTGCTCATTAGAGTTTTATTTTAAATCTTATTTGCTTGTGTTCTCAAAAATAAAGATATAGAAAGTACTCTAGTTACATCAATTCAATGAAATATTTTTTTATGATTTATATATTCTTTCTTTAAATATACATTTAAAAATATTTTAAAATCACTATTTAAAGATACATGAACAATTTCATTTCATTAAAGCAGATTAACTTGATATTTAAAATAAAGTGATTTAAATCAGTGATTTTTTTTAAAAAAATCAGTTGATTTAAATCAGTGATTTTAATCGCCGCAACCCTGCTAGTTAGTGGTTACATACCTTCTTAAAAATTTAAATTCTATAGTCCATGTTAACTCAAGTTAACAGTATAAAATAGCCATGTAATCTATCATT